>ML685849.1:4481910-4549303 GCA_007922175.1 Pelusios castaneus | reverse complement strand
TCTGTCTGGAACCTGGATATAAAAGAGAGCAGCTCAGCTCAGTTTAGGGCTGACTGCTGTAGGAAACAAAGTGTGAGGCAGGCTCCTGGGGAGAGACCGGCATTGCTGTAGGATGTGGAGACTGGTCGGGTTGTGGTACTGACCAACCACCAGCCGCCACAAATGGAAGCCTTGAAACTATCAGCCATGGAGTAATGTGTAGGTAAGAAACCAGTGGAACTTAATGGTGATCTGGTTGTAGAACCAGGGTCTAACTCAGCATCTTTATGCAGGGTCTCTGTTAACTTGGTGGTGGATATCCCAGCCACAGACCCTGTGGTGGGACCTGGTATAGTAAGGAAGTCCAAGATCCCCTTACCCTGGCTGCCACCCACCTCTGGGTAGTGGCACACCACCTCCGACCACTAGGCTGCACTGCTCTGCCACAAAAGGGCAGTTCTATTGACTTTTGCCATGAGGCCACTCTGCCTTGCTGCAAAGGGGTAGTCCCATTGACTGTGGACACTGGGCCGGAAAGGACGGTGCTATTGACTTCATCTAGGCTGCAATGCTCAACTGAAAACTGTAGTTCTGTTGGTCTTGACCACTGCGGCATGCTGCTCCAGGAGCAGGACTGCTCTGGCGAACGGGGAGTCTAGTCCGCTAGGTCATCCCCATTCTCATTCATTTCTTCCAGAACCTGACACTGTCCTGAAGTGCTGTACTGTATGACAGTGCTGAACACATCGAGTGCAACTCTTACTGGTGCATTTTTTTGTTTTGTTTTTTACTTCAGTATGTAACTAATCTTAATCTAGCCACCGTGCCACTGCTTATGAATCATTCAGAATGTGATTATGATGCAGAGAGATCTTACTCTGAATATTGCATTGTGCTTTAGCATCAGCTTTGATAGATCTCAAACTTAAAGTGCCAGCTGGGAGAGTCTAATTTTACCATTTACTTCAGATGTGCCCTTCATAGTTAGTTTAGTAGATAAAGCACTCAGGCTTGCACTGAGAGCAAACCTTCCAGGAAAACAACAGAGAGGTTAAAAATATAAACCTGGCTTGTGGTAGGAACATTCACTGCTATTTGTGGATTTGCTACTTGTACATAACATGACAGAGAGGTGTGTGTGCATTTCTGATGTTTGTGAACGAGCTCATGATCACATTTGCTCACAGCATAATGGTTTTCTGTGTTGGTTAATTAGCAAAGCATGGTGTTTTTAGGCAATGTGATGCTTTTTGTGTCCAATTTTTAGGACTACATCTGAATGACATAGTTTAATGTTAAAAATCAATCACATTTAGATTAGTTTGTCTGGCACCGTCATTATCAAGGGCACATTCTCATTCCCCAGATGGCTCAAGCTAAAGAATCCATCTAGTTATTGAAAATAATGGACTAAGAATAAATACGTACACTGTTGCTTTATGTTCTGAAACCTAAATTGCCTAGAGCTGCCCTGATTTCAAGCTTGTGAGTCATCTAAACTCCAGCCATAGAAATTCCACAGGGCCTGTTGTTAAATAATGCATGAGTGATATAATTTCGCTATGTATCTCATTAGTGAAATGCTGCAGGAAACAAGTAGGAAAAAAACCAAACCCTATTCTTTATCCACCAACACATTGCTTAGAATTGACACATTCAAACAGTTAATTTGCAAAGGATAGGAAAGCAAATAAATCATTAAATCATAATATAGGACTGACAGTTGCTTTCTTGTAGGTCAAAAGAAAAATTCTGAAAATCCTTTCTGATTTAAGCTGCAACCTTGTGCGTATGTGCTCTTTCTGGGTGTGTGAGTATGTACAATGATAAAATATATATATGGAGAGAGAGAGAACTGTCTGGCAACAAACTATTTCAGATCTCTTGCACCTAATAAATTTAAATTGTGTTGGGTTTAAAGTTATTAAAGCCTTTTTATTAGCTCTAGCAGTTTATAACATTCCAGTAAGCAATCAGCTTATGCAAGTAATAATCTCCTTTTATCTACAGGTATCCATTTGTAATTAACAATGTCAGTCACCTTATCTTATAAAAAATCTATTCTTCATAAAGAAATAAAAGATTTGGTGCAGATGTGTCTGTGGATCCAAGGGAGCCAGCATATTAGTTTTGCTGTGTTTAAAGCCTGCAATTTCATGCTTAGCACTTGGCACCGTAACCATGGTTATCTTCAGTCAGATGCAGAGTCCAGAGGCATGAAGCAGCAGGGATTTTTCTTTGGACCTAGTGTAGACAATCAGAACTCAGGAAGGGGGCAGGATTTTGGGTGAATAAGGGATAACAAATTCACACACTGTTTATCTTTATTTTTAATTATTCTTGACACATCAAGGTTAGGGATTTTTTTCCTTTAGAGTTATTTTCTGAAATGCATTTCCGAGTAAGCGTGCAGATAATTCATACAAGAGTGATGGATTGCCTAAATCTTGTGGAATAAGATAACGGCCATGGTTCTTGAGTCTACACTGAGGTAAAGGACAACTGTTACTTCTCTTTCCCCCACAGCTGTTGGGGACAGAGTTAGCCCGCAGTGTAACTCACAGCAGCCTCAAGCCTGTTCAGCCTATTCCCACATCCTGTAGCCTCCTTCAGTTCATGCTACAACCCATATCAAAGAGTTTTGTTTTATCTATGACCGCAAAAACAAAAATACCTGAGTCTTAGTTGGACAGTAGTTGTGTGACTTTACAGTCTTTTTTATGATCATATCCAGAGTAAACACAAGAATGTCAGAAAATCCTGAATAGAGAAGAAGCACACTGAAGGCAATCATTCTCCACTGCTCATTGAAGATCTGATTCAGTGAGGTGCTGAAGGCCCTCAGTGAATTGTTTGGAACCAAGCAGAACGTGACTCTGTTTTTCCAGGTGGAGGCCAGTTATCCTAGAGCAGGGATGTCAAATTCATTTGCTATGGCAGGCCATATTTGACTTTAATGTACTTCAAGTGGACTGCACATACTATAAATAGAAATACAAGGGCGCTCTTGTGGCATCAAGGAGCGCTGTCTATGTGATACTGTGCTCCGCGAGACCTCTCTCTCTCTCTGCGTTAGGGAGAGTGTGGTCCTACAGAGCACAGTCACAGGCCAGATGGAAGAGGTTCGCAGGCTGCATGCTTGACACTCCTGTCTTAGTGTAATTGGATACAGTGTGTATTTCTCCATCCAGATCCCATATGAATCATAAAATTAGGGCACTTGCATGAGAAGAGCTTAAGGAAGAATGTTGGGGAGAGACACTTGGGAATTTTTAAATAAAGGCATAAACAATTTTTTTTTTTGGTTAGACAATCCCAATTTGTAAAACCAAATCTTTTCATGGGCAAGCCTTGGATTTGCAAGTGCTGGCATTAGGAAGGTTTCTTGAGTCCAGGACGTAACAAAATTTCACAAGATGATGGCATAGGAAAATTTGTGAACTCTTGAAATGTTTCTGCTTAGTTCCAATGTTGCCAGATAATCATATTCACTATCAGAGATACATACGTGAGAAACAAATGATAAAAACAGTGTTCTGCAATGAACACTTTCCACATGAAAACATGGGAAGATGGTATTTCGACAGAAACAGTTAAAGTAGGCTGGCTCTCTTAGCTACTTTCAAAGGATTGGGTTCCTTATAAATGTTAACCTTAACAAAAAACACAGTACTGTAGAAAACGTAAAGTTATATACTCTGATGTTCCGTTAAAGTAACATTCATTAAAACTTTTGATAAGGGCCAGTAACTTTAATTTCACCTTATGACTTTTTTTTGTGGGTTATATGCCAGAGCCTGGTCTCCAGGGGGGACTGAACAAGAGATGTGCAGTAAAAGTACAGCCCTTTACAAGTCAGGATGAATTATATAAGAACTCATAGGAGCGTGACTAGCAGTAAAGAAAATATCTCAGGTTTCTGTTAAAGCCAGTGCTTTCCATGCTACAGAACAAGAGCAAAGATGGGATTACTTTTCTTTGGAGAGTCTTGTATATCCTCTATAATGTGCTCTATAATTTGCACTGGACCGAGGAGTCTAAGCATATTCTGTAATTCACTCTTTCATGAATGTACACCTTGCCACAAGGATAATTTAATGGCTTGAGCCCTTAGGCCCAATACTGTAGAAAGAATGTTTTCTCTGTGCATCTCCTACAGATTACTGATTAGAAGGATTGGCACTTGCTAAAGCTGCCTGGTATTCTGTCAAAATCAGCACACTTTGGCAGTTTGCTGAGGGGAATTCTTGGTTCAGAGTGCTGTTAGACTTGTGTAAAGTTGGAACCGTTCTCTTTAATGCATGTATCTGGTATAAGGTTGTAATGCATGCCGGGTATGTTTTAGCACAGTCTTTGAAGAAATATTTGCTTCAGATCCCTTGCCCTTATTCATTCGTTAGGGCATTGACCTGAAATGTGTGTCACGCTGAAAATTGCTGTTAATAACTGCTTCTATGATTAACTATACCCTAAACTAAATCAGTGCACTACAGTGGCAATTTACTATGACTTAGAGGCCTGAAGTCTATGGTTAGAAATATCTTAGTAGAAGTAGGGGTGAATTAGAGTGTTACTCTGAGCCTTTGACATCGGTCTGCAAGTGAATTTTGTGCAGAGAGATGGAAAGAGAGTGCTGCATCTAAATAAGTGAAAGCTCTCTTCAGTGTTTCAGAACAGCTGTCATTCCGTCATGTATTTAAAATAAGTGAAGCCCAATAGGTCTGAAAAGACAGTGTAGCACCTAAGGAAGAGCTGTATAAGAACTGCAGCACTGGTGGAAACATGGAAAAAAGATTTCTTAAGACCCAGCTAAAGCCATTTATGAAAAAAATAAGCACTTTGCTCAAGGCCAAAGACAAGGAATATCAGTACTGTCAGAAGGAAGATGATGTATTCAATTGAAAAGCGACATGAGAAAAACCAGACAGGGTAATTTTAGGCAATAAAAATATTCTTTGAGTTGAATGGTGATGAGAGGCAGGCTGGATTTAAAATGGCACAAGTAAATGCATGCTTATGAGGATGGACAGACTGGCTCTAGTGCATCAGCTCCTTCTGTGTGCCAAAAAAAATCAACAGTTATGGAGACCGGTTGTCATTTTAAGATTTAAATGCTTGTTGTGGTGTAGGATTGCACAGCATCTGCTTGGCAAGTGGCAAGTCACATGCCAAAATGTACCCCATACATTTCTGTATGGTTCATGAACTGAAGTTGTATTGCAGAAGCACTGAAAGACTCTATTTTGCTAGTCATTGTACAAATATATAACAAAAAGCTGGTTTGTGCTCCAAATAGGGTACAGAGCTAAGACAGAAGATAACAGGTGGATCTAACAGAAGGGGAAACCACAAAGTGATAATGAGGTAGCTGTGACAAGTGTACTAAACAGGCACAGCACACCAATTGTCTACCTGCTGTCAAGTTGTTTTGATGGCATCAGAGCATTTAAGGAAAGATTTAAAGGAGGATAATATCGTAGTCTGGTGGATTTTTGCAAAGAGATCTTTTCTTTCCCTTTTCCTTAGGCAAGATGACATAGAAGAGGCTCGGTTAAGTATCAGTGAAACATATTTTATTACATTCCTCCCCTATTGGAAAAGTCGTATAGAAATTAAATTATTTTGGCTCATTAGAAATTTCTCAAAAAACTCATCAGTTTAATACATGAGATGGCCTCTCTGGATTTTTAAATCCATCTTGTAACAGTGAATAGTAGTGTTATGAGTCTCTAAACTACCCTATGAAATTTAATATAAATTCAGTGGAAAGGTTATAATTCATTATTATATTGAACTTCTCAATAAATGCCAGTGGTTGCCTGTTGAGTATCTGATTACCTCCCCCATCCCAATAGAGGATGTGACCTTTCTTCGTACCTCAGTTTAAAATTTAGGGATGTGCAAAGCCTTCACTGTGAAATATGAAGCTATGGTGAACTCACCTGGTGTTAGATTACCTTGAACACTTAAGGTTTGATCCTGAGAAAAATGCACAGCACCTCAGAATCAGGCCTTCAAAACTCAGCCTAGGTGCTTTGAAATGTTTGTAAATCTTTCAAGTGATTTATGGACAGGATTACATTTTTTGTACTGAAATACTGAAGTCATTTGGAACTTACTGTTTTGCATGATCTATATGCAGCAGTAGGACACTTTGGCCTTTCAAATGAATATCACTTTGAATTTTTGGGTTCATCTCAATATACAGTTCAAAGCAAACTTTGGGGTGTGAGAGCTCATATGAATCAAAATGAAAGAAAATGCTTGCATGGATTCCTCCAACATGAAATAGTTGAATTTTTCATAGATCTACTCATTACCTAAAAATAGTGTAATCTCGGCTCTATTCAACATCTCCTGTGATGGCATGAAGAATGGTCAGAAATCCAAGAAGCAAAGTCAGTGGCTTAAAAGCAAAGCAATAAGCAGAAGCCTTCACTATGCCATAAACTTTGTCTCACTTTCAAGTAAGATTTAAGTCAATCATCGGAGGCACTTTCTGCAAATGGATTATAAAGCACAGTCACAGAGTTGTACACAGCCTATATTTTTCTTTAAAAAAAAAACTGTTGGGTGAAGAAAATGGCACAGAAGAGGAGCAATAGAGGTGTTTAATGTCATTAATTTTGATAACAATAATCCTCTTCTAAAGAACACTTATTAGTGAGGCTAGTGCTTTTTGAAGGAGCTTCATTTTCCCTTGAATCTGAATCACTCACCATCAAATTATCCACTCTTTTCTTCTACTGTGGGTAATATTAATCTATTCTTTACATAGCAACCAAGAAGTGTGCTTGATGCCTAGCAAGCATGTAAGCAGACAGCACTCTAAATATACTATATATAGACCAAAAAGAGGGTGAATGAGGCTCAGTGAAAATTATCAATATTCCCCAGGCTTTCTGCCCCAATTCCTGATTTCAATCTTTTAAAAACATATTTTTTCCATGTGGTAGTATATTTTGCCCCATTTATTAACTACTTTTGCATATTTTAGTTGTTTAATTCATTCTTATTTGCAGTCTACCTATCATGTTGGCCCTGATTCTGTAAAAACGGTAAGCCAATGGATTACTCATATGCTTAAAGTTAAGGATATGTATGAATGTCTGCTAGATCAGGGTTTTGTAACTTTGACCCAGGTTTATCTGTTTTAATTCCATAATTTCCTGCAATAGTTATTTCAACTGATTACAGAATTGTTATATAATTGTTTCCCTTATATTAAGCTTTCATTTTCTATTTAGCAGTGTAATTCTACTTCTGTTTTTATGAACTACGTTGGATGTTAAATAAAGAAGCAGGTTGTCCCAGAGGTGGATTGGGTCGAACGTTAATCTTTATTGCTTACTCCTTCCTCTCGACATCTCGAGTGAGCAAGGAGGGGCATTACAACCCTTTTTGTCCAAAACAGTATGGAAATACATACATGATTGATAATGTTCCATGGACCCTTATGTGGTTAAATTAACACCTATAGAATGAATATTGATGATTATATAATGCATATAATTATACCTGCCCCTGTTTACTTTTTATAGGTTTAATCAATGATGCGCAGGCATTTCACTTTACAACATGTTACTTTTGTTACAGCAATGCCTATAATATTACTGACCAAGCATTTAGCAAGGGAGGGGAGGGGTGAGAAAGTTGATAAGTATGTTCTTTCCAAGGTCCTTACATAGGAGAGAAAGAATAGCTTCTTTCAGTTACATTTCTTGCTCAAACTATGAAAAAGGGAGAGGGGAAAGGGAAGATAATATATTTCACTAAATTCCAGTAGCAAGAAGCAAAGCCTGTGTGGTCACCCTTAACCCCATTACCATAATAAACATGGCTCAGGCAGAGGCCTAATGTCCAGCTCTATCTTTACCCTCCTACAAACTAGAGAAAATAATCTATCCTAGTTTTCATTGTAGCAGTCCTTCATATTATCAATAGGAATTGTATCACCTTTCAGATGATGCTTACACTGCAAACATGTAGTTACAACATCCACATATGCTGTGCTTGGCTTAGGTACATGCTGCATATATATGTATACCTGCATCCACATGGTCCCTTGTTGGTATGTGATATTAGTGCTCTCACCTATGGGTGGGTATCTGGAGTTCTGTGCATCACAGGGTCACTCTTGGAACTACCTTTCTTTATGTTGTGGAACTGTTCACCGATGTCATACATTTGGTAATGACATCACTAATTCACCTATCCCTTCTGCTGGAAGACATACACCAGATCCTGGAGAATGTGGTTCTGCTACTGCTAGTTGTGGTAGAAAAAAAAAATTCATGAGGTACAGTACTTGATCTGTCAGACGTGTTGGAGATGGGTCACAACTTTTTTATATGCTGAAGATGGCAGACTGAGAGGGGTGTGACAATCCACTATGGTCCCATGACACAAATGTCGTCCTTGACAGTATTGCTATGTGTTAGGTTGGATCTTTGGAATAGTTTATATCCTAGAAGATGTCAGAAAAACACAGAGGAATCCATGCATTTTGTATGGCTTTATAGGAAACCAGCTCAAACTGGCTGAGCTAACATTCTAATGGGCTAACTCTATTGCGATGGCAACAAGTAAGCTGGGTGGCAACAGGTGAGTTGGGTTACAGTGAGGGTTCCAAGTGATGCTACAGCAAATACAAAACATATTCTTCCCTCCAGTGAAAATGCCCTTCTAACGGAATAAGCACTAACCTAGAAAATGAAGGTAGACTGCCTCATTTCTGGGCTAAACCCCGGGGATTATTTAGATTGAATGTGATTACCTGGAACACAACAGTAAACTTAAAAAAAAAAAAATGAAAACATTGGGTCAGACTCCTTGAATAATGAACACATGTTATTATCTGGGAACCCATCTTCTTGTCCTTGAGCCTGTCCTCTCCCTAACAAGGGGTCAATGGCTGGGGAAAATTGTCCAGGGAGACAAATGAGGAAGTCTCCTATGCAGAGTTCAGGAGCTGGACACATACTGGAACTGGGGCTTATTGTTCCCTTCCTGTATGTTCTTATATGTCCATGAGGAACTTCTCTTGGGTTCCTTCTGTCCATGCTGATAAGAACGTGTCACTGTCTATCTGCTTCTGCTGTCTCTAAGGTGCTGCTCCTGCCCTCCCGGCAGAATGGTTTCCCTCTTGACAGAGGAAGGCCCTGTCAATTTAAGCACAAATTTAAGCACTATATTTCTTTTTTCCCTTGAAGGAAGCTAAGAAATCCCTCCTCCATTACATGGCTGTGCTGCTGAAGACCACAATAATCATCCTTCTTAGCACTTCAGGAATGCAACCATTAATCTCCTTCATGTTAAGGGGCTGTTATGAGTACCCCATAAAGTGGCCGCCACCTCCCTTGTGATATAAAGTCATAAAGATTGTTTACCAGATACTCCCCCCAGGTCACGTACAGAAACTGTTTAGGCTTGTGATCATCAACATGCTTTATTCGGACCCTGATTCGCTCTAAGCCAGCTCCCAAAGGGGTGGGTCATCCCCCTCGCCCATGTGAGGGCATCTGGAGGGCAAGTCAATCATGGCTGCTCTGCCCCCCCCCCCCCCCCCAGGGGTGTAGAGGGCTCTGACCCGGAACCTAGAGAACTGGTGAAAATTCCTTTGGCCAAATAAGGACAGGAGGAACCGGGCAGCCCCTCGCCCCAAATTCCTGCTGCAGCGAAATCTGGCCAATCACAGCCCTCGGCAGGAAGCAGTGGCCTAGGCCATAAAAGCTACCATGCCGCATGGAGCAAAGAAGGAGTCTCCACGAGTTAACTGCCAGGCCTGATCACCCTGCAGTAGGAGTTCCCCCGAGAGAGCCGGCCCGAGTCGATTTCAACCTCCACCTTAAGACGTCATGCTGTTGTTAATCACCTGCCTGATAGTCTCGGTACGTATGTGATCCCGAGTTACCCCCACGTTTACTTCTCATGTTTGTTTCCCTTCCCTTTAAATGTATATAGTTGAATGTGAATAATTCTTCTACCTCAGTTTTAACCCAAGGTATTACAATTGGTGTAGGTTTGGGGATTATTGTTATGCTTAGTGTTTTATGTATTGGATTCTGTCTTGTTATACCTTGTCTCTGAATTATCAAGAGTCCAAGAGGAGGGTTTATTCTGAACGTTTATCTCTGTGTAACTCATGGTATGTTAAACTGTGAAGTAATCTCCTGGGGCTATCTTGTTATCTGTGAAGCTGACTTCTGAGGTTAGTTCAGCTAGCAGCATAACTGTTAACCCTTTGCGTCCCAAAGAGGGAGAGTAATAAAGTTTATTATTTTTGGCCACCGCTTTAAGTTTCCAGGAGCCTTCCTTCTCCCATCCTTTACCTACTGCGGACACTTCATTCTCTTACAACTTTTTACCATTATTAAGAGGAAAAATCCTCTAAATTGTGATGGCATCAAATAACTATGTCATTTGCATACTGTGTTTAGCGTCAAGGCTTCTTTCCTTGATCCTGCTATGACGAATACAATAACATGTTTTTTAGAGTGGTCATGTGACAATACTTTGTTTTCTCTTTAAGTACTGTTCTGTATGTGGTTATAACTGCAGGCACAGTTAAGGTAAATTAAGAATCTTACTTTGTTTTATGTGCTTTATACAGTAATACTTTTTTTCTGGGACCACTGGCATTTCAACTTGCCCCCTTTTAATTTTTTCCCTCTTTTATTATTTTTCTCAGGTTTTCCTGTTTTGTTTTTTTCTTTTAAAGATTGTCCTTTTCTAGTTAAAAAAAAATCATTGTTCACTTTTGCATGTTATGATTCCCTGCAATCAAGCCTATATTGATGTTTCATATTTTCCCACACCTTTACTCAACCCCTGGTGAATGGGGTGCACAAAGCTATCAGATGCCATTGTATTCCAGGAAGGACTTGACAAAGGGAGAATTTCTGTAGCCCCTCTGCTTAGCATGTGCAGCAACTGGAGTAGCTTTTCGCTACTCCACACAAAAATACCAGCGGGTATTCTTCTCCTTCAACACAAATCTTAAATGTTTGAGAAAATTCTGCTCTTTGATACTTTTAAAGAGCTGGGGTTAACTGTTGCGCTTGCACTTCTGATCACTAGTAATATTTTAGGTTAAAATGATACCTCTCAGAATCATTTTGCAATTGACTAGCACTAGGAAAATATGTAGTTTGCCATAGAATTTTCCACTGACCCATAACACAAACCAAAAGGCTGAGCTGCAGAAGTTGGGAACGGAGTATCACAAAATAAATAGTCCTTGGAATGTGATTTTGGGATGGTTGTGCATGTCTCAAATTCAGGTTTATAAGAGGACTATAAAGGGTTCATTAGCCTGCAGACTTTCAGGCATATTAAGCCAATTCAGAAAAATATACTATAGATAAATTGCAGTCAATGGTGAGGCATAGCTACAGGCACATTAGGTGCAGACATTGCTGATATTACAACCAGGAACGTTTTTTAAAAAAGTCTTTAATAGTTAATAGTAATTGATGTAGTCTAGCTTCTTTTGTGCAGTAAGAAATATTTACAGAATTTATTGCAAACATTTTTGGCTATAGGAGACAACATGACCTTGTCATTACTGTTCCTGACATTTATTCCATAGGAAAATGTTATTTCTCTTTTAGCTCAGTTGCATTTACTTATGGCTATATTTCCTTTCTGGAAAATAAAGATGAAGTGGTAGAAGAAACCTTTTACCTAAGGGCCTCTGGTTCTTATCAATTTCTGCTATTTTTTTTTGTCAGAGTCAGAAAATATATTGAGAAAACTGTCACCAAAAATAAATTCATGTGGAAGGTACTTAATTTCACCCTGCTGACTTCACATGTGTTCTGTATCAGTCAGACTGGAATAAAAATTTGAAGGAGCCTGGTTTCTGAGGTTATATATAATATCTGCTGAGTTTTCATTTTTTGCATATAGTGAGAATCAAAGTGATGGATCTAAATTCAAATATGTTTTACAGCCACTATTATAATACAAGTATTGCCAAAGCGACTGTATACGGCACAAAGTAAAATAATTTTTCTACCTGGCTTGCTCAAAACATCACATGTATTTCTCTTTCTGAGTGATTGATAAAAACGAGAGTCCTGTGGCACCTTATAGACTAACAGATTTTCTTCGGCATAAGCTTTCGTGGGCTATAACACACTTCGTCACATGCAGGTGAGTGATTGATGAATTTCAGTAAAATGCAGCTGACGTGAGAGGATATAATTCCTGTGTATTTCTTTGAGTCAGACTCAGCTATGATGTAAATGAAGGTGAAAGTTTTCATTAGATAGGAGTGGGTGTAAATGCCAAGGAAAAACATGGCAAGCAAGGGAACAGCCCAGCAATAACCAAATGACAATTGTAACACTGAAATATGCTCTATGGACATTGCATCTTGAAGGTTCTTTTAATTTCCGAAGGACTCAGTTGTGTGAATGGCTACATGCTTGCACAGGGCAATAGTGGGATATAAGGAATCCTCTTGCCCCATTGCAGGGGTTGTCTGCATGATGATGAGCCACTGTCAGGTACTTCGCCCCTTCCTGCGCAGGTGGGCAGATAGCAGTACTCGGTAAAGTCTGCTCTTGGAATCTGCTATTTAGTGCTATTATGGCACTTTCTCTGCATGTCCAGGACTATAAATCACCCTGCTAATCCTCTGCCTTAACATAAAGGAATCTGCTGATGCTGAACTGAGTGACAGTTCTTTGCCATGCCAGTTTTAGTCAGCCCACAGATTACTCAGGACTCTACCTTTTCTTTGTAGGTTAACCCTGGCTATATTTCAGTTCTTGAACTCTCCAGAACCATCTGCCTGTAATACCAAGCTCATCACTAGAAGCTCACAGAAATTACCAAATCCATTGTTGTTTGAGCCACTGTGTACATACTAGCTTGCTTGGTTTCTCCTGGAATTCACACCCTGTTTAATATAACAACACTGAGATATGATAAAACAAAGAATTTTATTAACTAAGAACGGAGATTTAAGTAAAACTACGGAAAAATGAGAGATAGAAATGCTTACAAATAAAACAAGTATAACATGCTTCTCAGTGGTTAACATTTAGCAGCCTACAACCCTTGACTAAACTAAGTTTCTCACCTAACACAACTTTTCAGTGTCTCGTCTCACATGACAGGGGATGTATCATTCAAAAATAGGAAGAACTCTGATCTTTGTCCCCTACGTGATGGATAACCAAACTGTCTTTTTGCTTCTCTTTATATTTCCCAAATTTTATTGTCTCTGTCATCAATCAGGTTGAACTGGAGTTCAGAGCCCAGTGTGTTCCCACATTGATTTCACATTGTCATGTTAATTTGCTTCTCTTGTTTATCTCTGATGCAAATGGCCTGCCTATTTTCTCTGGCATCACTATACTCAATTTACATTAGAGACAGGGAGTTAACTACTCTACCTTTTGTATGAAAGAAAACCTGCTTCTCCCTTTGGTTACAAATCTCAAATCATAATATTAAGTACCCGTAATTCTCATATAGTGTCCATATATGTAATTCACAATATATTAATGACCAGTGTGTCACCAGCTTTTGTTTAATATCTCACATGACATTCTTTATATATAAACATTGTGACAGCAATGTGTTCAGTATTATGAGTTTGCCAGGCCTGCCAAAAGTTGGTGGCACAGAGCGGTGAACCATCAATGGACTTGGCACAGCTACTTAGTGCTGATTTCTTTCTTCTGAAGCTATTACCCCAGAAATTGGAACTCATGTGATTCCATAATAGCTTGGGTATACTAATGAATCAATCCAAGCCTTAACTCTAAAAGTGAATAATGAGAAATGGTCCACTGTAGGAGATTTACAAGGGTTTACCAGGGGTTTCCATTTAAATCATTGGAGAACTCCCTTGACCTGTTTGCCTCAGTTTACTCTTGAGAGGACAAGGATACAATCCTCTGTTCAAAGAACTGATACTTAGTAATTTCTTCAAAAATTATGTCTCTTTATTAAAACACTAATTATAATAAACTGGATATTAAATTGAAAATTGACCAAATGTAACATATGAAATAAGTCACTTAAGACAATACAAGACACCATAAACTTTATAATATAATGAGACACAAAATCAAATATAGCATAAACCATTAGCTTGCAATGCAATACTCACAATGTAACATACCCTTAGCACATATTACAATGTTATGAAGACTTAATTGCAGCAAGGCATAATAAACATACAATATTGCAATGTATAACAAAGAAATCCTGCATATATACAGTGTTATATTAGAGTATTATACTACTCTTTTATACACATACAATATCCCTATATTAATACATATTCAATACTATTACTACAAACTAGCAGTCTATGAATGTTGGTCAGGGAATCATAGAATGAGTGTAGTAGGAGGTCATTCAGAATAGATGCAAGCATTTAGCTTAATTTTCAATCATATGTATACATTTCTTATTTTAAGAAAAATCATACTTACTTACTTCCTTGATTGAATCCCTCTGTTTCATTTGTGGTCCTTGTTCCTGATGTTCTTTAGATGTCCTCTCCTCTTCTGCTGCTGTCTTCTCCTACGATGACAAATACCCGCATGCAAGCCTGTCAGCCCGCAAGGGGTGATATCATTTTCAACCAATCAGCTGTCTGATATGCTAATTAGTTTTTCTTATTTGCTTCAAACTTGGACCTCCTTCAGAGCCTCCTTCCTACCTACTGACCCCTTCCTGGAGGTATTAGAAGTGACCTTTATTTCATCACAGTCTACTTTTTCATTATTGGTCAGTTTCTTAACATCTCCATTTTGTTTCTCTCTATCTCTCAGTAATAACACTAGTGACCGCCATTTTAGATTTCTAGCTAAATTTGCAGTAAACTGTAATTGTTTGCTACTTATCAAGAGCTGTAAACTTAAAACTAACTATACTTGTATTCATGCCTAATCATTATTATTTTCTGCCACCATCTTTATTATTTACATTAGAACAGATACATTCCACAATGTTTTCTCCCCCACTACAGCTGCTTTTCAGGTGCATAGCAAAATACTGTCTCTGATACTGATCTACTTATGTGGATCAGAGTAACTTGGAAATCTCTTGTATCAGAGCAAGGCAGAAGCAGGGGTAAAATTGTGATTCTCAAAGTTATAATTTAATTTCTTCTGAATTCTTGGGATAGCAAAGAAGCACTGCCCCTGACTCAGGCTCTATTGAAAGATGGCAAGCTAATCTCGAAAAAATTGCTGATATTTTGGAATGACAATGAAAAACTTTCAGTTAGTAAGAATTTAGTTCTTTCAGAATCTGTGTAGGAAAGGCAGATGTTTTATAGTTTTCCACCACTCAATAAAGAAAGACATTAAAGAAAGGACTTAATTAAATAGGCAATATATCAAGCGGGATATGTAATGTTAATCTAAGTGAGTAAATCAGATCAGCAGAGATAACTGTATAAAGGGCACACTGTACAAGAAGATATCACATAAAATTAAATGGAAATGAGAAAACACATCCACTTTCAGGCACTGCATAATAATCATGCAAAACGGACTCTACAAAGACAGGCTATTGAAGCAAAAAATAAAGCAATAATTATAAATATAATATATAATGAATATAATAATATATAATATAAACAAATACACAGCAAAAAAATCCCGCAAAACAACAACAGAACCCGCAACACTCTCCCACTTTTTCCACCCCAACTATCTTACTTTTTTATGTTGCATAACACTTTTCTGCAACTCATTCCATATGAAAAAAACAAAAAACAGAACTTGAATCTTTATAGCTGGTGTGTAACTGCATCTGAGCTTTTTCTGTAACCACCTTCTTTTGTATCTGTAATATACAATAACATTCTTTTGAAAAAAAATTGAAAACCTTTTTTTCCCCCCCCAAATTTTCATGTAATCTTAAAACAACGAGAGTCCTGTGGCACCTTATAGACTAACAGATTTTCTTCGGCATAAGCTTTCGTGGACTATAACCCACTTCGTCAGATGCATGAATTTACGAAGTGGGTTATAGTCCACGAAAGCTTATGCCGAAGAAAATCTGTTAGTCTATAAGGTGCCACAGGACTCTCGTTGTTTTTTGCTGTACAACAGACTAACACGGCTACCCCTCTGGAAATTTCTACCATGTAATCTTACTTGCTTTGAGGAAGAAAATTTAAAAACTGCATTGAAAATCTGGTTGACAATGAAACTGAGGCCCACGTGGACTTTAAATACTACACAGAGCACTATAAAACTCAAGAATAACTTTACATTGCCATCCATTTAGATCCAATTAGCTGTGACAGTATCAAAGCCTTTAACTTAGTCAACAGGACAGATCTGAAAAGGGACACAAAAATCAGGACACCAATACGTTTATATTTTCCTGAAGATACTAGTAGAAGCTCGAGGTGCCTTGAACTACAAGAACTATACCGTACAAGGATTATATCATGCTGATCTGCATGAGTGTAGCCTTTGACTATAGCTGTACTTGGCTTTATGCATATATCTTATTCATATAGGTATATCTTTCTTTATAAGTTTATGTCAATAGGTGAATAACAACTTTTAGGTGAGAAATTTGACATTTTGTTATAATACCACAAAACCCACAAAATTGATAAACAAGAAAAGGGGAAAGGTGATATGGAATATTCTAGCAGGGAAAATATGTCAATTATACACATAAACCCCATAACCAATAAACTGAAGGTACCCCAACAATTTTTGGGGTGGGGACCCATATTTGGGTAAGGAAGGATGAAATCATCTAGTTTATTTTTAGTGGGGTATAAATGTATAGAGTTTATGTGTGAAAAAGAAGGATTTAAGGCCCTAGAATTTGGAGAGCAATGAAGCTTCCAATTCTCAACTTTCTCAAGAAAGAATCTTCACAGACCCACCCATTTGTTCTTAGTTTTGTTATTTTATTTTAGTCAAGTTTATTAAGGTTACTAGATCCTGCACTCCACATCTCAACATCCTTACTCTGGAGGAATATAAGTATGAGCAACTTGTAAATTGTTTCATAGCTTGTTATAGCCTGTCATCAACTGTATAAGACTTCCTGAATATCCATCCATCCATCCATCCATCCATCCACACATACACTTGTTTTTATTGTACATTTACCAGTTAATACTCTTATTAATTCTATGCTTTATGCTGTAGCAAAAAAAGAATTGTTATAAAATACCTCAAAATCCTTGCAACTCTAATCGTTCCTTGGGGATGTCCAAGGTAACTTGGTTTAATCTTCATTTAGTCTGAGGTCAAATTCAGACTAGAATCCACATACTTAAAACAGCTTAATAAATATTTATATTAATTATCCAAATGCCAAAGTAACCACAGAATTTGGCTACATGAGGACTGTTAATTTATGCTCATTCCAAGGAAACAAAACAACAATAGAGATTGGGCATGATACAAGGGCACCTCATCCAGGCGCCACCCATCCCATATGTCTAGCTTCTTGCTTCTATGATAGGATGGGACCCATGACACTGGCTCCAACTACAGCAAAACATTTTTTCATTGGGTTGATACAAAATATTGTCCTGTCCTTAGCATCCTTTTTTTTGAGAGGAAGGCTATTGAGTAGATTACAGCAAGAGAACTCTGGCAATGGTAATGTCAGGCTTTAGATATTTTAATAATAAAAGACATTACTAGAAGCCAGGTATATCAGAGGAGGGAAAAAAGATAGAAAGAATGGATACTATAGCTGATTAGATGAAAGTACTGCCCTGGAAACACCAATAACATTACCAGAGGTACCTAACTAGTATGTATAGCCTCCTCCTCACTTAAGAAGCAAGACTAGTTCAGTAGTGTTACACCAAAATCTAAAACATATTCTGAAAATTCACATTACTTTTTAATGGCTGTCTATAGAGGATATGAGTCTTCTGTTGCTGCTAGTTAAATGAGGTATTTCTTTAGATGAAATGGCAGATGTTCATGTTTTTAGTGAGGGACAACCCAATCTCCATTGACTATCCATGACAGCATATTTTTCTACATGAGTGTCATCTGCAAGGTTCAGGAGGAGCAAACCCATTTAAAAAACACATTGTGTTGTCAAAAGTAGCCACATTAGTTTGAAATACAGTTACGTTCCATGCCTTGTTTCTGTTTGAAGTGTAGTCATTGCTGTTATCACCTTTTTTTTGTAATTATTATTTTTTTTGAACAGTGATGGGCAATTTCTAGAGGACTGCCCATGTTAGTCTGAGTACAGCAAAAACAATGAGAATCCTGCGGCACCTTAAAGACTAACACATTTCTTTGGGCATAAGCTTTCATGGGCTCCAACCCACTTTGTCAGATGCATAAAGTGGAAACTATGGTTGAAAAGTATATATACACATGCCAGAGTGAAGGAGGGCAAGTAACACTGGAATGCGTATAAATACCTCTCAACTGTAGTTTCCACTTTATGGATCTGACAAAGTGTGTTGGAGCCCACCAAAGCTTTGTTAGTCTTTAAGGTGTCACAGGACTCTTGTTGTTTTTAGTGGTGGGTAACTTCTTCCCAGAACAGCTGTACCAAGCATTAGGGAAAGGTACATCATTGTTGGCTGGGTTTATTCTGAGAGGATCATCCACACTACAGCAATACTGTTAGCAAAGTGGTGATACTTAGTAGGATGGGGCAGAAGGGAGTGATTCATCAGCTGCTAACTTAAGACTTTCTAACTATCAAAAATGTTTAAAATTTAAAAAAAATACTTAAAAAGAAGGAACTATTAAATTGCCTATGATGATATGTTATAATTGTATGGTTTTTCATATATAATACATTGCTATATACTGCTATTTAGGGATGCAGAAAACTGATTCAGACACTACAATAGCAGGGCCCAAATTGAGCCGATATACAGCACTATAATATCCAGTACCTCTCTGAAGGTGGCATTTTATTCTCCAGCATCTCATTCTTCATTAAAGACAAAGTAAGTCTGTATTTGTTATACAGACAACAAACACCTCAGGAATGTGAACTGAGTGTTAATGGATACAGAGATGTCCATCTGTGGCCTGGACAGGTCTACATTAGAAAAAGTTTGTTAGTACTGCTATACTGGCATACCTTTCCTGTGCAGACACAGCTTACACTAGCAAAAAAGTGCTATTAACACAGGAATCCCCTCAAGGTGGATGAAAAGTTAATACACTATCCCTTGCAAGTTGTAAGTGTGCCTGTTAGGTAAAAAGCTGTAGGGGTTTTTTGTTTGTTTGTTTTTAACTCGTCACCTGTTTCCATCCACAAAAGTTCTTTTGAAGGTGTAGCCATATACAATAGTTATTTTGCAGTCCTCAGCCACATATATCTTAGGGCTTTGTACTCCTACACATAATAACAACTTCTGATGTATTTCCCCTACCATTCCAGATGGCTGTTTGTAGTTCAAAGAAATTATTATTATGGGATGTTAATTTTCTTTCAAATGTTTGCTGACCCTGGTTTAAACTGTTACCTTGAAACCAGCTTTTTGAAACAACAGTGCTCTCCTTTCTCGGTAAGGTTTTGTCTGTTTTGTGAAATGCACATTATAAAGTGGGTTGCTGGTCATGGTTAATACGTATTTTCTATTCTGATGCATTTTCCCAGTGAGGCAATTTATGTATAAATATGTATAATGTATATTCTATATTAAATATGAATTGAGATTAAAGTTATTATTTAATATTCATGTTACAATATTGGCTAGAGACCCCAGTCAAAACTGAAGCCCCATTATGTTAGGTGACATACAAAGGACCCCTGAGTGAGCTCAGGTGTTCTCCCAGGTGAACCAGAAGAAGAAGTAGGGCCACAGAGCTGTCAGAAGCCATTTTTATAATCTCCATGTGCTAATCTTGCCGATTTAGAGATTGGAGGTCTTTCAGGTGAAGGCTAATCCACCAAATATGAGTATGTAGTGAATGATAATTGAGAACATCCTTAATTTGGAGGAAACCTACTGCTTTTCGGCTTGGATATATTTCATTAAATTAATTAGAATAACTATAGATTATTAAGTGCTTATTCTTTACAGTTATTACAGATATTACATTTTGATGACTATTAAAATTAGATTGTTTATGTCTGGAGCATAATCTGTGCTAATAAACAGTAAATTATATCACTGTATTATAAGCATTATGTACACATCTTGAGATAGGCTGCTTTCATGCTGTGCTATTTCTCTAGGAAGACAAATTTTCTTTCCCATATATTCCTGGAAATGAATGAAAGAATGATACCAAAATAAAATAATAAAAAAAATATGGCTAATTTCACTCAAAGAACTGCTCTGGAATCTGTTGATTGTTTGAAAAGAATTTAAGAATAAAAATGGAAAGGGGGAGATTAACTAGGATAAATAAGAACCAAAGTGAACAGAAATCCTGAAAGATTAATCTACTGCAGTGGTATGGTAGAACTTCATCTGAACCCTTTGAATTAGACCCCATTAAACTACTGCCGCACAATGTGGACTCCTGAGTGCAATTTGCAATTATATCAAATTGGTAGAAATTGTTTTTCTATAAAGCACTTTTTATAGCATGTGGTTTGATTAATCAGAGTCTATTATCAAATGTAACAAACCATAGCTGCATACAAACAGAAAGCACAAGCATCAGCAAGGATGGCATCTTTAGCACCTAAACATTTCAAGTCTGCAAGCATGCAGGTTCTATGTGGAATGGTCTTTTTAAGAAAAGCATTGCTGCGTATATTGACTGTAAGCACCAAAGTCATCAAGAATCTGCTTTATCTTAAATGGCCCTGGTTCCAAATCCTGAATCAAATACCTCTGACCTTTTTGTGATTTTTGGCTCAATTCACAACAGACTTGATTCACACAGAGGACTTGTGCATTGCAATCTCAGCATTGTAGCAGATTTCAAGGGCAGCACAGTGAGCTAATTTGTTGCAGCTAAGTACCATACACAATGTTTGCTTACGCCCGGGAGCAGATTGTCCTGAGTAGATAGGTTACTTGGAGGAAACACAACAGCTTCCTTTCTTTGAATTGTATGTGTTATTTTTTAGTTTATTGCTTGTGATAGTGCAGGGAGGGAAAGCAGCTAGATAGTTTACCCAGGTGGGTGTCAATCTGGGTTCAACTAACATCCAATAATGGTGATTTGTGTTCACGTCCCAAGTTTTCAGTGAACTCTTTTGCATGATCAATGCTGAGCTCTGCTGTACCAAAACTCCAAATCCAAATATCCCCAACTCTTGAGAAATTAAAAATCTAGTGGTTTGGGGGAAAATCTGTTATTTTAATGCAAGCTCAGATGGTTATTAACTACATACAGTACTAAAATATGAGCTGCGTACTTATTGAGGACCAAGAGAGCATCATTCACTCCCACCTTAGACATAGGCTGGAAAAGGACAGAGCTCTCCATGTGACTGCTCTGTGTATGTTCAAAATGAAGTACTAGCATAGCTATTTTAAATCATTTTATTAGTAAACCAAATTTTTTTTGCAGGGATGTTGTAGGCATGTATTAGCAGAGAACTAGGGACTCAACTAGAAAAAGCCTACATAGATACTTAAGCACCCAAATACAATGAAGAAGAGGAATGATTATTTTATTTACAGGGGCATTCTCTGGAGTCCATTGGAGTAGTAAATTCATTAATATTGTGAGGTGTTAAATTATCATTATACCCTTGTGAATTTGGGGAACTTTATTATCTCCATTTACAGATTGGAAATGGAGGGACCGGATAATTAAATGACTTGGCCAAAGTTAAAAAGGAAATTTGTGGAAGAGCATGCACAAAACCCAGATTAGAGTTTCACTCCAGTATCTTAACTGTAGGACCATCCTTCCTTCCATCCACCCACCAGAAAGCCATCAATCATTTTACAGCATCCCTAAATGAGAAGATTGCAAAAGAGCAGTTAATGAACAAAAGGAAGTTTTACACGATGCTGTTCAATTGGCTGTGAAGGAGGCCTTTTAAGGCCAAATGTAAGGGAATTTATTATTCATATTGTGGTAGTGCTTAGAGCTAATGCTCAGTGTGGTAGGTGCTGCCCATACATATAACACAGGTGGTCCAAGGAACATCAGGACTTTATCTGGGGAGATAGAGGAAGTCTACTATTTTAAATTAAAGTTTTAATGTTCCATTTTAAGCACCACTTCATTTTAAAATTTATTTTGCTCTCAATCTGCCAAACTTTCCTCCACACTCAAGCTTTCACTTCTGTGCATGATCAAATATGTGGGGCTCAGACTGAAAATTCAGGGTGCTGCAATAGGCTGTATGCAAAAGAAGCAAATTGTGTGCAAAAAAATGCAGGCGCTTCATTTTCTTAGTGGAAAGCTGCTGTGGCAAATGGATTTTCCTTGGCAGCCAAATCTACAAAAGTGCATCAGCAAAAACAAAGCAACCCCCACCCCAAAACCCCACAGCCATTCCTTTATTGAATTGCATTTTGCTGCTTTTACTTAATATAAGAAGTTTTGCACATTTCATTTTAAAACGTTATTATGGGACAGCATTTTTAAAAGTGAAGAGAAGGCCAAAACAAGTAAAGTTATAAGAATATATAGGACATAGAGTCATCCTGGCCCATTAGATATGGCTCAGCAACATGCATTGTGTAAATTCAACAACGTATCCTTTTAAAACTCTATTATGAAGGACTTATAGATGAAAAAGGAGCATCTTATTGTTGTACATGAAAAGAATGTCCTCCCTGCCAGCCAAGGACAGAAGGGAAATGGGAAGGACTACTTTGGGTTTAATTTTCCGATGCTTTCTCCAGGAATAATTAGTTTTCAGGTAACAAATAAGAATAACCCAGTTCCATAATCCATGACCTGCAAAATGTCTTGCTTTGAGTATAATTGCCACTTGCTTGTAGTCCTCTAAGGAGCTACTAAAAGCGTTAATGCAAAATATTAATGACACATGGCAAACTTTTAACCATTTTTACTATCTTCCTTCTTTACACCTAATTTATAGTTGCAAGAGAGCTTTATTACTCTTCTCTAGATAAGGAGATATTTCGATTTTCAAAATGCTACTGTTCATTACATTTCCTTGCTATAAGAGAAACAGTGAGATACATTTATGATATAATGAAGTAAGAAAATTCTGTTGCTATGAAAAAATGTGCACCTTTAATGAGATAAGTCTATTACTACAAATAGTTCTTTCTACCTTAGGAAAAAATACTCTCTGCAGTCAAACTGTTCAATTTGTAATGTAGGGCATGAGTCAATTGGGATGGGAAGCTGTCTGCAGATCAGGTACTAGGAATAAATGCCCTCATTTCATTTGATTTTATGGGCTTCCAGCTCTCACGCTGCAGGCTGCTGGCATACACTGCTCATCAAATTAAAAATTCTTCCTTGGACAGTGAGGAAAGCAAAAGAAAACAGCTATCTCTGAATTTTTACAAAACAGCTGTATGCAAAAGAAAAAGATGATCTCAGTGAGAATATGCAATAGGACTATCCCTGTAAAAAGGCAAGGAGCGGTGGGTATGCTTCCAAAGGGAGTTCACACATTACAGTATTTATATCTGTTGACAAAGAACAGATCAGTTAAATCAGGATTTTACAAAGTTTATTGACTGCATGTGCATGCTGGCATTCAGCATGTAATTTGCAGCACATAGCTAACTATGAATTTTGCCTCTTTTTCCATTCCTGGAATATCTAGGGATCAGACTGTAGATTTCTTGGACGTATTTGTTATTAGATGAATTTGACTGATTTTTAAATTTTACTATATAGGTTGATAAAAAAAAAAAGGAGCTACAGTTATTTGATATATTCTTGATCAGAAACAAGAGCATTGGTGTTGGTTTGTGATTGGCCACATAACTCACTTAGCATTTTTTCTGTTGCCTGATTGAGCTTCACTCTTATAACCAGAGGAGGTGGTTGAAAATGCTACTGGGGCTTTGAATCTCTCAGGGTGAGAAAGCTGTTTAGGGAAGATATCACATAAACAGGAATAGGGATTTTTATGAAATGCTAACCCTTTTCCACTTCTGGGCCACCTAGACATGGCCGTAGGCAACACCATTAACTAAGCTGTAACCCAAAAAATAGTTCAGGGCTGATTTGTTCTCAGGCTTAGATAAAAGTTCATAGTGTTCACTTTGTATAAATCATATAGTTCATCCATCTGTAGTTAAAACTGTGCAACTTTACAGTTTATATTCTGTGAGTGGTGCCAGTATAAGAAGCTGAAGTCAATGTGAATATTGCAGTTAACATTTTCTGCAGCTCTTTGAAGTTATGCTCATGTATATTCTGGGTATCAGCACTCCGTTTCTGAATGCAACTAGCATACAGATGAGGGTCAATAGTAGCATACAAATGAGAGTCAGCTCTCTACTTCCTATTGTTTATCATTTGTAGCCAAATTTATATCTGCAGTCTCCTTATAAATAGTTTCAGTAAAATATTTTAATTATGATAGTTCCTTTTAGCCTTTCCCAATTACTGCAGTCCTGATGAGAGCTTCTTATGGAGGCCATACTATATTAGAGTATGAAGTTAGAAGGCTGAGTTAGAAGGCCACTTGCAAGCCTTCAAGGTAGCAGTCCTCTGAAACTGCACAAAGGGTCTCACTTGGTATTGGCTCAGAGATATTACCTAGGGCTTTAGAAAAGCTCTGATTTATGGTTCTTTGAACGAGACACAGAACCCTAATCTTTAGAGCCCTGAAAATCTGCAGATATCTGCAGATATTCACATTATATCCACGTCCACAGATATAATGCAGATATCCACAGACAATTTCTTATGGATGCAGATTGGATACAGAGCCACATATGTATATCTGTGCAGGGCTCTATTAATCTTAGATTACACAAGGAGTGCTTTTATTAGCCATGTCATGATAGTCCAATTCTACATGACCCTTATGGGCTGGTTTGGGGGGCTACTGGTAACCAGCTGTGTAATTCCTCTTACTGTTGCAAGGTGCACTGGAATTCACCTAGGCCTTTATGCTATGGGGGAAAGGGAGACACTATGCTTACAACAGTTTGTTCCCCACACTAGCTGTCTCTCCTTTACCACTGAACTGGGAGCTCCTTTCAGATGCCTGGTCCAGCTGGCTTATCAAAGAGCTGTTCCATCCTGTATTTTTTACCTTGATTTTATACTAGCAAGTCCCAAACAAATATCTCTTGCCTTTTAAATGCAAACTAAAGATCCAAAAATAAAGGTTACAATTAGAATAAGAGAAGAAGTTATCTGAAACGATCTGAGATTTATTTAATGCATGCAAATTGTTTTGTTGCTTTTACACTCTTTAGGGGAAAATCTCAGAATTTAATAGGGATTAAATGTTATAGTCCTATGGAAATGTATTAGCCCTTTATAGGATTTACTGTAATAAATGTATTGAATCTGATAGAGAATGTTAAGTTTTCTGTACATTTTCTATACCATAATATAGAATTTCACAGCTGGTATATAGTTTTCTATTAAATTCTATAGTTTAATTAAAAAACAAATACTAGGAAAGATAGAATTTAAAGGACAATGATGTAACACTTTTTCACACAGGAAATTTCAAGATTTTGTATTTCTGATCATGCCCATCAGCCAAACCTGATAATACTTATATTTATCTTCTTTTCAAACAAACATAGGTTTATCCCACTGTTTATTACTGTAATCTAGATTTTTCCTCCACCATTTTTGTGGTTTCCCTTCTTTTCAGGACCCATGGCCTGTGTGTTGAAGGATGGAGAACTATCTGGAAGTCAATACTTAACAATACCACTGAATGAAATACCACCATGTTTGTACTTGAATAAGGCAAATTTGCATTTAAATTCAGGAAAATATCTTGACAGTAGATACTATTCAGAGTAACGGAGGGGACTATTGACTAAAAATTCCTTTATGTTGTGTTAGCTGTCAACTCTGTGTTTTTGGGGAGCCAGGGCGCAGTACCTATCCTGTCTGGCTCACAAAGGACTTCTCACCTCCCGAGCTTCTGTTTGCACCAGAATTGATGAGAAGAAAGACTTATGAAAAGCAACAAAAAGGCAGTGGGAGAGACACCTAAACCCCTTCAGACAAGAATGATAGGATTAAGACAACTCCCCTAGCCTCATTTCCATTGAAGATGTAGCAAGGAGACATCTCCATTAGCATACAGAATGGAGAACAGAGATTTCAAGGCATGGACTGTACTGAACTCTGCGATCAGAGATGCAGGGAAGCATTGCATGATGAAGGCTCTCTGCTGCTGCACACTCCCAGCTCAGCAGTTACCAGACCAATTCTAGTAATGAACGCTCTATTGGCATCCAAATACAGAATTTGCCTAATTGCATTGTGATCTCCCTAAAAGGAATACCACTTAGAGCCAGGAATGATCAGTTCCTGTTGTCCAGATTAACCAAAACAACTGTGGTAAACTCTCTTGAGCCATTGTTTACCAATAAAGAAATCTAATGTTCTCCCTTGAAGCATCGTTTCTTCCCTACAAAAACCCCTACCCAAGTTCAAAACTCTTCTGGTGCTTGAACCCAAAAGCTGCATCAGTTTCACTGGGCCTTCACCTTTTCCTGACTGTGTTGGGGGTTCTGTCTGTCTCAAGCACTTCTATTCTTAAGCTGAGCAGACTGGCTACCTGGGAACCTTTGACCAATTTGAAGCTGCACTGAGTGGTGAGACCCCCAACTTTTTCTCTCCCTGGTTAAGCCCACTTTTCCCCTTTAGACATAATTTGATCTCTCTCTGGCTATGTCTACACTACAAAAGTTAAGTCGACTTTATTAAGTTGACTTAATAAGGTCGACTTTAAATTGACTTAAAGTCGACTTTATTAAGTCGACAACAAAAGTTGACTTAACTTTTCTAGTGTAGACATAGCTCCTTTTCGACCTTATTAAGTTGATTTAACAAGGTCAGCTTAGGCACTAATCCCCATCCAAACTGGTTTTAGTTGACCTAAAACAAGTTGTTATTAAGTCAACTTAATTTTTCCTCAAGTCGACTTAAGGAAAGTCCAGTGTGGATGCGGCGTAGTTTAGGTCGACTTAAGCCTTCTTAAGTCGACCTAACTTGTAAGTGTAGATGCACCCTCTCTGTTTCACTCTCTCCATCACTCCAAGTATAACTTTCTAAACCTGACTTTTGTAATAAAACTCGAACTATATTTCCCCAATATCCCAATTGAAACTGTGTAATATTTTAATTGTTTTGTTTATTGGTCTCTCCTTGTATGGCTATTACTATACATACCTGATAATAAAATATTTTTTATAATCAAGCTGGTAGCTAGCCTCTCTCCAAACTTTGTTTACTTCTTCCGTGTTCTTGGGTTCTCTATTTTGCTCTGTAGCAACACTTCTCTTGCCTAAGCCAAATATCCCTATAATGCCCAGAATCCTGTGGGGTTTGCCTATCAAGGGGGTTACTACCAGAACAATTGTAACGTGGAAGTGGGGATAGGGATGTGCAGAACCAGTGGCAAATAAGGATGGCAGCTTGAAAGTGCTGCTCGACCCTGCCTGCTAAGCCCAGGGACATATAAAGGTCAGCTTGGAAGTGCTGAAAGACCCAGTCCACTCAGGTGTGCGTGTGTGTGTGTGTAAACCCAACCCTGAGAACCCAGGTCCTGCAGGGTAGCTCCAGTGAGAGAAGAAGCAGAGCTCCTCATGGACACACAAGTGAGACAAGCTGTGCATTGATAGCATTACAGAACCCTTCCTGCCCCACCAGAATGTAACCCTACTGAATGAGCACCACAAGGTAATGGGCAAATCTGCTAATAGCCGTTGTTTTGGGGTTTAGGCAGGAACAATAACTTACCTTATTAAGGACACACATTACCTGTGTTTTAAGTCTTTTATGCAATAAAATTCCAGTCAAAATGAGAGCTAGTTAAACTGAAACATAAAACAAACACTCTAGCTTTTTCCTCTGCTACACCTCAGAATAAATAATGGATTGCCAGTCTTAAACGTTCTAGTTGCTGATAATCATATTGTGGCACTAAACTATTACTGTAGATCGTAATATACCAACTCAGTACAGTAATGTGCTTCTGTGAAGTTGCTGACAATTTTATCTAAAGTATCCTTCTCCAGAAACCTGTAGAGCAAAATACAAATAAAGGTCAGCAGAGCCCTGATTTAAACACTGGTAATCTTCTTTGACTGGTTTTTAATATGACTCCCATTCATCAATATTAGCCACTAAAATGATCTCTGTATTTTCAGAGTGTCTCTACTTTGTTTCACACAAGCCATTAAAAGTGAGACAGTAATTTCTCCCTTTTCTCTCTTGCCCTCTTCAAAACCAGTGTTCAACAGTTTATGGTCCATGATCCCAGCAACAAACAAAATACTACTTAATTATTGCCGTGTCTGTCTCTTCGATTATTGTTAATACACATTTGTAAGACTCCCCTATCCAGTGCCAGATCATCTTAAAGACTGACTGTTTTCAAATGAATGTTCTTGGAATCTCCCAGCCAGACACTTAGGAGGTGCCAGTGTCAGTGGGGGGTGGTAGAATATATTTGGTTAGGCTACAGGTGGGCAGATAAAAAGTGTGAGGATTATGCACATGCAATATGCTTCTAGCTCAGAGGCCCTGTAAAACTGTTTAAAAAAAATGAAAAGCTATCAAATAACTTGATATGAAGAGAGAAAGAAAACATGAATAAATAGGTTTGGTAGGAAGCCACTCTCCCTTGGGTTGGTTTAAATAACCTGAACTGAAATGCTCACTATAGTGGATCAGAAGAGAAAAAAGTGGTTGCTCTTGTCTGTTTTGTTTGATTACCTATTTATAGCATAACTAAGGACACAATTCTGCTCTGGTTTCAATCAATGGGAATGGTTAGGGCCTAAAGTGCCAGCATTAGCTATATGTTCATTGAGCTGTGTAGCGGGGACTCATTCTGGCTTTGGACTTGCCTCCTACATCATTTTCTCTCAGTGTTATGCTTCAGTTCTTCTCTCAGACTGTTGATCACTGACTTCCAGCACTTTTAGGGTGATGAGATGACTTAGTACTTCAGGTAAATCACAAAAGTACACCCCTGCTGGAATTAATTAAAGTCCAGAAGAAAACACAAAAAACAACCCTCTGCCCTAGACCCTTGCTGGCCATACCCCCCTTTTTTTTCAGGATCTGGACTCTGTAGTTCTATGCCCTTCTCTTGGGCTCAGTTTCCAATGTTTCTAGGCTCCAATCAGTTTCTTCTTCCTCTCTTCTTCAGTCACAAGGGTGACTGAAACTCCTCAAAAGGTGGCAGAGGAGGGGAAAACCACATTGACTCTCTGGAGGCATGTCTACAATTGCAAGTTAGGTCAACTTAAGGAGACTTAAGTTGACCTAACATAGTCCCTGTCCACACCAGGCTTTCATTAAGTCGACTTAAGAAATTCCTTAAGTCGACTTAATGAAAGCTTAGGTCGACTTAATAAGAACCGCCAGTTAGGTTGACCTAACCCTTAGGTCGACTCCTTTGGTCGACCTAAGCACAGTGTGGATGCTTAAGTCCACTTTATTAGGTTGACCTAAGGGCAGTTAGGTCGACTTACTAAGTCCCCATCCAGGGAAACCACTTTGTTAAGTTGACCTAATAAGGTCAACTTTAGGTCAACTTAAAGTCGACCTTATTAGGTCAACTTAACTAAGTCGATCTAACTTTTTTGTAGTGTAGACATAACCTGGGATCCTAACAAATGGCCATAACCCAAACTATCCCTTCCTCTCTTCCAAGGTCCTCTTCCATTAGATTCAGCCTGGTCTTCTCCATGCACTAACAATATTATTTTACATTCAGTTAGATCCTCCCTTTCAAATGTACATGGACAGTTCTTTCTTCAGTGCAAGTTAAAGTACCTTCCTCTAGGTAGAAGGCCAGATCCTCAGTTAGTATAAATCAGCATTTTTCCATTTAGGTCACCCATCGACTTTGTATGTTGATGCTGTCACATTAGTGGTGTTACCCTGTTTTACAGTAGCTAAAGTCCTAACCCAAAGTGCTTTTTAAAAGCTCTTTCTCCTTAGAGTTTTGTTTTATTTTAAAAGGTATTCTTTTTACCAAGTTGTTAAAATTTACAGTATCCTTGGAAAGAAAACATGAGCCTCTGTTTTTGTGTGTGATGAAATTCCATATTTGCTTTAGCAGTTAGGGTTGAAATTGATGTTCATCGCTGACAGGCTGGGTAAGCATAAGTTACATTTTTTGGTAAGGTCAGCGGCAAGACTGAATACCCCTTGAAGTGTACAATTCAAACATGAAATCATTGATTACCACAGGGCTATAGTGAATCTTTTTCCCACTTGAATTATAATGTGGACTGTCAGTTAAAGACAGATTTGTTGTTAAGTCTGAATGCATGGCTGAATAAAGCATGAATATAAAGAGAAAACATTTTATCATGTGTGTGTAAATGTAAGCCTCTGAATTCCTGTGTTGTTTTGCTCTCAGATTCCTAAAATAGTAGGAAATGAGAGAGAATGCAGAGGGATGAAGTAATTCACTTATGTGAAGAGATTCCAAGAATTAAATATTTATAGCTGGCTCAAATAACTAAGTGGGATAATATAACAATCTCCAGGTACTTTAAAGATATTAAACATGAAGACAGAGAAATATCTGTATGGTCCAAGAGAGTACATCTTGAACAATGATGATAATAGCAATGTTCGTGTAGCAATAAGAGGAACTCAAATACATTTTATAAATATTTATGTATTAAGCCTCACAGCATCACCATGAAGAAAATAAAAATAGTTACCCTCATTTTTACAGCTGGGAAAAGCAGAGACTTTTAGCAGCATACAGAGAACTGTTAAAGGTCACCCACTCTGTCTTTAGCAAAGATGGGAATGGAATTTAAGAGCTTTTGACTCAGTCCTGGGGTTGAAACAAGGGAAAGAAACTGAGCTAAAATGCAGTCAGAATATTAGACACAATTTTCTAATTGTGGGATTTGTTAGATGTGGAATAATCTCCAAAGGGAAATAGTATAAGGTCCTTTCTCTTCAGTATTTAAACCTGGAGTGGACAAAGCTTCATAGAACATATTGTAGAAAGCAATGCTGTGCTGGCAGGGATATTGCTGTATGATTTAACAGTTCTTTTCTATCTCAAACGACCATGATTTTTATATGAAGCAAGACCTATTTTATGGGATTAACACAATATAAGAAATGAAAAAGAAAAAAAAAAAGAAAAACTTTGTACAAGATCATAAATGTATTTCTAAGCTTTTATGACATCATACTGCTCATACTTCCTTGCATTGATTTACTGTGATGTCTCCACAACCCTACACGGTATAGTTTGTAATTCAAAGATGCTCACGGTAATGTGCAACTATTGTTTTACTTTCTTGTCTTAGAAGGCCACCAAACAATTAATTTATATGAAACTAAAATGAATCATAACTAGATTTTTTTGCGTGTTGATTGTTTGTGCTAGCTTTTGGTTAACTCCTTTATGCCCCAAATCCACAGCGTAATGCAGGCAAAGATCCTATTCACATCAGTGGACTTTTTCTCCACATGTGGGCTGCAGGAGTATGTCCTTAATTTTCTATATTTATACATTGTTTGACAGAGTCAAACCAAGAGAGTAGTTTGAGTTCTGTTAGGAGCTGGTAGTGTGCTATGCATATCATTGACACCATGACTGTAAGTCAACAACCAGTTATCAAATGGACCAACACAATTAGGTGTCATCTACTAAAAACATAAAATATAGTTTAAATCATTAGTAAAAGCATAATATAATTGAATTTATAAATGAAACTATTGCCTCTTGGTTTGAAAGTGTGACCATTATGATGTGGCTTGGGTTACAGTTTCAACCTATTAGGACAAGAGGATTTTAAGGGGAAAAAAACCCTCCACTAATGCCACTTCATAAATGTTCAGTAAATAGCGTCACTCACAGGATGGGTCATTAGCCTAATTCTGCTCTGAGCTTTATCTGTGCAAATACACTAACTTCACTGGGGTTTCATTTGTATGATTGGAGGGAAAATATTTGACCAATATCTCTAATATATTGGAATAAAAGTGTCAAATGGGTAATTAAATACATTGTGCCTCAGTCATCCTTAACTTTTTATAATAATGTAATTCTAACATTAATTTTTTTTCCCATTTATAATACTGCTGTTGTGTGACCAGCTCGTTTTAAGATCTCAGTTTCAGATGTGAAATTAATCTTTATTTGGGGAAGACTTGTCATTACACACTTATAATTCTGTTAGTCATGTGTTACGATAATGTGAATCTCTAAACTGAGAAACAACGTGACTTACCTAAAACTAGTCATGGTTCAGTCACCTTTAGTTGAACGCAAACACCACAAATGACCAATTCAGTCCATAGTTTTTAGGGGTACTATAGGATTCCTTGATGACATTAAGCTCACATGTAATGGCGCCTGTGAGTAACACTTTCAAACATCTCTGTTTAGCCAGAAGACTCCATTCCCTCCTGGCAAATGAATGATGACATGATTTACTGGTAAGAATAAGGATAGCCTGAGCTGGGTTCATGACTTTCTTTGTGTCCGTGGCAAGTCCCTCATTCTCTCTGTGCCTCAGTTATTTACTTCCAAAATGAAGATAATTAATACTCCTAGGTAGACAACTGGAAGGTCATATATGATATGAAGGTCATAGACGATATATGAAATTAGATTAGATGATAGACAATTTAGGTATTTGAACTGTCTAATCTGTTGAGAATCTAGGGTTATCGATTGCTAGGTAAACTTGTCCAAAGTACTGCTCGTTGGCTCACAATCATATATTTGGTTTTATCTTCACTGATCTTAAGTCCCTACTCTTCCCTATTGTGCAAGGTGTTGTGAGGATACATAAATTAAATATTGTGAGTGGTTCAGACACTACGATTATGGGGGCAGAAGAAGATAGAAAAATACTCTCATTATTGCCATGATGATGACGGTGATTTGTATTACTGCAGCATCTACAGGATTGATCTAATCTGTTTGTATAGCTTTATTCAACTGTCATTCTTTAAATTAATTAACCATAAGTTTTGGCTACATCTAAGACAGCTATTGATATGAATAATAGGGAAATACATTCATAATCAATACTGTCTCACATTTTATCTTACTGTGGAAAATCTGTTTTCTCTTTCTTACAAAAAACCACAGTTTCACAAGATCAAAGTGTTCAACACAAAGTACAAAAGAATATACAAGATGCTATTAAATGAGGTATATAACCTTCCTGTCCTTCTGTCCATTTATTTCCTTAAATAACTCTCTTCGCTTACTGGGAAATGAAAAAGGTGCTGTGGTCAAGTCTGGCAACACATCTTGTTCTGTAGCTAAAGTGCTCCACATCAATCATTGAATCTTTGTAGAGTTTAGTCAATGGATAATTGAGCTTTTTCATTTGTTTTCACTGAAAATGGATTTCATTGGTCAATTAATGTATTAGAGAAAAACATGGTGTCTACTCTAAATTAAATAAAACCTGCACTATTCATATTTTATCTACTCTTATGTAGCAACAGAGTTTTCGGAAATAAAATGGGCATCCATAAAGATATACTATTATAGATGCATTACTGAGAACATATCCTAACACTTTTAAAATGCAATTTGTTATTGTCTAGGAAGACAGTGGAATTTGTTAAACACCAATTGATCTTTTTAAAGTGATTCTTCTGCTCTCAATCATTTTTGTTCAAATAAATGGCTAAAAACTATTTTACAAACAGGGTTAGGACTCTTGCAAAATAAAAATAAATCATTTAACTTTAACATGTTTTGAAAAGTCCAAAAACATTTCAGAATATAAAGTGACTTTTTAAATGCAAGACTGACAATTCTAGGCACTTAAAGCTTTTCTTTACTTCTGTAGCTGTGCAAGCTTCTTTAAAAAAATATTCCAACAATGCACCTCAGTGTTCTCAAGGGGCCACCTCCCTGTAAGACAGAATTAGTCTCTGTGGCTATGTCTACACTTGTTAATTTAGGTCGACTTAGCATGTCCACACTTAAATTTTAAGTCGACTTAGGGGGGACCCTACAAAATCGACCTAGAGCGTCCACACTGGATGCCTAGGTCGACTTGTAAGGGCTAGGTGGACCTGGGACAGGTCCACGGTGGCAGGGGCATCACCCCTTGCCAAGTGCCAGGGGGGTCAGCCTTTGCCCCATTGTACCTTGGTACAATAGGGCAAAGGGGGACAGGGACCCTGGCAGGGCATAGGGGCAGGGTGGGCAGGGCTCTGCCAAGCTGGGGGGGTCACACCAAGCTTTGGCTATGCCAGCCACCCTGGCAGGGAGGGCAGTGGGGAAGCCCTGGAGCCCCCTAAGTTGATTTAAAGTCGACTTAGGGCTACTCCACGTCTACACTGGCTAAGTCGACTTTCTAAAGTTGACTTAGCCAGCAAAGTCGACTTAAAATGAGGTTTTACAAAGTCGACTTAACTTTTCCTTAAGTCGACTTAAGCAGCTGCTTAAGTCAACTTAAGGAAAGTGTAGTGTAGATGCAGAGTAAATTAAGTCGACTTAAGCAAGCTTAAGTCAACTTAATTTACAAGTGTAGACGTACCCTTTGTGTGAATCATAGAATCGTAGAAGAATAGGCTTGGAAGAGACTTCAGGAAGTCATCTAGTCCAACGCCCTGCTCGAGGTAGGACCAATCCCAATTAAGCCATCCTAGACAGGGTTTTGTCAAGCCACATCTTAAAAAACCTCTAAGAATAAAAGATTCTACCATGTCTCTAGGCAACCTATTCCAGTGCTTCACCACCCTCCTAGTGAAAAAGATTTTCCTTATCTCCAAGCTAGACCTCCTGCACTTCAACTTGAAACCATTGGTCCTTGTTCTGTCATCTACTACCACTGAGAACAGCCTAATTTCTTCCTCCCTGGAATACTACCCTTCAGGTAGTTAGAGGTTGCTATCAAATCTCCTCTTATTCTTCTCTTTTGCAGACTTAACATACTTAGTTCTCTCAGCCTTTCCTCATAAGTTATGTGCTTCAGCCCCCTAATCCTTTTTGTTGCCCTCTGCTGGACTCTCCAGTTTGTCCACATCCTTACTGTAGTGGAAGGCCCAAAACTGGACATAGTACTCCAAATGAGGCCTCACCATTGCTGAATAAAGGGAAATAATCGCTTCCCTTGATCTGCTGGCAATGCTTCTGCTAATGCAGCCCAATATACCATTAGCCTTCTTGGCATTATTTGATGATTACCTGTTCTGTTCATTACCTCTAAAGCACTTGGCATTGGCCACTGTCAGAAGACAAGTTACTGGGCTATATGGACCATTGGTCTGACCCAATGTGACCCTTCTTATGTTCGTATGACTTTAAGGGTGCGCCTACTCTTATCCTGTTTCAGAAAGACTCTGGCATGGGGGAATGGCTTTGGGAGCTCCCCACTGGTTAAGGTGCCTTCCCCCATTGAAGGGGAAGTCTGCAGCAGCTCTTAGCCTTTTTTTGCTGCCTCCTCCCTATGAAAGCCTTCCCATGCCACAGCGAAAGGTTCCAGAAGTGAGGAATTGTTGAAATCATTCACTGCCTCTCCGCTGCTACTGCCACATGCAAATATAGGTCACAATGTGGTCGCAGTGTATTTTTTCACTGTGGTGTGTAATTGTACATACACTACACACCACTGACAAATATGTAGTGTAGACATAGCCTAAGAAGCCATAGGATAATATGTCATAAGGTGAACTCTGGGTGGTAATGAAAGAATTAAGAATCCCTGACAACATTATTAGGCTGGTTCAACAATGTATTTGTGGTTCTAGAAGTAGAGTGTGAGTAAAGAGAAAATTCTCTAACTCATCAATTACTGAGGAAGGCAGAACAAACAAGGAGTCCTGTGGCATTTTAAAAGACTAACACATTTATTTTTTGCATGAGCTTAATCTTTCAATCAGTCAGAATGGTAGTAGCACTTAAGAGCCCTTACTTTTCTGAGTAATTACTGGAACAAAAGAGCACGTGGGATTGGATTAACTATTGTCTTGTCTGTATTCTTCAAATTGTCTGACGAAGTGGTATTTTTCTCCCACGAAAGCTCATGCGATAAATAAATTTGTTAGTCTTTATAAGTGTCACAGGACTCCCTTGTTCGTTTTGCTGAACTAGACTAACACGGCTATCTCTTTGGAACTGAATAAGGCAGAGAGATGCACCATCTCTGCTCTTCTTTAATGTAGCTATGAAAATATATGATCACTACAAAATTCTCAGGCAGGATGAGGTGAATTTAAATGGTTTGCGCCAACTTTTTGATGGAAGAAATTAAGCTACAGTTACAGAATATGAATGTCTATTACTTTTCTCTCCAGAGGATTTTTAGGTCTAAACAACTACTGAGACAGACCTTGCTTCAGATATACAAGATTGTTATAAGGCACACTGTTTTATGTTGATGTAAGACTTGGGCACTTACAAAGAAGGAAGAATGACTGCTAAATATGATGAAAAATTAAGTGTTGAGATGAATTTTTAGGCCAATAAGAGAGAATGATATGTAAAGTAGATTTAATAGGGAACTCTAGGAGATCTATGGAGAATGTAACTCCAGTAAGTAGGGTACGTAATTACAAAGATAGAAACTGAGCATCTCTTGGAAGGGTATCCTATTGGTGTCTGACCTTGTGCTTGACAAGAAGATGGAGGGATAATACTGAGCAAGACCTAAAAGCTCTTAATATGAATTACCATCAGTGGGAAAAATATGTCCTTGAAACAAAAAGAAACTGTGAGAGTTGCCAAAGACCTCTATAGTCTATACTGAGACAGGAGAAATGGTAGTACTTGATTATGTAGTGTATATATATTTCTACCAGGAAATGGAATAATAGAAACAGCTCATGTCACATTAACTAGTGTCCAATCATCAAATGACCCCCCCCCCCAAAAAAAAGGACTGAAGACAAGCTTGGGTCACATTTCAAACACTATTCCTAATAATTAATGCCCAAGAATCATTGTCATGTCTAGTGCACTCCAGAATTTTTTTTAATTTATATCTTGGGTATAACTTGATTCATAAACCATTGGATACAATTATAACGTTGACATGGGAGGCTTCCTTGCATCCCCCTTTTCTTCTTTCCTTTCTGTTTTCCTGAAGCCATTTTTCATCTTTCATCAGGCCAGTTTTATACTTTTTTAAAAATAAAATAAAATTGTTTACCTGTCTCTTCAAATGTTCCTGCTCAAGTGAGGGTTCCATTAAAGTCTTCCATAAAAAGACTGGGTAAACAAAGTTACATACAAAAATATATGAATACTGTAAAATGTTGTGACTTGAAAGCGACACCAAAAACTGGCATTTTAAATTATCATATGGTCTGATAAAAATAAAAAGGAATGCAGGAAATCAAATGTGCCTACTCAGACTTTGGTGTCAACTCATATTTCAGAAGCAAGGACAAATATCTTAACTGAGAACTAAAGCTTTGAAAATCACCTTCCACTAGCCAATGATCATTTATTCAATGTCACATCAGTGGAAGCTAATCAATTCCTATTTGTTGTAAGATATCTTTAGCTAGTACCTTACACCATTAATTAAATGTATCTAGTTTTCATAAATTCAAGACCAGAGGGGACCATTGTGATCTTCATCATGTATGTGCAATGTGCTTCAGGTGGCACATGACCAGGATTCATCATCAAATTTGGTCCGCTGGTTGGCTCATTAGTTTCTCTGGCTTGGGATAGGTACTCATAAAGAATATGACATGAATACTGATCCAGCCCTCCCCTACACACTATTGTGATAATCTAGTCTGATCTCTGGGTTGGCTACTATTTGGAGTACATATAATAAACCTGTCCTGAAGCTGTTTCACATCTAGGTTACTGGTTCAAATCTAGCACAAGTCGTTAAAGATCTGCAGCCATATCATATCATATGGCCTGTGTGAAATGAACTGGTTACTTCAGTCTGGTCTCACAAGGAGAATTTCAGACATCACAAAAAATATCCTTAACATCCCCTTTGTGGGCAGTCTCAGCAAAGAGGCTGAAAAACGAAAGGCACAGTATTATTATAAGCAAGTTAAAGAAGTATGGGTTGGATGAATGGACTATAAGTTGGACAGAAAGCTGGTTAGATCATCAGGCTCAACAGGTAGTGACCAATGACTCAATGTCTAGTTTTCTAGTGCCCAGAGATCGATGCCAGGGCTGGTTTCATTAATGATCTGGTGGATTGTACCTTCAGCAAGTCTGCAGATGATACTAAGTAGAGTGGATTGGTTGATATACTGGAGGGCAAGTATAGGATACAGAGTGACTTAGACAAATTGGAGGATTGGGCCAAAAGAAATCTGATGATGTTCAGCAATGACAAGTGCAACGTCCTTTACTTAGGATGGAAGAATCCCATGCACTGCTACAAACTGGGGACCAATTGCCTGGGCAGCAGACAGGACCTGTGAGTTACAGTGAAAAAGAAGCGGGATATGAGTCAACCGTGTGCCCTTATTGCCAAGATGTGATAGCAGTTTTTAACTACCTGAAAGGGGATTTCAGGGAGGATGTAACTAGGCAGTTCTCAGTAGCAGAATTAGGAGCAATGATCTCAACTTGCAGTGGGAGAGGTCTAGGTTGGATATTAGGAAAACTTTTTTACTAGGATGGTGGTGAAGCACTGGAATGGCTTACCTAGGGAGGTTGTGGAATCGCCATCCTTAGAGGTTTTAGAAGCATGGCTTGACAAAGCCCTGGCTGGGATGATTTAGATGGGGTTGGTTCTGCTTTGAGCAGGGGATTGGACTAGATGACTGAAATCCCTCCCAACCCTAACCTTCTGTGATTCTAAGTGATTCATCCCATCAACCATTCTCAGCTTCTGGCAAAAAGTAATTCTTGCCCATCCTGGCTAATATCCATTGATGGACATATCATACATAAATTTATCTAGTTCTTTTTTGAACCTCATTATTGTTTTGGCCTTCACAACATCCTCTGGCAAGGAGTTCCACAGGTTTACTTTGCTTTATGTGAAGAAATACTTGCTTTTGTTCATTTTAAATGTGCTCCCTATTAATTCCATTTGGTGGTCCTTAGTTCTTGTATTATGAAAAGGCATAAATAACACTTCCTTATTTACTGTCCACACACCAGTCATGATTTTAAAGACCTTTATCATATCCTCCTTTAATCATCTCTTTTTCACACTGACACGTCCCAGCATTATTAATCTCTTCTTTTATGGAAATTGTCCAATACTACTAATCATTTCAGTTGCCCTTTTCTCTACCTTTTCCAATTCTGATAAATCTTTTTTAAGATGGGGTAACTAGATTAGAATGCATTATTCAAGATGGGCGTAACAGCGATTTATAAAGAAGCAATATGATATGTTTTGTCTTATCTGTCCATTTCCTAATGTTACCTGTCCCTTTCTTAACACTATGTAAGCTCTTTTGATTGCCATTGCACTCCACAATTACCCCAAGATTTTTTTCTTGAGTGGCAACAGCTAATTTAGACTCATCATTTTATATGTATACTTGGGATTATGTTTTCCAGTGTGCATTACTTTTCATTTATCAACATCGAATTTATTCTACCATTTTGTTCCTCAGTCACCCCATTTTATAAGATCCTTTAACTCTTTGCAGTCTGCTACAGGTTTAATGATCTCAAGTAGTTTTGTATCATCTTCAAATTTTGCCACCACACAGTTTACACCTTTTCCCAGATCAATTATGAATATACTAACAAGTACTCATCCCAGTAGAGACCTCTAGGGGCACCACTATTTATCTCTCTCCATTCTGAAAACTATTAATTCCTACCACTTGTTTCCTATGTTTTCACAGTTTTAACTTTTCACCAGTTAGTGATCCAGGAGAGGACCTTCCATCTTATCCCATGACTATTTACTTTGCTTAAGAGCCATTGGTGAAGGACCTTGTCAAAGAGTTTCTGAAAATCTAAGTACACTATGTCCACTGGATCACCTATGCTTGTTGAACCCTCAAATAATTCTAATAGATTGGTGTGGCATGCTTTCCCTTTACAAAATCCATGTTGGCTCTTCCCCAACAAATCATTTTCATGTGTGTGTCTGATAATTCTATTCTTTACTATAGTTTCAAACAATTTGCCTGGTACTGAAGTTAGGCTTACCGGCCAGGAATACCTCTGGAGCCTGTTTTAAAAATTGGCATCACATTAACTATTCCCTTAGTCTTCTGCTACAGAAACAGATTTAAATGATAGGTTACATAGCAAAGGGTGAGTCTACACTGGCAACTTAGGTCACCTTATGGATGCTTAAGTCAACCAACACAAAGCCACATCCACACTGGGCTTTTATTAAGTCGACTTAAGCACTTCCTTAAGTCGACTTAATAACAGCTTAAGTTGACTCAATAACACCACCTCTGGAGGTCAATTTAAGCCTTAAGTCAACTTCTTAAGTCGACTTAAAGCCAGTGTGGACAGCTATGTCTACTGTACTGTTAAGGCTCTGTGAGGGCTCCTGAGTGAGCCATAGGGGATTGGAATGAATGAAGAAGGGAGAGGGGGGCTGGTGCTTTTTAGGATTGTAGTCATGTGGGCTGATCCATAGGAAAGAAGGACTTGAATGCTGGGGTAGCAGAAGGGCCTAGTGGGGAGAAGTTCAAGTGCCCTATGCCATATGGTTGCCCATATGAGCTCCCTAAAGTAATAGGGAGGCATCTGTAATGACCATCCTGTCCAGTGAAGAGGTAAGAAATGGCATGCCCATGTATACTTGTTAGGATTCTTTGACTATACAAAGATACTATTACTTTGGTGGGAACAGTTGCTATGGCATTCATGGACTGTTGATCTGGTGAGTATCCTGTTTGAAACTGCACTTGCAGGCAACAAGATAGAGTCTGGCAAACAGCATGACAGAACTGCATGAAGCCATATGACTCAAGTGATAAAGATTATGATAAATGCTTGAGGGTTGCTTAGGATTTGGTTTATGAGGCAGTTTATCTCCTGGCATTTTTCTGTTGGTATAAAAACTGTTGTTTTGGTTGAATTTAGGGCTGCTCCAATGAAGTCTAAAATCTGCACTAAGGGAGGACACACTTTCTCAAATTTACACTCACTCAGAAGGAAGAGAGGACTTGAAGTGTTGCTGAAACCAATCTGCAGGTTTCTTGATGTGTATTGGCAACAAGAAACCAGTTGTCATATAGGGGAAGACAATGGAACTACAAAGAATACCTTGGTAAATACTCCTTGGAGAAAAGGTGAAGCAGCAAGGCCAAACAGAAGCACTCTGTATAAAAAGCATTTGGAGTCCAACAGGAATCTGAGAAAACCCCTGTGACCAGGGTGAATGTCTATATGAAAGTATGTGTCCTTTGTGTTGAGAGCTACACTTATACTTTTCTAGATTTAGGATTATAGATGCCAGTGGGACCATGCAAAACTTAAATTTGCTAATAAAATGGTTGTAATCATTGAGATCATGAATGGTCTTCCAGCTGTCCTCCTTCTTGGAGTGTGTCTACATTTACAAATTAAGTCGATTTAGGCTTGCTTAAATCAACTTAATTTAATCTGCATCCACACTACATTTTCCTTAAGTCGATTTAAGCAGCTGCTGAAGTCGACTTAAGGAAAATTAAAGTAGACTTTACCAAACCTAGTTTTAAGTCAACTTTTCTGGCTAAGTTGACTTTAGAAAGTCGACTTAGCCAGTATGGATGCAGAGTAGCCCTAAGTCAAATTTAAGTTGACTTAGGGGGCTTCAGGGCTTCCCCACTGCCCTCCCTGCCAGGGTGGCTGGAACAGCCACAGCCTGGCATGCCCCCCCACAGGGTAGGACAGAGCCCTGTCCACCCTGCTCCTATGCCCTGCCAGGGCCCCTGTCCCCCTGAGCCCCCATTGTACCAAGCTACAATGGGGCAAAGACTGAGAGAGCCCCCTGGCCCTTGGTAAGGGGTGGCCCCTCTGCCACCGTGGACCTGTCCCATGTCCACCTAGCCCCGACAAGTCAACATAGGTGTCCAGTGTGGACGCTCTAGGCCGATTTGGCAGGGTCCCCTCTAAATCGACTTAATTTTTGAGTGTGGACATGCTAAGTCGACTTAGCAAAGTGTAGACATAGCCTTGGGTACTAGGAATAATGTTGAGAAAAATCCTTCCTTTGATATTGAAGAAGTATCTTCTTAATAACTCCTCACTGTATTGCTTGAGAGTCTCTTTGTGAGAAAGGCCCCTGAAAAGGGGTGTGGATGGGCGGTTTGGAAGGGCAAGGGAGGTAAACTTGATCACATAGCTAGAATGGATGTTTAGGACTCATTTGTCCATTATTATTGCATTCCAGATATGGAAAAAGAGTAATAGATGACTCTGAAAGGGGGTGTGGGAATCAGCAGATGGTAGCGTTATTAGTTTTTAGCTAGTGTATGGTGTGATTCTGGTGGACTAGTAAAAGGTCAGGGACCACTATCAAGAATGTAATATTAATTATTATAGTTCTTGCTAACAGCACCCAAAACTGATAGGCCTTTTTGCTGGCCTGTACAGCTTAGCATTGATAAGGCAGGAGAACAAGGGATGGAAGCCTCTTCCTCAATCTTTCTCTGACCCTGCACCCTCCATGATGAAATCTCTGTTAAAAGTTCTAGAGTCTGTGTTTTAGAAGAAAAACAAGAAGCTTATCTATATTTACCCTCTAGGATGTATTTGTCAGGGCCTCAAGACATGCAGACTCTGCAAGATTACATAAGGCTAAATAGTAATCTGAGATAAGGGGGCATTAGTAGCATTATACAAGGCATTGGTGAGATCTCATCTGGAATATTGTATGGTCCCCCATGTTTAAGAAAGATTAATTTAACCTGGAGCAGATGCAGAGAATGTCTACAAGGATGAGCCATGAAATGGAAACCCTGTCTTATGAGAAACAAGGAGTCCTGTGGCACTGTTAAAGATTAACAAATTTATTTATCACATGAGCTTTCATGGGAGAAAATCCCACTTTGAAGCAGGTCTTTAAAGCAGCTGATGAAGTGGGATTTTCCCCACGAAAGCTCATGTGATAGATAAATTTATTAGTCTTTAAAAGTGCCACAGGACTCCTTGTTTGTTTTGCTGAAGTAGACTAACATGGCTATCCCTTTGGAACTTGCCTTATGAGAGAGACTCAAAAAGTTTGGCTTGTTTAGCCTAAGCAAAAGAAGGTTGAGAGTCATTAAGGAGACAATGACTGCAGACATGCTGTCTGGGGCATTTCCCAAAATCACAAGTTGAAATACAGATATAACAAACATATTCCTAACTTCTAACACAGATATGACACCTACATAGATAATCATTCCTAGCAGATCATATCCTTACTATTGACACCAAACATGGCCTAACATGGCCTATCTCATATGAATTATTTTGATTATGAAATATTAATATTAAATAGTATCATAAACAGTTCCCTAAATCCGGACAGCGTCACTCCATCAGAGAAGTGAGGTTCTGGAATAGCCTTTTGAGGGGTGCGATGGGGACAAAAAACCTAGCTGGCTTCAAAACTCAGCTTGATAAATTTACCAAGCTGATAGTATGATGGGACAATCTAGTCTGACAATTGATTAATCTTTGACTACCGGTAGTGGATATGCCACTGGCCTGAAATGGGATGTTTGATGGAGTGGGATCTGAGTTATTACAGAGAATTTTTTGGGGTGGTATCTGGCTAGTGAGTATTGCCCACATGCTCAAGGTTTAAGCAGGGCAGTCCCAGGAGGTGGTGGTGGGGGAATAGGTTGATCACCCCAGGCCCCGTGGTTACGTGGGCCCCGCGCTGTCCTGCTCCCAGCAGGGCAGTGGGGGGCCCACGCATGCCACAGCCCCTCCTCCCACAGCCCCCCTGCTGCCTTCTGCAGTGAGCCGAAGGCAGTGGGGCGGGGCGGGCTGGGAGGGCTATGCTGGGCCCCTGGGCCAGCCCTCCCCACCCCCAGGGTGCAGCAGGCAGGCCCAGGGACAGAGCATGTGGGGCCTGGCCTCTGGGCTGGCCTGCTCCACATGGCTGGCTCCCCCCAGCAGGCGACCTCTGGGGCCAGCTCCCAGGGGGGTGGGGGGCAGAGCAGGCCCATCGGCCCACCACCCTCCAGCATATGGGGCGGGGCCCAGCTTTGGCCAATTGGCCCTGGGCCCCACTCCCCCCACGGGATGGCCCTAGGTTTAAGTGATCATTATATTTGGGGTTGGGAAGGAATTTTCCCCCAGAGCAGATTGGCAAAGGCTGTGGGTTTATTTATTTATTTATTTATTTGCCTTCCTCTGTAGCATGAGGAAGACTCACTTGCTGGTAAATTCTTTGTACCTTAAATTCTTTAAACTAGGAGTGTCTAACATTTTTGGGCAAGGGGCCACATTCCAATTTCTTTTCTCATGTGAGGGCCGGTGAGCAAATTTTGGATAGATAAGGCATAGAAAATGAGGAGTGGTAGGGAAGGCAGGGGTACTCTGGCAGGGGAGTGCAGCAGGGATGGGGTCGCAAAGGCGGAATGGCTGGGGAGCTTGGCAGGGCAGAGATGGGGTGGTGCGGTAGGAGGGTATAGGGGGTACTAGCACCCGTTGGTGGGGTGCCAGATGGCAGGTCCCCAAGGCCCCATGACTCCCCCCTGCACCCCACAATGCCCTTCTCTGACCCACTGCCTCCCAGGCTTTGTTGCCACTAACCTTGGCCCTGGTGCTACCCTGGGCCTTTCCCTGGCCGATTCCCCCAGGCCCACACGGGACCCCTGCCGCTCCAGGCCTTGCCACCCTCACCTCAGCCCCAAGGCCTCCCCCCCATAACCCTCCATCATCCCCCCATCAGGCCTCTCTAGGACCTCCTCAAAAGGGCCCAACTGCTGCCCCCCCTTGCCAGGCCCCACCAACATCACCCCCAGCCCTATGGCCTCCCCCCCCCAGGAGACCATGGTCTCATTGGCCCCCGGGTCCCGCTGCTGCCCCCCCCCCGGCCCCTTCCCCGCTGATTCCCCGACCTCCCCAGCACTTTCCCTGCCAGCTCGCCAGCCCGCACCCACCAGCCGGCTCCCTGACCCTCCAGGCCCCTTCCCCGCCCACCCATTGGCTCCCCAACACTCCTGCCGCCCTCACCCTTATCTGGCCGGAGCTGCAGGGGTGTCCAAAGACACTCCCAGGCTAGGCCTCTCCTGCCCTGAGCCACACGTCTGAGAACAGAAGATTTGAAAAGGCTCCAGCCTGGCTGGAGCTCCCCAAGCATCCCATGGGCTGGATTCCAGCCCCTGGTGGGCTGGATTCTGGCCATCGGGCCGTAGGTTGGACAAGCCTGCTTTAAACCATGATTTAAGGACTTTAATATATCAGTCATAGGTTAGAAGTTTATCACGGGGGTGGTTGGGTGATGTTCTAAAGCCTGCATTGTGCAAGAGGTTCAGTGCTGGATTTACACAGGGGATATAGGGGCTGAAGCCCCAGGCCCTGGCCTGAAGGGGGCCCCAGGCTCCAGCCTGTATGGACCCTGCCAGATCTGCTCCCTAGTATCCCACTCATCCCCCGCAGCACTGGGGGGGGAGGGGCACTGAGAGAGCCCCTGCCCTGCCAGTGCTTGGGGAGCTGGAGTCCTGGGTCAGAGGATGGGCTCTGTGCTCCTGCCCCACCCATAGGCTGTCTGGTCTGCCCCTGGGGGAAGGGCAGGCCAGCCCTGTTCATGCCACACTGCTCTGCTCCTGGAAGGCTGCACTATGCACCAGCTAGCCCTGGCCCCATCCCCATCCCTGGAGCAGAGTGAACAGGGCCAGTCTGTCCCACCCCTGGGGGTGGACCAGTTGGCTGAGGGGCAGGAAAGGAGTGCAGCCTCTGCGCTCCCCCCTCCAGTGCTGACCCAGGCAGGGGTTTCCATGGTGGTGGGCGGCTAGGGCCTCAGGCTAGGGGTGGGCAGGCAGGGAGAGAGCCCCACAGTGGTGGGGTAGTGCCAGGTCCTCAAGGCCCCTTAATTGGGGCCTGATGAGCTCAGACTAGATGATCATGTTGGTCCCTTCTGGCCTTAGAGTTTATGGGTCTATGAATCTATGAAACCTCTTGTGTAGTCTTTGAAATTGCTTGGCTAACACATTTTATTATTGATGTGTTACTTTTGACTAACAAGGATAAATAAGGGGGAAGAAGTTTGGGCTCGTTTGATCTATTCATGGACAAATCTTAGAGTCTCCACTGACAGAGAGTTGATGAGCTATTGGAATGCTGCCAGTGTACCACTCAAGAGCCACCTCAAACTTTGATATTTATTGAATGTTCGGGGTGTTTTACTAACCTGTTGCGGATGTGTGTAAGTGCTTGTGATTATATAAAGGATAGCTTTAAGTGAGAGCACTCTTGTATTATACTGTTTTGTCCAGCCCTCTGTTGGTCAGAGGGTTGTGTCTCTGTTGATTTATTTCCTGACACCACCTGACACAGAGTAAAGTTACCAAGAGTTTTAGGTTGAAAGAACCGCAGGTAACATTGAGATAATGTTGCTGCCATCGAAGATGCAGGGATGGAATCTCTGAATCCTTAGCATCTGATGATATGGCTTATAAGATCTCTGTTAGTAGAATTGTTGAACATTGGACTAGCCTTATATGATTGTCTATGGAATTTCCTCTTCGGTGTATGTGTGTGATGTTTCCAAGGAGTGAAGGGTGGCCCTGAAGTCTTTTAGGGTATGGAAAGAGTAATCTGTCTTTTGGTTAAATAGATGAGTTTCACTGAGTGCAGGTGATCTGGACCTTCCAAAGAAACCCCAAAGGTTGAAGCCCCACTTTCCTGTGCATTACAATGGCAGTAGCCGTTGCCCTCAAAGATGCATGTGGTACATCTACCACATGAAGAGCAGTCCAAGTATCCATCTTGCCTTCTTCTGTGAAAGCCTGAAATTTAGTTCTATCTTAAAATGGAAATCTGTCAGTAAAGTCTGAAAATTTGGAATAGTTCAGGTAATCATATTTTACCATTACTACTTGATAGCTGGCTGTCCTGACCTGGAGGCTAGCGGAAAGAAGATCTTCCTTTCCACCATATCAAGATATCTTCCTTCTTTGTCAGTTACAATAGATTGAAGGGTGATGCTGTCTAGATCTCTCTGTGGAAGCCTGAACAACCAAAGAAATAGGAGCAGAATGGGAAAAAAAATTTCACATAATTAGCTAGAACAAAATAATGCTTTTCTTCTTTCTTACTGGTAGGGGCACATGTATCTGGGGAATGCCAGACTTCTCTAGTTGGCTCCAGGGTGGCTTTGTTAGCAGGAGGTGGCTGGAATCAGAAGATGCCCAGGAGTTTATGTTGAAAATCCTGAAATTAGACTAATAAAATCACAGAAGATTAGGCTTGGAAGAGACCTCGCTAAGTCATCTAGTCCAATCCCTTGCTCAAAGCAGGACCAATCCCAACTAAATCATCCTAGCCAGGATTTTGTCAATCTGGGCCTTAAAAACCTCAAAGGCTGAAGATACTACCATTCCCTAGTTCAACCATTCCAGTGCTTCACCACCCTCCCAGTGAAAAAGTTTTTCCTAATATCCAAACTAGACCTCCCTAGGTCAATAGACCTAGGTCAATTAAGACATGCTCAGACAATCTTGAAATCAATTTAATAAAACCACCCCTTCAAGTGGTGTAGTGCTGCATTGACAGGAATGCATTTCCTCTCAGTGCAGTATTAGTGAAGATGCTGCGCTTAAGGGGTGTTATGAAGTTGATGGGAGTTACACAAGCTACTCTGTGTATCTTGCATTACTCCCATTGACTGCTGCTGAATTTTGCTGGCAGTTTAGTCCAGCCCTGTGTCTTCAAAAACAACCTGAGTCTCACATTCTACCTCTAGTGCCAGATTTAGAGCTGTTGTAATCAGGTACAGCTCTGCTGAACTATATTATGTTGAATCTTCTTACATAAGGTCTGAGATTAATATGAAAGCTGAGAAGTGAACATGAAAATGCATAAACAAAAGCACTAGTGACTTATTAATTTCATCTGATGGCAACTGTTCATTCAAATGTTCTAGATAACAACCACACATTGCCAAAGTTTTATCTAATTACATATGTGAAGAATTAGTATAGATCTGCTCTCACTTACTGAAATGTAATAAATGAGGCTAGATTTATGTCAATTTGCTATATTAGTTTTTAAGCTGGCTTCAGAATGCTGAACTCTAAAGCAAAAAAAAATCGGTGAACTTCTATGGAATATTCAATACCTCACTTTATGTATCAGGTCATAACTCAGATCTTTATTAATGTTGTTGCACATTTTTAAATTGAGTACCCTGCTATGTACTGTAAGCACATATAAATCTAAAAAGCACTGAAAAGAAGAAAAATGGATGCATATACTTTGCAGACACTGCAGTCATTTGGTCTTATCTGATTACCCCATGCAATTAATTAAAATTTAATGCCTACTCACATTCATCATTTACCAGACACTCATTTGAATAACAAAAGAGAAAAATACAAGACTGCACCATGAAACAGAAGTGGCATTCTGAAAAATACAAATGCTCATTAGGGCCATATTAGGTCATGGCTGCATGAAGGGTATTTAAAAATACAGAAGAATATGAATGAATAACAAATTCTTTTCAGAAGCTGATGTTAGGAACTGAGAAGTTATTTTAAACAAAAGGAATCACAGGTTCCTTAGCCTCAATTATACAACTCAAGCATAGGCAATATTTAACTTAGCCTCTGAATATGAGGTCTTTTAATGAATGATCACTTTCCACATAGTCATGAGAGAGAGAGAGAGACACCCACAAAAGTGTAGGTGCTATACACATCTCTCTACATGCTTAAGCACTAGTATTTTTAGCACTGTAGTGTTGTGCTTCCTCCCCACTGCCAGATCCTTTCTCTGCTAATGGGAAAGCCTCTGGTAGTGGAGAAAGGCTTTCTGCTGCCCAGCCTTTCCCCATTGCTTCCATCTCTGCCAGAGCTTTTCAGTGACATGTGTAGCTACACAACTCAGTGTGGACATTGCTTTTTTTCTGTGAATTGTAGGCCCTTAAATATGGAGTATTGGCAGGTTCATAGGCAGGGAGAAGGTAAGGACTCTGTCACACGCAGAACCATTGGCTTCCCCTGTGTCATGAATCCATTACTCCAAAGAATCAACTGTCCCCTGGAGAAAGTTCCTCACTCACAAAGACAAATATGCCTCCATTCCTGTCCAGAGTGGGAATACTGCAGAGAAGAAGGAGAAACCATTCCAGCCACAAATGCTGTGCTGTTTGAATTGAGGCAAAACATAAACTACATGGGCTATGAGGTTCTAACAGACATGGTCAAGCTCTGAATGTAAATGTTTCTAACTTGACAGATTCCTGAATAGCCCCAGCCTGAGCAGCACCCAGGCCACTAAGGAGATTTGAATGTTTCCCCCCAAATGTTAACATAACTACTGATACTTTACTGATAACAGACAAAACAAATTGAAATCTATTATATCTGAAATCTGAAACTTACTGATGCAAAGTGCCGGAGGAACCAACTAGGGGCTATATTCTTGAGATATGAAGATATTGACTTCAGTGGAGCTGTTCTGTGCTCAGCACCTTTGAAAACCAGGACACTTAGTAGCAGTAGACTTTGACAGACTGTCTTTCTGGCTGTTCAACAACCATAACATCAGTATACACACTAGACTTTTAGTTTACAAATAGGTGGTAATCCCAACTCTCCACTATGGCTACGAGACTAGGGTGATTTACAGAAAACAACTGAAAAACCTGGAATGCCAGCACTAGCACTTTATCTGGAAGATCCTCAACATGAAATGGGAGGATCACTGCACTAATATCAATGTCTTTATGGTGGCCAACATTTCATTATCAAGGCCCGATTGTACAGCACCAGTGGAAGTGGAGAGGGCACTGTGTGCACATGCCTGGTACATAACTACCAAAACAATTGCTGTCTCATCAAAAGAGAAAAGAAATGGGAAGGCCAAAATAAATGTTTCAAAGACACCTGTAGTGGTGTGGTGGCACTGCTATGACCCCTCAGGGGTTAAAGATGGGCCTGGCTGCAGCAGTCAATCAGGAGGCAGGCTGCAGTATAAAGGAAGGAGCAGCGGAGCTAGGTAGCAGTTGAGTCTGGCCTGGGCAGCTCAGGGAGAAGGAACTCCTACTGGCTGGCTGGCTGCTGGAGCCAGCACCCCTGGAGAGCTCACAGTCTGGCCTCCGTGAGCTGAGATAGCCAGGAAGACAGCCAGAAGAGCAGAGGCGCCGGAGCAGCGGTCCAGAGGTGAGGAGGCCTGGAGGGACAGTGGCTGGGACTCCGGAGTGGCAGCCCAGAAGTAACTGGGACTGGAGCAGAGGTCTAAGGGCCAAGAGCCGGGAGCAGATGGTGGCTGGACTCCAGACTGGTAGAGGCAGTGTGATTGGGGCTGTGGGGAAGTCGCCCAGGGAGTTGATGCCTGTGAAGTGTAGAGACTGGTGGGAGGCGGAGCCTCAGAGGAGGTGTTTAGGGTCCCTGGGCCAGGGCCTAGTGTAAAGGGTGGGGCCCAGGTTCCTCCCCACTCCCCCAGCATGCCAGGAGTGGTGCGGGTGGCAGAAGGGGCACAAGCTTTCTGGTCCCTAGACTGGTTTTAAACTGTGGGCTGGAACGGCGAGCTGGACTGAACTGCAGGAAGGCAGTAAATGGACTAGGTCTGGCCACTACCGCAAAGTGGGCCAGGAATCTAGTGGAACCCCGGATGGGATGGACTTCGGGCTTGGCTGGAGGGCTGAGACCCCAAAAGGGACTCGGAGCCGGAGTCTGGGCGTGTGAAAGAGCAGAGCACAGACTACCAGCAGGGAGACCACTTGAGTAATTCCCCAGAACCATCACCAGGAGGTGCTCTGCTGGCAAGTTCTGTGCACGAGACTGCTACAACACCCTCGAGACAAACATCAAGAGAAGTGGCATCAGTACCACACATTGTGAGATAGCAGTCCAGGGCAGGACTAACTGGCGAAGACTTGTCAGAGAATGAATAACCATCTTTGAGGAAAATAGCCTCATCTTGGCCACAGAAAAACACAAGAAAGGGAAAGACAGACAACTGACATGCAGCAATCACAGTCCAACCCTGCCTTCCAATACCACCTCCAACATCTGCCAATGAGTCTGCAGCTCAAGGATTGTACTCCTTAGTCACCAAAGAACCTATATAAAATGAACACCAGTCAAAGAGATCATCCTCATATATTAAGAGATCACTGATGAATAGTAGGAGTCCATTACTGATGATGATATTGTCACAATTCTCATTTATAGCTGCTCATATGACTTTGAAGTTCAAACTGGGGTGCATAGAAGATATAGGATGTTTGACAATGCAGCTTGGTGGGTCCTTCCACTTTCAGCCTGGAGATGATTTCATTGACCCCACTCAAACCTATTGAATGCTAATTTTGTCAGAAACTGCCAATGAGTCCTGTCCACACTATTTGCTCAAGTTTTTTAAGAGTGATGCCAGTTGGCTGGAGCCTGCTCTTCAAGTGATCTTTGAAATGCTTATATGGATGACACTTCTTTCTTTTGCCCTGCCTCAACTCCCCATACAGGATCTGTTTTGGAAGGATGTGGTCTTCCGTTTTGATGACAGGTCCAGTCCACCTAAGTTGTGCTGACAGTATCCTTTCCTTGGTGCTGCTTGTGTTTGCTCTCTCAAGGACCTTAATATTGGTCACTCTGTTCTCCCTGCAAATGTTCATTATTGAGTGGAGAGAGTACATGTGAAATTGCTCAAGCTCTTTAATGTGCCATCTATAAAAAGTCCACGTCTTAGAATTATACAGGAGAGAAGTTAGGAACACTGATTAGGACTGCAGTGTAGATTTCTATTTGATGGAGAGACACATGTAGTGTTGCTGAAGGACTTTTGTCCGGAGTCAGATAAGGGCCTGACTAGCTTTACTGATTTTGGAGGCAATTTCCTTATCAAGGGTACTGTCACTAGTGATGGTACTGCCCAAATACTTGAACTAATACATATTTTTCAGCTGTGTGGCTTTGATGGAAATAGCTGGCTTTGAGACATTGGAATGAGGTGCTGGTTGGAACAAGAACTTTGTCTTGCCAACAGTGATTGTAAGGTCAAAGAGCTGGGATGTTTCAGTAAACCTATCAGTGATGCTCTGAAGTTTGTTATGTCTATGGACCATAAGGGGCAGTCATCTGCAAAAAATGCTTTCATGAGAAGTCTCTCCAACAGTTTGATCTTAGCATTAAGTCTTCAAAGATTAAAAAAAAATCAATTAGGTAGCGAATGTATGTCACATGATCCAAGTCTGTTGTAGCATGACTGATGACACAGGCAAAGAACAAGTAAGCTGAGGACTAAACTATCAGAGTTAGAACCTTTTTTTAAGTACTCAGTTTTGAAAATCTTAGCCAGATATTTCCTGTGGTGTGCACTGCAAGTGATTTCCAATGGGACACTGCAATGTTTGTGACCTATAAAAGCACTTTCATTCTATTTAATTTTCTTTCTCTCTTTCCTAGCTAATATTTCCTTATAATGGCCAAGGTCATCACCAGCTAGGGCAACCAGATAGCAAGTGTGAAAAATCCGGACAAGGGGTGGAAGATAATAGGCACTTATATGAGGAAAAAGCCCCAAATATTTAGATCGTCCCTATAAAAACAGGACATCTGTTCACATTATCACCAACTCTAAGGCCCAAACACCTGTTTCAATTATTTCATAAAGTGTCTTTTGGTAAAGATAAAATGTCTGTCTCCCCATTGCTGTATTAGAACTCCTACATCACAGAACTGTAGTCCAACAGACAACTCAAGAATCAGTGTCTGTTTAAAATAGTTGAACACAAAATAATATATTATTCTCCAATTAGACAATGGATAGCAATCAAATCTACACTGAGTTTTAACAATTAAATATACAATGCCCTCCAGTCAATAAGGTAAAAATAGCCACCTCTCACCTAAGAACAAATCCCACTCCACAGTGACTAAATAGTATTTGTTTTTAATGTAATTTGTGTATTAATAAAAGTAAATAAAACGCAGCACCTGGTTTCAGGGGTGTCTGAATCACTTCTTCCAAAAATTAAAAATTAGCCAGAGCTTCAGTCTTTCCTAAAGGAAAATAAACTTTTTTTAAATTTCATATTACAGGTGTATTTAAACCAAGCAATTTGATTCCAGATCAGGGTTTGGCTTTTGAACGTCTCATCAGTTTGGTGGAGCTTGGATCTGTATGTTTGGTTCAGGGCTAGTTTGGACAAATTAATTATAGGTTTTATAAGTCCCCTCATATGTAACTGTGCATGTTGGGTAGTGATGGTGCTTGATCAGATTAGAAGGGGAAAGAAACACTGGGTTCCTATGAAGAGGGGGAAGGTATGGACTCTGAGTCCAGTCTGTCTCCTTCTTGCTGGGAGTAAATTTGTTGATCATACCTGTGTAAGGAGAGGATTTAGAAGAGGAGGAACAGAGATTCTTCACCTCTTCCTGCTTCCATTTGATAGGTTGGGGAGGGAGAGTTGATTTGTCTCTCATGCCCTTCCCCTTCCTGTATGTGAAGTCCTTGGAGCATACAGTACCCTTCCTGCCATAGTTGGCTGCCTTATCACCTTGAGCCCTATAATTTTCAAGATGCTGTGAGTCTGACTGATTACCAGTTTGGGACATAGAAAGGAGCTCTTCACATGCAATGTTGGCCAAAACAAAAAAAAAAAAATGTCCATTACCCAGCCCTGATCCTTACAGCATCCTGGAAGTTTGATTTTAGATTAATAAGGAGGAAGGGCAGGAATTTAAGTTTGTGCATTTATAAGTTGAGTTTGCAACTTGTATTCAGTGTCCAGTGTAGATGAGAGGTTAAAGGGGTTCAGATACTATAGGAAAACATGAGACCTAGGAGACAATTATTTGGCTTTCTTCGCCTGGAGGAAGAAGAGATGTGATGGGGACACTCAGCACTTGTGAGTGCCTACTGTCACAACCAGTCCCTGAAAGAAGGGGACAATGGAGGAATTGAAAAGAGTTCCAGGACAGCAGCAGCAAAGCTCCACTAAATTCAAATGATACTAATTGAAGGGCAACCAGGGCAGCCACAACAATGTCTAAACAGAACTGACCATCACAGACACTAAAGAGAAAGGGGCCAGACTGGCCCACTGAGGGGATATAAGTACTATGGGCAAGAGGGACGTGCAAATTGAATTTGTCCTTATAATAACAGGAAGAAAAGGGATTATTGGCATGCACAGAGTATGTGGATGCTGAATTTCATACACACATTTCTGGGAGGAGTGAATCTGTGAAGTATATGCAGATGTTACTTCAGCAGCTCAATAAGTCTCACAGGCTATGCCTACACTAGAAAAGTTAAGTCGACTTTGTTAAGTCAATGTCATAGGGTTGACTTTAAGTTGACTTAAAGTTGACCTTATTAAGTCGACTTAACTTTTCTAGTGTAGGAATAGCCCCTTGTCAACCTTATTAAGTGAACTTAATGCTTTACATTGACTTAATAAGGTCGACTTAGGCGCTAATACTCATCCATACTGGCTTTGAGTTGACTTAAGGAGTCGACTTAAGGCTTAAGTCGACCTAAAATGAGGTGTTATTAAGTCGACTTAAGCTTTCCTTAAGTCAACTTAAGGAAATGCTTAACTTAACTTAATAAAAGCCCAGTGTGGACGGGGCTTTGTTTAGGTTGACTTAAGCCTCCTTAAGTCGACCTAAATTGCCAGTGTGGAGGCACCCACAGAGGGTGGCGGGAGGTGTATTTTGAACTGCGACAGTGGCTAGCCAGCCTAGAGGAGCAGCAGCAGCAATATCTGGTATGGATCCTGTGGGAAAGAAGCAGTAACAAGTACTGGGTAGACTGTCAAAGTTGGAATGAATATTGTGACCAGGGCCTCCTGGGAAAACATCCTAAAGATGCAAAAATCAGGGCAAGCCGCAAAACCGAGAGCCAAACTTTCCCAAATTCTGATGGGTGGTACTTAAACCAGACTCCCTATCAGCCACACACCATGCTTCTGATTCCCCCCCACCAGTTATCATGAAGCATAACAAAATAGAAACAGCCCCCTTTATTGCACATCAGTTCCTCTGGCTCTCACCTAGCCACATGGTCTCTTAAAGAGATAGGTTCTCCTGATCCCAAAGGGTCAGCCACATTATACAGTACAATAGGTTTGGGTCTTACCCAAAATACCACTCTGCCAACCAACCTTTTAGTAATTAAAACTAAAGGTTTAATATTAAAAAAAGAAGAAAAAAAATATGAGAGATGTTAAAGGATCAAAGTGAATCACATACATTTAAACGATTAAAAGTCCATGTAAAACAAGTCCTTGGAAGAATAAGGAGTTTGCAGACACAATCAGTTTCTCTTTTAGACACCCAGCACCTGGGTGGGCTCAGTCCTTTGTCCGGTTGCAGATGAATAGTTCCAGAGATGGGTGTTAGTTGGAGACTGGAGACTGAAGACAAAATGGGGTTGATGCTGCTGCCTTTTATCTTCTCTGGCCTGCCCCAGGCTGTGTGGAGTTTTTGCAAATCAAAATGGAGTTGTCACATGGTCAGTCTGGGTGACTCACCGAGCAGGTTTCTCCCTGAGCCCACTATACCTGGGAGCTTCCTTAATGTGCCATTAAGGAGACAATGGCTGTAGACATCTAGTCTGGGAATTTTTCCAGAATCACACCGGTTGAAATACAGATATAACAAACATATTCATAACTTCTAACACAGATACAATTCCTGCATATACACCATATAATTATTCCTAGCAAATTACAACCTTTCTATTGGTGTTAAACATGGCATAGCTCTTATGGATTATTGCAATTACGAAATATTAATATGAACTAGTATCATAAATGGTCCTCTAAATCCTCATTGGCATTACAAATACCAATGAATGAATAGGGTTTGAACTGGCACATTTTCTTTTTTCTTCAATCTTTTATGCCGATCCAAAGATTCAAACTTCCCAAAGGAGTTCAGGAAAGCTACTCTGTTGAAGGATCAGCAACTGCTGGGTGCTGGAGGCATCCTGTTACCAAGGGGTGGATCCTCTGATGGCTATAGATGAAATCTATGTGCTTTACAAAGATGTGCGGTAAGGCCAGGATAGATTTTCATTAATGAGGCATCACAGCTCTCTCTCTTCCTCCCCTCCTCCCCAATAAGATCCAATAAATATGAGTGAAAGTATTTCAAATTCATCTGGGACTGAATGGTGTCATGCATTTCAAATGACAGGAAGAAGAGAGATGGTATACGGAAGGAGCACACCACCAGACTACATGAGGTTTTAAACAGATGGGGAAATGGGCAGAAAGTTAAAGCATGAAATTTAATGTTATTAAGTGGAAAAATATTCTGGCATCATTGTCACGGTGCTCTTCAGCAGAAAAGGAAGAAGTCTAAAAATATGCTGTATATTTGGTAGGCTATAAAATATGTTAAGAAGGAAGATCCTGCATCAAGATTGGATGTGACAGAATATGAAAAAATAAAATAAGACCATTAAAGAAGGAGGATGCTTTCAAAAAACCTGACTTAAATTTTTATGAATCAGTAAAAATTCCCACAGCAGCTTCATATTTGCATGTGAACTATGGCCAGTCGCTTGCTCTGAAAACAAGGTGAAGATAAATTTACAATTTAGCCCATATTCTGTGTGGCTTAATATAAATGAATCAAACAATATGCAATAGATTTCATGGACTGTTAAATTTTAGTTCTGGTGGTGTGAATCACTGGTGGTATCACATTACAGATAGATATATTGGTGGGCTGATGTCATAGTAAAACAAAAAGTCAGATCTTGTTGTAAGTATCCAAGCTTCAATAGAGTGGAAAACACAGTAAAGAGATGGAGAACGACAGCAGAAAGAAAAGGCTTATTTTATTGCCTGAAATAAAGGCATGTATAGCAATGGTGAAACCACCTGTTTAACCCATCTGTATAGTCAGAAATTGCAGCAGAATTAAATTTATCAATCTGAGTTCCACAGGGTGACCAAGCATGCTGTGGGAAAGCTCCCAGAGATACAGAGAAAAATATAATAAAGGTAGCCATTACCATTTGGATCCAGATCAACCTGTACTGTCATATGAAAAACAAAATAATTTTGCTCTTTTCTCGTGGGTCATTTATAGATTTTAATTTCATAGCAATAGTTGAAACATATTCTGTTCATCATCTGAGGCAGATAGTGCATGTCAGGAAGCAAAATAATTCTACATGTATGCTAGATTCAGCTCAGCTATTGTGATGATTCCCATTTATGGTCACATTCATGAGTGTCTAAAATAATGAACTTTCCATAATACATTTAGAGTTTCAAAATAAACAGCAAATATGATTCTGTGCATTTATTGTAGGTGAACAGCTTCATGACCCTGTAGTTATGGTGATCTAATACTTTCTATATATATCTCCATAAAATATCTTACTTAAAATCCTTGTTCTGGACTTGTGATTGGGTATACTGGAGACAGAAAGCCAGGGCAAAGAGCCCAGGAGTGTATGTATGAAGACTGGACTGAAGAAACATGGGAAAGAACCAGAATAGGTATTTAAGAGACAAGTAAGTATAGAAAGTAGTCCTGAGAGAGGAACAAAGGAAAGTTTGAGCTTGAAGAGGACCTAATTTAAGACCTCATAACTGGACACTGTGATGAAGAGATGGCAAGGATCTTCCACACTTCAGTAGTGTTACTTAGTGTTGTCCTGAAACCTCTATAACCAATAGCAGAAAGACTATTTGTAGACTATTGACAGAAAAAAGGCTGATTTAAAGGGAGATGGTTGAAGTCACACAGACCTTATAGAAAGGGCTGTGGCATATAGGCTATGTCTACACTTATAAATTTAGGTCGACTTTAGCTAAGTCGACTTAACTAAGTCGACTTTAAGTTGACTTAGTTAAGTTGACTTAGCATGTCTACATCTAAATTTAAAGTTGACTTGCGGGAAACCTACAAAGTCGACCTAGAGCGTCCACACTGGATGCCTAGGTCAACTTCTAGGGGCTAGGGGGACCTAGGGCAGGTCCATGGGGGTAGGGGGGCACCCCTTGCCCAGTGCCAGGGGGCTCAGCTTTTGCCCCATTGTACATGGGTACAATGGGGCAAAGGGGGACAGGGAGCCTGGCAGGACATAGGGGCAGAATGGGCAGGGCTCTGCCCTGCCCTGTGGGGGGGCATGCTAGGCTCCCCCTGTGCCACCCCCCTGGCAGGGAGGGCAGTGGGGGAGTCCTGGAGTAGCCCTAAGTCGACTTAGGGCTACTCCAGGTCTATACTGGCTTAAGTCGACTTTAAAAAGTCGACTTAAGCCTAAAGTCGAACTAAAAGGAGGTTTAATAAAGTCGACTTAATTTTCATTGTCGACTTTATTTTCCTTAAGGCGACTTAAGCAGTTTGCTTAAATCGACTTAAGGAAACTGTAGTGTAGATGCAGAGTAAATTAAGTCAACTTAAGCAAGCTTAAGTTGACTTAATTTACAAGTGTAGATGCACCCATAGAGGGGAAAGGACTTTGTGGTGCTCCTGCATGGATGGATGGAAGTTTGGAAATATTTTTCTTTTGAATTTTTGCTTAACACAGAAGGGGAGAGGACTTTGAAGTTCAGCTGGAGGGCCAAACTATCCTCTCACCAATGGGAATCTGAGGTATAGCAAGGGGAAAATGAGGAAGGGGCTGAACCTAATGCTAAAAAATGAGCCACCGCTAGAGCATTCCAAATCATTTTTAATTTACATTTCAGGTGAGGATTAGGTAAATACTGATTGTATTTGAACCAGTTTTCCAGTTAACCTTAAGCAGTAAATATTACATTATAGAAATAAGGTGAATGAAAAGGGTTTGAGGGGCAAAAAACAGCTAAAGTGAGACTAAAGAAAGAGTGGAAGGAAGATGGGATAGAGACAGGGACAAAAAGAAGAGTAAAGAGTGAAGGGATAAGATATATATGTGTATTTAAGACAAGTCCTCAAAGTCCGGCTACTTCAGGTTTTATTTTGAGGTGCCAAAAAGAAACTATTGACCACTATTTTTGTGTGCAAAGAGATCTATTGCTTTGTCTCTATTAGGCTTCCATTAAAGAACTTTCTCTGCTGGGCTCAGAAACAAGTCATTAAGTCTGCCTTGAGTAAATGTATCATTAATAATTTTACTACTTTGTTTTTGTTGGTTGGTTCATTAAGTTCATGCATGAATAAAGTCACTGTTCCTACAGATAATGTTCCAATGCCTTTTAAACTGAAGTCTTTAAAAATAGTAAAGTATGAACTCAATGAACTGTTACACATTTCTACAATCTTCCTGTAACCAAGAAAAACTATTTGTCTACTACAGGTTTTTCTTCATCTATTGTCTTTATAATCATATTTATTTTCTGTTTAAAAGGAATTATACTGTCTAAAATCAAAGCATCCTACTTCCTTCCAAACCCTTCTCTTCTCCATATTTCTTATTTGTATCATAGCCTGATTCTTTATGACTTAGAATTTGGATTGGGATTGCCAATACATTTTACCAGGAAATTTGGGTTCTTGCCCAAATCCAACCACAGATAATTTTAAAACAGGGACTCCCTAGGATGCCCAAAAGGAATTGTTACATGGATACTTCAAAGTATTTATAAAAATATTTTATTGCAACAAGCATGAATGATAAGTGGAGAATTGAGAAAAGTTAAATGAACAAATGGATAACCAAATTACAATCAACTTCTGTTTTGTGACACTCAGGAAATACTATGCAGTTTATGTTTTCAACTATACTAAGATTTATATCAGATACCTTAGGTTAATATATTCACACCCATGTTCAATAGCTTGGTTGAGAGCGATGTCCAGTACCTCGACTTAATAGGAGGGGTGAAGGGCTAAATATCTGTAGCTGATATTCTTAAACTATTAAAGCAAAATCAAATAGCTAGTAGGAAGAGAAAGAATTCGGGCTATTGCTGTTTCTTGAAAAAGGATAAGTAAAAAGCTACCCCCAGCAACAGGGTTGGTCCCTTTATACCTTGTATAGCATGGATCAGTCTGGGTCCTCCTTCTATATGGGGTCCTCCTTCTATATGGGGGTGCACAACCTTTTTTGGCCAAGGGCCAAATTGCATTTTCTAAGGCCACTCGAGGGCCACAAATGCAACGTGGGGAGGGAGGGGTGTCACGTCACGTGATCCACCTGCTCGCTCCACTCCCAGAGGGCTGCACAGAATATGCTCGCGGGCTGCATACGGCCCGGGGGCCGCAGGTTGTACACCTCTGTTGTAGGGGTACATCTATTCTATTGGTCAATGGGTTTGTGCTTATGATTGATGCATGTCCTTCTTCCAGAATGTTCTTCTATCTCCCCCTTTTTATTATTTCTGGATATTCTTGTGGGTTTTGTGGTGTTCTTTTAGATATTTAGGGCCCAACTGGCAGGTCCTTTATTGTTCTTCTGTCTTCTGACCTGGGATTCATAATCAAAATATAGCTCCCTGGATCTACGCACTACTGCTCATTGAACAAACAGACCTACCTGTGCCAACATATCCACTTATCTTCTAAACTTTTATGCTAATTTATAGCTATGCTCTTAGTTATTTCATACAAGCTCTGTATAATTTCTACATAGGCCTGTAAGGTGCCTTGCGTTCCAGCTATTAATGTAAAAATGGCTATGCTAACTTCTGAACTTATGTTAAGTATATAAACCTATCAACTATAATGACAAGAGTACTTAAACTTATAAAGAAAGAGACACGTGATCTATAGATGGATATATGCATGTAAACCAAGCATAAGTTAAGCTAGGGGCTACAGTATTGAGATTCCATTGTGCTAGCTAGGAATTGCAGCTCCATTTTGCTAGCTGCTGTACAGACAGAGAATACAATCCCTGCAGTAATAAGTTTACAATGTAATATGAAACAAAATGCAACAAGAGACCTTCATACAATTTTATATAAAGTTCAATAATCAAGGGACATTGGACTGAACTCAATTCATTGGAGTCTAATCCCTTATATTGGGGCTGAATTTGGCTCATAGTATTTATGAATTTAAATAGGATAGTGTATATGTACATTTCAACACATGACAGCCTTATATCAGGTCACATTCTTGGGCTGATATCCTCATTTCTACTAAGCTTTGGCAATATGAGGCACTTTTTGTATTCTGAAGAGAAATAGACATTTAGGGTGTTTAGGGATGGACTGGCTATGTCTACACCTAAGTGTAAATTTAGGTCGACTTTACCACGTCGACTTTAATAAGTCGACTTTAAGTTGACCTTATTAAGTCGACTTAGAGAGTCCACACAGGACTCTTATGTTGACTTAAATCTGGCCTAACTAAGTTGACTTAGAGAGTCTCCACTAGACTCTCTAAGTTGACTGGTTAGGTCCAGGGGGAGGCGAGGAACCCCAAGCTAGGGGGGCTTGTCCTGGGGAGAGCCTGCCCCACATGGGGCTGGCTGTCCCCTAGACAGCAAGTCCCAGTGTGGTCTTGGGGAGAAGGGAGCCGGGATGAGCCTCTAGCAGCTTCCTGAAGAGAAGGGAGTAGGGGCTCCCTTTTTCCCCTGCCCTAAGTCGATTTACTTTGTAAATTAACTTAGGGCGTCCACACTGGCTTAAGTCGACTTCTTAAGTCGACTTAAGCCTTAAGTCGAGTTAAATCTAGGTCTAATTAAGTCGACTTAAGTTTTCCTTAAGTCGACTTAAGCAGCAACTTAAGTCGATTTAAGGAAACTCCAGTGTCAACTTAATTTACACGCTCCCACTGTGATTAGCTCTTACATAGGTCCACATGTACAAAATTGGGAGAGCACTAATAACCTTTTCACCTTCAGACAGTCTACACAAGCAAAGGTGTCATTTACTGTATGGTAAGTTAGGGAGTTCCTCCCCAACCTTGGTTTTCCTCCCCCACCTTGACCTATCATAGAGCTATATGCTCTATTATGTCTCCCACTTTTTGTTTCCTTCAGACTTTTCAGGATATAATAGAATTGTGATGTCTTAAATGTTGACACAACTTTGCATGCCAGAATTTTTCAGAAATGAATTTAAGAGCCAGTCACATTGGCGGTCTCTTAACTCAGCACAGCATAGGAACTGCTCTTGCCATTCAACCCGAAGTTTGATGGACTGTGGGCCAAAGGTGGCAGGGCCAAACCAGTTCACCCTTGCCTTGTATTGGACCATTGAACATATTGAATACCCTGTTTCCAACCATTTTTATGTAGTAACAATTTAAAAAGTGCCTCAGTGACTTAATCTCACTGAGTGTAAATGTGATTTAGGTGCCTAAGTCACTCTGGGGCTTTTGAAAAAGTTACCCTTTGTTAGTTTATGAGTTTTATAAATAGCTTTTAATACTGGATGGAAATAATCTTTCATGTGCTCTGGAATCTACACTTTTAAAAAAGACCCTGAGAATTCATGTATCAAGACTTAGTCTCATCATTATCTCAGCCATTCGTGCTATCTTGGCTTTTCAGCCCTCATGTTCATTTAATGCAGTTGGAGTATGAGACAAAATGTAGTGTTCTGATTTTCTAATTTACCAGTTCACCAGTGCAGATTTCATAGACTCAGTGGCTTCAAAGTAATGGAGTGGAATTCAATATATATCATATCTTCTCTTAAAAGAAATATAAAATAGCATGAAAAATGTATTTTGCCTGATTTTGAAGAGAGATTTCAAATCTCCCTCACTAACAGAGAAGACTTCAGTCTGTACAGTGTGATATAACATACAGTATATTGAGGCCCATCAGTTTCAAAACAAATGCATATCAAGATATGGATCTATATGAACTGAAAATTAAGTAAAGAACTTTTTTTTTAAAAAAGGTAATGACAATAAAAAGCACTGTATTGACAAGTTGGGGCAGGAAACATCCTGTTGGTGGGAGCTGCAAGAGCCAGTATTAGGTATCCATTTAGTTAATTATTAAGAAGAGGGGATAAGTGGTACACTAATTGAATCTCCAGATATTACTAGATTAGGAAATGCTACAGATGGTAATGAGTGCAGAAATCACAAAAAGGTCGTAATGATGAGTAATCAATTACAAAAGGAAGTTGCTCCTTGACCCAGCAAAGTTCTGCCTGCTGGACTGTCAAGAAACAGGTCCTATGCAGGCTCATTTTTCCTCCAGACTCTTTTGAGATCTCATCCATCACCCTTCATTATGATTTAGGCTCCTAAGTCACTTAAGGTACTTTTGAAAAAAGTTACCCTTTGTATTTTTATAAATTTTATAAGCTTGCTTAAATCCCAGGAGAAAATACAATTTAATGTGGCTTAAGTGTAATTTTTTTTTTAAAAAAATATTTAAATAGCATCTTAGGACATGGACTTGGCTTCATCACTATCTCAGTCATTCTTGCTATCTCAGCTTTTCAGCTCTAAAGTTCGTTTAATGAATATGGAGCATGAGAGAAAAAATAGCGTTCTGGTCAGCACAGGGCAGAGGATATCCAGAGAAACAATCTGTTGACACCATCAGTTCTGGTAAGGCTGCTTTCAGTTTCTTTGGCCCTTGGGGTTTACTTTGCATTGGAATTTCTTTCTCTCTTAAGCCAACATGATTAGGGGAGAGGAGATACCACATGGGTACTAGTGCTCCTTGAGGAGAAGCATCGCTCCTGCATAATTCTGCATCTAGCAGCATGAAGTGGTCATGACTAGGCCCCATATTTTCCCCCTCTCCTGAATGCTGGTGTACTTGCCGGGGGCTAGATTCTGAGTGGCTCTGCAAAAGGACATCTTCCTTTCTGGAGTGGACTATTTAGTATCCAGTCTTTCAACTTTATTTTTCAGAGGCCTTAGACTGTAGGGTACTGTGAGGGAAGAGGCTGTTGATTTTCAGGGAGGAGTGAACTGGGTCCTCAGATCATCAATTTCATGATGAGGGAAAAGGCAACCAGAATCAGAGCACTAAGACTGGCCGGAGTTTCACTGTGAGAGCTCTCCTTCCTGCCCTGGTGACTATTTTTGGCAGCTGCTTGACACTTGACGAAACTGGCTTGGATTTTCTATTTGTGGTGGCTTTTTCCTTTTGGAGATGAGGTTAAGAAAATAGATGGGCTGAAACACCAGGCATGAATTTGGCTCCAGGAATATTTAAGACTTGTCTCAAAATCTCAGCGGTCTAAGATTTTATCATAACATTTACAGTACTATCCACTTCATTCTGGCCAGAAATACCAGACATGAAATTCTGTTCTGATTGAAGTCAATGGTAAACTCCAATGATGTCAATGGAGACAGGATTTCACCCCAGGAGAATAAACTTTCTTGAACTATTTAAACACTTTTGCATCCAGTTCTGAATGGAACAGGGAAGTGTAGACTTTACAGAGGTACTTGGAAATAAACAGGAAGTTATATATAATGTTTTATAGGTAAACGCTAGTTTGCCAACCTACACTTTACCACAACTCTAGGTGAAATGCGAACCATTTATGCCTCATTGTGTTATAGGACCAAACTGCAGAATGATCCTAAGCCTAAGAAGGCAAAATTAAGGTCCTGTAGAGCTCTCAAGCTTTGCAGATTTAGAGTTCCTTATCTTGGATGTCTCCTGAGACGTTGGGATAATCAAAATTCACCACAAAGTTAAGTTCTATTTCATCATCAGCTTAAGACAAAGGTTTGAAATAAATGAAATGTTTTTATAATTTTTTTATAAAAATCCAGTCTATCATCCTTAGAATAAACACCGAACACCAAAGTACAGGTAAGAATTGTTTAGGTTGGTGCAAGGTGTGCTATAGTAGGATGAAAATAAGCAAAGGAAAAGTCAGGCTGGAATAATTAGTTAGAGTGAAATAAGCAAGGAGACCTGTGGAACTTTTATAGACTAACACATTTATTTCTTGCACGAGCTTTTGTGGGTAAAGTCCCACTTCACCCATGAAATAGACTCCTTGCTTATTTTGCTGAACTAGACTAACATGGCTACTCCTTTGTACTAGTTAAAGTGAAATCTTCTAGATTATTAAGAGTCTATTTTATGGAATCGCAATTGCTTAAGCAAGTCGAAATCAGAATTCAATAATAAACTGTAGGCCATGCAGTAGCAAGGGATGGGCAGTACAACCTGCCATTTCTTCATTCTCTACTTTATTTACCTCTCTGAAGAGCCAGATGGCCAGTAAAAACACATAATTATTTCCCTAATATTTTAGCAGTCAAAATAATGGTTCAAATCCTGCTCAACTTAGTCATATGAATAGTCTTACTGGCACCATTTGATCTACTTGCATGAATAAGGGAAGCAAGTTTTTGCTCACCATATATATTTAGAAGTGTAATTTGTCTTTGATAAATTATTTCAACTGTATTTTCAAGTACTTCTTAATTATAGTAAGAGTAGACTCTGTCAGCAAATCAGAATCCTTTAGTACTCAGTGGTGAAATCTTTACAGAAACCTGTGCATCCACTTTCTTTTCATCTTAAAAAATATTTGTTTTAAACATGACTCAGAATGTATATCTTCCACATAATAGCATCAATATTATCTATAATGCTTTCAACATCAGAGTGAGAATAATAGCACTATGCTACTACTCACCTTCATTGTTTACCTCCCACCTAATTGTTTATTTTCTAGAAGACCAGCTCATTATTCTATAAAACAATGAAAAGGGACTAGTATTACTAAATGAAAGTACACTTAAATTGTCATTGGTGGTGTGTTTCCTAAGGTTAAATCATGAACTCTTAGATGTCGAGTTCAAAAACTATCTCTAGTGAAATAAACAAAATGAGATGGTGGCTACTGCTTAATTCAAGCCCAAATGTATCTGTAGTACTTTGCAGTGCTGTTTTAACCATATTGGGCTCAAGTATATTAAAGGCCAAAGTGATGAGGCAATATATTTTATTGGATTAACTTTTGTTGATGCAAAAGGCAAGTTTTTGAGATACAAAGAATCCGTTTAGGTCTGGACAGAAGAATGGCCCTTTGTAGTTCAAACACTTGTCTCTTTCCTCAATAAAAGCTGATTTAGCAAAAGGTATTAACTCACCTACCTTCTCTCTCTATAAGACTTTGTAATATTCTATAACTTAACAGTATATTAAAGTGGCATTTATTACATTCATTATATTATAATTACAGTTATCTCACATTTACTAAAGGTCTCATACTCAGAAAGCCTGAGCAGCCTGAGTAAAGTAATCTTGTTTGTTTGAAACTACAAAGAAGACTTCTGTGTTAAAATAGAAGTAATGGTGGGGGCATCTGCTGAGCCAGAACACCTGTTACCAGTAGCAGAGGAGTTGCCCATGTTTCCCTTTCAGTGTGTGCCGAATTGGGTTGATGTGGGTTTCAGCTGTGAATGGACCAACTAATCGTTCTTCAAGCCCAACTAATCTGTGCATTGCAGAGACCCACTGCAATCTCCAACTGAATAGAAGTACAGAGTCCTCCTGTGTGAGGTCTCTGAAGTTTGGGCTACCAATGCAGCAGAAATGCTGTGTTTCTCTGACTTTTGTCACCAACAGTCATGTGGCAGAGAGGAAGAGCTCTAACTGATTACTGGCGAATAGGAAGTTAACTCTAGCTTCATTTAGCTCTCCCCTTACATGAAAAATAATGAATTTGGGTGGGGACTGCAGGCCAACCATGTTCTTCAGCAGGAGTAAGAGTAGGTACTCATTAAATACAAAGAGAGAGGGTGAGTTGGAATAAACGCTGAACAGTAACATAACTGAACAGAGAATATACTTTTGTATGACGGACCATATCCTTATGCATCCCTTATTTTCATGTTATACGAGTATGATTATTTTCTTTTCTGGGTGTTCATATCTATTTTCATGATCTTTTCATATTCACCTTCTGCAAACATTAAAATGCTCATACTCTGCTGACATGAATATCAACTGAAAAACAGATTTAAATCTCAAAGGCCAGAATATTTATAATAACCAAATTTTGAGTTGATTGTAAAATGTACAGTTCACACTGTTTTGTTCAGTTATGTAAGTCATCAAATCATTAATCATGAACAATTCCATGTACCGTAAGTAACTAATCAGTATGCAAAAACTGTCAATATTCATAATCTGCAAACCATTTATTTGAAGAAGAAATTGAAAAATAATTTCAAAATATTTTATTCACCAATATAAATAAAAAGGGAAAAATTTGTTGGATGCTTATTAGCTATGAATTATTCAGTTTGTTCTAGTTATGAGGTAAACCAAATGCTGACTATAAGTGAACTGTCTGAAAGCCAAACACAAATCTGAACAAATTCCAAAGGGGTAGCCTTGTTAGTCTATTGTAGAAGGACAACAGAGTCCTGTGGCACTTTTAAAGACTAACAGATTTATTTATCGCATGAGCTTTCGTGGGAGAAAATCCCACTTCGTCAGACGCTTCCTATCTTCAAAGCATCTGACGAAGTGGGATTTTCTCCCACGA
>ML685849.1:4456596-4481510 GCA_007922175.1 Pelusios castaneus | reverse complement strand
GGGAGTGTATGACATAGCATCAGGTCAGGCTGTAACAGCAAATCAAAATAGGTGTTAGGATTCAAAACACTGGGGAACAGCACATAGAGGAGGGGGAGGTCAATTCACTTGATGTAATGCGAGAAAAATCCATAGTCCCTGTTTAACCCCAAGACAACTGAGTCAAATTTGCATATAAGTTCGAGTTCTGCAGAACTCTATGGGTCTATGGGGGCAAGAGGGCACCCCTTGCCCAGTGCCAGGGGGCTCAGCCTTTGCCCCATTGTACATGGGTACAATGGGTCAAAGGGGGACAGGAACCCTGGCAGGGCATAGGGGCAGGGTGGGCAGGGCTTTCCCCTGCCCTGTGGGGGGGCATGCCAGGCTCCCCCTGTGCCCCCCCCCAGCAGGGAGGGTAGTGTTGGAGTCCTGGAGTAGCCCTAAATCGACTTAGAGCTACTCCAGGTCTACAGTGGCTTAAGTCGACTTGAAAAAGTCGACTTAAGCCTTAGGTCGAATTAAAATGAGGTTTCATAAAGTCGACTTAATTTTCCTTAAGTTGACTTTATTTTCCTTAAGTCGACTTAAGCAACTTGCTTAAGTCGACTTAAGGAAACTGTAGTGTAGATGCAGGGTAAATTAAGTCGACTTAAGCAAGCTTAAGTCGATTTAATTTACAAGTATAGATGCAGCTGAAGTGTCTAGAGTCTGCAACCACTTGTCTTGGACACACATTGGATCAAATTCATGTCTGGCATAGCACCATTGTGTTTTGTGGGTACAGCGTGCATTCAGAACAATGGAGCACAATACAGAAGATGTTTGTTGCCAGTAAGTCACACAAATACCAGAGGGATAATGATAGCTAACTTTGTAATTTGCCAGGTCTATACTTTGCTGTGTCAGTATAGGTATGTCTACGCACCTGTGGATGGCCTATATCAGCTGACTTGGGCTAATGAGCCTTGGGCAATGGGGCTATAAAATTGCAGCATAAGTGTTTGGGCTGAGACTGGGGCCCAGGCTTTGGGACCTTCTGGGCCGAAGTCCTGGTATCTACCCTGAAATTTTGTAGCCTCACAGCCTTAGTCCCAGGAACCCTAATCAGTTGACATCAACCAGCCATTAGTATTTTACTGCAGTTAGACATACCCTAAGAGCCCAAGCCTCCACTATGGAAGTTAAGGGAAGGCTTGCCATTGATTTTAATAGGAACAATATCATGCTTTAACCACTATACACTGTCCTTGAGCTACACCAGAACTTCTACTGGTACAAATGGGAATTCACACAGATTAAAAGCAGTATATTACTCTTACATCTGCCATGTTGTTTGGGTTGCATAATGATAAGAAAGGAAAATCATTGTACTGGACTGAAATTGCAGGTGGTACATGTCTATTTTAAGCTGATAATACTTCATCTAACCTACTCTGCTGAACTGGCACAAAATGAATTTGTGTAATGGTTCAATTACTGTCCATAAAGCAAAAGCAAGCAGTCAGATGCTATTCCATTTCTACAATATAGTTATTTATGAGTTATAGCCACTACACTAAAATTTTTGGTATGCCAAAATTCAGGGTTTATAAAATCATTGAATGAGTTATAGATAGAGTATTCTATATTTCAAATTGTATCACTTGTGAGACTGGGAAAAATAACTTTTATCAAGAGAAATTATTTAGTTCATTGATCATTATATTTTCTTGATAGATTTATCCACAAGAAACAAGGCAAATACTAAATAAGGCCCAGATCCTTCAAAGACTGAAGAATTAAGGCTAAAATTTTTAATTCATTTGAAATATTAGCATATATTCTGAATCCATATTAGATAAACTGAAATAATCTTCTTTAGGTACCTATTTTCTGCTGGATGAATTATCATTAAGGAGATTAAAGTCAGAAAAAAGACTCTTGTATATGCAAATTATATATGTAATATGAAACATATCCTCTTATGTACAAAGTTTATTATTATTATCCTGTCAAAAGATTTTCAAATTCCTATAAAATTCTGAAGTTCAGTCAAATAATTTCAGGATGCTGCAAAATTATATATATAACCTCCTTTTGGTTTTTATCAGACTTTAGGATAAATGTTTCAGATCTTAACTTTAATGAGAAGCTGAACTACACATTTCCAGTAACATCATAATAAATGTATTTCTTTTTATAAACTGCATTACAAATATGAATTCTGATCCTGCCAAGAGATTTGTAATGGACGACCCCTGCACCACCGTGGAGCTTGCAGCCTCAATTGCAAGATAAATGCAATGTATCTGGAATGAACATGATATATTTTCCTAATTAGAGACAGGAACAAAGCAAGTGAACCCCCCCCTCGCCAACTCCCTCTGAACTGTAGGGAAACTTAAATCTCGATCCATATTCAGGGTGGAATTTTGCAATTTGGGTTATCATAAAACTGGGCCAAACTGTCTTTTTCCTTTTAGTGTGGTAATCTATATGCATAAAGGATGACAAGTGAGATAAAAAATAAATGTCTCTTGAAGGACACAGTGACAGAGCTATGCATTTCTTCTTCTCTTGTTGACAACTAATTCTTCAGTTCAGTTGTGAGTTTTATCTTCATTTGGGGTATAAAATCAGATTATTACTGAAAATATTTTCCTCTATTCTGCTGCTATGTTTTAACTTTAGTCTTCAATCTCAATTATGCTTATATAATTTCACTGAAATGCCTCATCCCAGGAATAGTCTATTTTTCTTAATGAAAGGGATAACAAGAATAGATAAGAAAATATCATCATTTAATAGTTTTTCAGGAATTAATGATGCAAAACAGCCAATGCATCTGTGCATATTAATTCAAAGCAATGTGACAATTATGAAAACAAAAACCTAATTTTCCAAAATAACATTAAATGCAATTAGCTCAATTTTTAAAATTTGTATTCTAAGTAATTTTAATAAAAAAAATGCATAGGCCAATGCTAAAGCATATAACAGAATGTAAACATCTGGTGTTTATGCATTTTCTACAACACCACAGATGACTAATTATTTTCCAGGTGTTCTGAAAACAATTGATTAATCACTCAATCAATTTAAGCTACTGTTCTTCAACTCAGAGCTGTTTTTTCATGTCTTAAAATCATTCTTCTATATTTTGGCCCTTCTCTTCTCACTTCATAGAAGATTAGAGGATCTATGATTAGGATTGGAAGGTCATCTAGTCCAATCCCCTGCTCAAAGCAAAATCAAACCCAGAGAGGGCTTTGTCAAGCTGGGCCTTAAAAAATTCTAATGATGGAGATTTCACCCCCTCCCCAGATAATCCATTCCACTGCTTCACTACCCTCCCAGTGAAAGTTTTTCCTAATGCCCAACCTATACTGGCCCCACTGCAACTTGAGACCATTGCTCCTTTTTCTGACATCTGCCTTGTTTCATCCTCTTTCGAGCTTCCCTTCAGGTAGTTGAAGAATACTATTAATCCCTCTTCACTCCTTCTCTTCTGCAGGCTAAATAAGGCAAGATATACATAAGACAGATATTTATAAGCCCCCAAATAAGCTCAGCACTTACACATGCTTAAATGAGGAGCTCCAGTGAAATCACTGAAGTCATACAGAATGAGATCTGTATTCAGCTAAGCCTGTAAGTATGTGGTTCGCTTTAAGCATATGCTTATGTGGTATTGGCTTTAGTGGGATTTAAACACCTTCTTAAGTGCTTTGTTGAATAAAGATAGACTTAAGCACATGCTTAAATGCTTTCATGAACTGAGCACTGAGAGGAAAATCCAATCCTTGCATCTGGTATATATTTATTCCATGATTAATGAACATTCAAATAAAAAACAAAACAAAAGAAAAAGAAAAACAAAAAACCCAAACCAGAATGAGGGCTCTGTCCTGGTATACTGCTTACTATCAAGAACAGTCTCTTCGGGTATGTCTGCACTTGCAAGTTAGGTTGACTTAAGTCGACCTACAGAATGCTGCATCCACACCTTAAGTTGATTAACTCCCACTCTTTAGGTCCACTTAATGCTTAAGTCAACCTATTAAGTTGACCTAAAGCCAGTGTGGATGCCCTAGATCAACTTAATTCCCTAAGTTGATCTAGGGCTGGGGAGAAGGGAGCCATGGCTCCCTGGCAGAAGGGAACTGCGGCTCCCTTCTTCTCCCTCGCAGACAGGAGTCACGGCTCCTGGGGAGAAGGGAGCCGTGACTCCCCCTGGGGACAAGGGAGCCGTAGCTGCCCGACAGAAGTTGACTTAAGCCAGGGTAGATGGGGGATAGCCCTTAAATGAACCTAATTGCCCTCCAGGCCCCCTCTCAGAGTTCCTGGCCACTCCTCCGTTGAGCTAGCACCTCCCAGTGTGGATGCAGGGCGGTGGACTCTCTAAGTCGACCTAATAAGGTCAACTGTAGGTCGACTTAATGTCGACCTTGGTTACGTCGACTTAACAGAGCCTTCAGTTTAGACGTACCCTTTGATTTTAAGCAATAGAGAGTGGGTGTCCTCATTGATACAGGGGTGCAACCATACAGGGAGGTGCTGGATCAGTGCCACAAAGACTATTAGAACTTTTGTTGCATAGCTCAGTTACTTAGGTCATCACAGAGATTTTTTTTTAGCCATCCTGCCATTCATAAGGGCTCACAGATTTACTTCAAGTATAATGTAGGAACATTTTGCTCTTAAAACCAGTTAGCCCCATGGAGAATACTTTATTGCCGCATATTACGCCATGGATTCAATTCCCCATCTCATCTTTTACATCACTGACGCAGATGATTTTTAGAACAATTTTCTGAGTTGTTTTTTATTTTTAAATAGTCCAGGACAACATTTAAAATGTCTATTAAAAGCCATATGATCGTAAATGTTAGATTAGAGGAGGATGTGGAGGACAGCAGTAGTGGAGAAGACTGAGGAAAATAGTAACAGGCAAAGAAGAGTTGCAGCAGCACAGGAGACACTGCAAAGAGGGTAGTTTGAGTGGGAGGTGTATTGCAGGGAAAGGAGGAGAAAGAAGGAGGCAAGCCCCTGGACTCCAGTTTTGTGGAGTTGTATGGTTTTGTTTTGTTTAGTTTGATTTGTTCCCCCCTCCCCTTCAGTTTTCATGAGTTGTTACTGCATGGTGTACTGAGAACAGCTGAACCAGTTGAGCTCTAATTTGGGAGCCTATAAAGGCAGCCTCTGAGTAAGACAGCAGCAAAAGAGCTGGCAAATAGAGCTGCAGACAGCGGAGTTTGAGTGGGAATTTGGAAAAGGAAGTTTGGGGAGGGAGTGTATGGTATTCTGGTATTGCTGTGGTGCTTGTTGGGGGTATGTTTCGGTCTCTTACTGACAGGAAGAAGGTGGGGAAGGCTCTGACAAATACAGAGACAGCAGTGGTAGTGACTGAGCCAGTAGATGAAACAATGAAGATGACTAGATATGGAAGCTGCAGGATGTACCTCTTGGATGGATACATCAAAATAGCTTCATTTTTATGAAGTACCACCTCACAGAGCTGATGGAGGAGAAGATATGAGGGTTGCAGGTGCAAACTCTTGTTGAGTTTAGAGGGGTTTGAATAGCTGATGAAGCAACAGCATGAGGAGGCTGAAAGGAAAAACACAGACTTGCCGGTGGAAACAGGACTAAAGAACTCTGAAGGGAGACTGCTGGGTGAAAAAAGCGGCCAGTGGAAGCATGTAACTACGTGAACCAGGCAGAGGAAAAGATGAGCTAATGAAAGAGAAATAGAGCTCTGAAACAGGTTTACAGAATTGGAAAATGAGGAAGAACCACAGCTGGTGGCAACTAAAAGGTGGGAGGGCAAGGAAGAAGAGAAAAGCAGCTAGTTGTTGCATGGTCAAGAGAGAGAGAAGATCCAAACTGGGGGAGTGAAAAGGAGTAGTTTATTCAGTTCAACATCTAGTCTACTCGTTCCCCTTCAACTCATGACCAACAAAGTGAGCCCCATGTTAACTAGTTCACAACTTCTTGTGTAGCTTGATTCTTTATGATTTAGACTAGGAATTTGGAATTTAGAATTTTAATTGGGATTACCAGTAAATTTTGCTAGGGAGTTCAGGTTTGCGTCCGAATCTGACCACAGTAGATATTTATAAATTTGAACTAGGAACCCACAGGGAATAGCTAAGAGTGATTATCACACAGATACTTTAAATTACTTTATAAAATCCTGTTATTGCCAAAAGCATAAAAGCATAAAATCATGAAAAGATTAATGAATGTACAATGAAATAATTAACTTATACATGCAGAATGCATCTAGAAAATCTTATGCAGTTTATAATTTGATAGATTGTTTCTTTTTAAAATTTATAGTTGCTATAGTTGCTTATACTTACACCCTGGAGTTAAGAAGGATGCCTGATGTCTCAAAACAACACTGGGGGTATGTCTACAATAGAAGAAGTTAAGTCGACTTAATAAGGTCGACTTTAAGTCGACTTAAAGTTGACCTTATTAAGTCGACTTAACAAAGTGGCTCCTTTTAAGTCAACTTTATTAAGTCAAATTAACATTGGACATAGGCGTCCACACTGTAATTAAGTTGACTTAATTAAGTCGATTTAAGGGCTATTCCCCATCCACACCATCCTTAAGTCGACCTAAGGAGCGGTAGTTATTAAGATGACTTAAGCTTTCATTAAGTTGACTTAAGGAATTTCTTAAGCTGACTTAAAGAAAGCCCAGTGTGGACATGGAGTAATTTAGTTTGACTTAACATTCATGGACAGAGGACTGTTCTCTTCGGATGGACTTCATCTAAGTAGAAAGGGAAATGGGCTTCTAGGATGGAAGCTGGTACAGCCATTTTAAGAGAGCTTTAAACTAGGAAATTGGGTGATCATATCATGGGGCAGCCTAATATAGCAATTAACTGATCTTTGACTACAGGTGATAAATATGCCAAAGGCCTGTGATGGGATGTTAAATGGGGTTGGTTCTGAGTGGTGCAAGCAAGACTTTTTTTTTGGCATCTGGCTGGTGAGTCTTGCCCACATTCTCAGAGATTAGCTGATTGCCATATTTGGGGTCAGGACAGGATTTTCCCCCAAAACAGATTGGCAGGTGGCTTTGGGGTTTTCCACCTTCTACTGTAGTGTGGGGCACAGGCTACTTGCTGCTGGTTTCTCTGTACCTTGAAATCTTTGGTCTGAGCACTTCAATGACTCAATCACAGATTAGGTGTCTGTTGCAGGAGTAGGCAAGAGGTACTGTTTCCAGTATTGAGCAGGAAGTCGGACTAGATGATCATATTGTTCTCTTCTGACATTAAAATCTATGAGAAAGAAGATGTGGAATAGGAAAAGACACTGGTGGATTATGCAAATAACACCTTGCAAGTAACAAATTTGTAGAACCATGATCCATCTCCACAATATATTAAACATGATTATCTGCAAATCAAGTGAACAAGCCTGCAGTGCTACTTCATTTGTCAAGAACAAACTATATCAAACCAACCTGATAGCTTTCTATGACAGGGTAACAAGTCTTGTGGATAGAGAGGAAGTGGTAGATGTGGTATATCTAGATTTAGTAATGCTTTTGATGCAGTCTTGCATCACCTTCTCATTAAATAGGGAAGTACAACCTGGATGGAGCTACTATAAGATGGATGCAATAGTGGTTGGATAACTGCTCCTGGAGAGTAGTTATCAACAGTTCACAGTCATGCTGGAAGGGTGTAATCAGTGGCATACTGCTGAGACCGGTTTAGGGTCCAGTTCTGTTCAATATTTTCATCAATGATTTAGAACAAACTGTTTTATGCTTTAAAGAGAACCATATATATATGGTTCTCTTTAAAGCATAAAACACTTCAAGCTGTTTTTAAGTTGTATGTATGTATTTTATTGTGTATACATTAATTTACTATTTTTTTCTTCCTAAATAATCCTGCCAAATGCACTTCTTGGGAGATTCTTTGTTATTGAATGAGTTATACTGTCAGGATTCCTTACAGCTAATTAGTGGGTCAAAGTTTAGTGGGGGTGGGGGTGGGGGTAGCTTTGATTATCTGGGGAGAGCCTGTCACAGTATAAATGTAACTGCAAAGAAATGGAGCAGGAATCTTGAGCAGCTCACTCCTTTGTATGCTCTATGAATACTGTAGCTCTGCAGGCTCTCTGAAAGGTCACTGCTTGAATATTTTCTTGATAATACTTTAAATTAAGAGTTCTAAATTCAGTTCTATGCAGTTTTAGGCTCAGTTGGATAGTCATTATATTATGCTTATTAACTAATACATGATCAATAAAATCTCATTTATTGTGGGGATATGAGTCCAATTGTGGTTTAGATCACTAATGGAAATGAATATGGTGGCCAGTGTTCCCTCTAAGCTGCACGGGTGCGCGGCCGCACAGCGGCCGTCGCACCCCCCGCGCAGCAGTGAGGGACTCCCGCGCAGCCCGGCAGCCCCCGCTGCTCCCTCCAACCCCCGGGGCAGCGGCTCTGCCGCGGCACACCCGGCCTGCGCCTGGCCTCTGGGCTCGCCCTCCCTGCCCCCAGGGTGGGACAGGCAGGCTCAGGCTAGGGTCAGGAGCACGGGCCTGCCTGCCTGTCCCACGCGGCTGGGGCAGCGGGGTGGCTGCGGCCGCGGCAGGCTCCCGGGCTCCCAGCCACCGACCACCTCGACTTCCCGGCCCGGGGCCGGGGCCAGGCTAATCCATGGCCTCGGCCTCCCAGCATGGGGCCGGGATCAGCCTCCGGGGCTAGGGTCTGCTCCGCCCCACTGGCGGCTTCCCAGGGCCGCGGTAGGGTCCTTCCCCGTCAGCGGCCTTGGCTTCTTTCTTTCTTTCTTTCTTTCTTTCTTTCTTTCTTTCTTTCTTTCTTTCTTTGCCTGCCTTCTTTTTTCTTTCTTCCTCCCTCTCTTTCTCTTCCTTCTTTCTCTTTTCCTTATTTGTCTTCCCTTTTCTTTCTTTCTTTCTTTCTTTCTTTCTTTCTTTCTTTCTTTCTTTTCCTTTTTATTTTTTCCTTCTTTGTCTTCCTTTTTCTTTCCTTCTTTTTTCTTTCTTTCTCTTCTTTCCTTCCTCTTTCTTCTTTCTCTTCCTTCTTTCCTCTTCTTTCCTTCTCTCTTTCTTTTTCTCTTCCTTCCTTTTTCTCTCTCTCTCTTCCTGCCTCCTCTCTTTTTCTCTCTTCCTTCCTTCCTTCCTTCCTTCCTTCCTTCCTTCCTTCCTTCCTTCCTTCCTTAAAAAAAACTTTTAAAAATTAATTTTAAATAAAAACCTTTCTAAAAATTAAATTTCAATTCAAAATTCATTCAAATCCAATTAAACCAATTAATTAATTCTATTTACAATTACTTTAACTTCAATTAATGCATATAATTTCTGTCGTGTGAGTTTACACAAAAATTTTATTCAGAAAAAGTTTTGCACACGGCTTGAAAATTTTGCACACAAGCCACCAAACCTTAGAGGGAACATTGATGGTGGCTGTATCTTAGTCCAAATGTATGCTCCTGAAAAAAGCCCACCTGTGTTGGCTTGTTTTCACACATCTGGTAGTCTTGGTTCAATAGAATCCCATGACTAGTATAGCAATGATCCTTTAGGTCAGGATTGATCCTTGGAACTCTGGCTAACCTTCTTCTGTTAAACACCATAGGGGCTCAAGAGAAACCCTGTAATCTGTAGAAAATGGCATGGGGGACTATGAACAGAGAGGGAATTTGATGACACTGGGAGTTTGTCTCCACTAAAGCTGGAAGCGAGCCACCTAACCTGGGTAGGCAGATTCAAGATCATGAGCTACAAATAGTTTGTATGTTGACTCTCGGGCAGGAATTTAGGGTCTCATGCCCATTTGACCACCTAAGCTTGAGACCCTAAGCCACAACAACCATGCTGTCATTTTTTCAATGCTATCATGAACCCCATTAGCATGAGTTGCTACAAGACACTTTTAAAATATTATAGCCCATGTAAAGAGATCAGCACCAGAGACAGTATATAGCCATACAGTTGAAAAACAGGCAGGTAGAAAGGGATAAAAACATTGTGGATTTTATGTGTTTCAACTGAAAAAAAATGGTTACAGTAACATAATGTTTGGGCATGAATAAAGAATATAGTTAGTTTTAGATTTAAGGCTTTGATAAGTACTAAACAGTGATAGTTTATGGCAAGTAATGATAGTTTATAATAAGTAAATAAAAATATTTTATAGTAAGTAAGTCTATAATGATAGTTTATAGTAAGTTTTAACTAGTAATCTAAAATGGTGGCCACAATGATGTCATTTTAGAGAGAGAGAGATTAAAAGGGAAACCCCCTGTCAAACCCTTGTAATTCACCTAGGTGGAACACCTCCTGTTACCCACTTATAGAATTAAGGCTTGTGATTCGTTCATTAGCACACCTAAACCATTATGGTCTCTTGGTCCAAATTTTGTGTTAAAAAATTCTGTGTATCTGGGCTGGAAGGTCACTCCCAGCTGCAGTTTAGATGTATTGTTATATGCAGCATCATTTGGGATTCTTGCCCAGAATGAATCCTAATTGACCATGTCTTTCCCTTCTATGGAAAGTGGCTGGATAGAATCATAGAAACTGGAAGGGACCATGACAGGTCATCGAGTCCAGTTCCCTGAACTTATGGCAGAACCAATACCCCCATTAAACCATCCCTGACAGGTGTTTGTCTAACCTGTTCTTAAAACCCTCCAATGTAGGAGATTCCACAACTTGCTGAGGCAACTTATTCCAGCGTTTAATCACCCTGACAGTTAGGAATATTTTCCTAATGTCTAGGCTGAACCTCCCTTGCTGTAATTTAAGCCTGTTGCTTCTTGTCCTATCATCTGTGATTAAGGAAAATAATTTTTCTCCTTCTTCCTCATAACAACCTTTCAGGTATTTGAAAACTGTTATCATATCCTCTCTCAGTCTCCTTTTTTCTAGACTATACATACCCAGCTCTTTCAATCTTCCCTCATAGGTCAAATGTTCCAGACTCTTGTGGCATTGTGAAGGTTGAGATGGTACTACTTTAAGCACAGAGGAAGGACAGAACACCCATTGAGCAGGACATTTCAAGGCTATGCTTAGGCAGCCAGAACCACTAATGCACATTGAGAGATGCGAAGGATGTGACTCTGGAGCAGCAGTGATGACTTCAGTACACTTTGGGATATCTAAGTGATGTTTAGCATCCCTTGTAGTCATACTACCCAAGTATCTGAAATGTTCACTATACTCCAATGCCCCCATAGATATAGGTAGAAATATGTTTGCTTCTTCAACACACTTAAATGTCACTGTCATCTTTATCTTTTCATGTGATGGCTTTACAGTTAGTATCTTTGCTTCCATTGCTATGCTTTCTAGAAAAAAATATACATACACTATTCTATATTATTTTAATATAATATAAAAATTGAAGCAAAATAAATCAACATTAGTAAAATGAAATGTTTCAATGATTCTGAATGGAAAATTTCTGGAACTTTTGTTCAATTTCAGTTTTTTGTTCTGATTCAGAACAATTTATTTTTTATTCTTAGAATTGCCCATGGAAGAGAAATTCCATTTTCTAACCAGCCCTGTTCATAGTTTTCCTCAAATATTCCAGTCAGCAGTTCTTCTAGTATTTTATTTTCAAGACTCCACTTTAGAACTAATTAAACCGAGATGAACCTGTATGATAATTCATAACCAAAATGCTAAACAAAATGTCATTATTTCTAATTTCAAAGGTATCCTCCAAATGCTTTGAGCTTCTAATTAATATATCTATGCTTGTAATGTACTATTTACAGATCAAAAGCATTTTATAAAATCATCTCTTTTCCATAACACATTAGAGAAAACCTTATCGTGATAATCAGTTTATTTGCTACAGTATTATTGACTTGATCCACTCCAATATGCCAATATGCTGTGTTGCATATCTTATTATATTATTTACTGTTGCTGTAAGTGTATTATATAAGTAGCATAAATATAAGTTGAATACACACAGTTTTCAGTGATGCATACCTCCATATAGCAGCGATTCGCTCTAGCATACAATATAAATAAGCAAGATATGCATATATACACCCAGACCAATTTGCAAAAAAAGTATAGGCCACTTCAACTGTTTCCTTTGATCTAAAATGATTGTTTTTTAAAAAAAGTTGGTCAATGTTTTCCCTGATTTTTGTAACTGCCAGCAAAGTATAAAATCGATTTGCACCTCGTTAGCTGCCAATGAATTTTTGTTCTGAATGAGTTAATTGTCAAACACTGACCAAGTGTCTTTTACTTTGAGGAAATGAGCAGCTTTGGTACTTCCACTTTTCTTTTTGCTTCAAATGCTGTTTATCATATTGAATGTTCACTTGATTATACTCTTTCTTCTGGGCCATAGTCTTTGGTTCTCAGAAAAGATATTTTTCCATGTCTGCTAGTGCAAGAGTCATGTCAGAAGAAGGCCAACCAAGCCTCAGGACAAGGGAGGGCTAATATACCATCTTTAAATAAAATTGTAATCCAATAAAATAATTCTCTTTTTTTTTCCAGAATCTTTTCCCACCGAGTTAAGAAAGGCCCCAGCATTTAGTAATATGGGAAGGGCAGTGCTTCATAACTCCTAGTGGAGAACCTGTGAGCCAAAGGATCAGCAAAGTTTTAGAATCAAGCTGGATATCAATTGGGAACAACTCCATAGGATAAAAGAATTCTTAACCATCTCTAGGGTACTTTTAGGCCTTTCTTATCCTTCAAAGAAACTTACATGTGTGTAACTGGAATTTTTAGTAGTCTACACCTTCCAAAGAGGCAAGAAACACCCAGCTGGTCTTAAGATTTTTCTTTCCCTAAGGGAGACTGGAAAATTAATCCCACTGGTGAACAGAGAGAGAATAAGAGGATAAGCAGAAAAGTAGCTTTTGACTCTTTCAGGAAATGATGGGCAGGATCATGGGGCACATAACTTATGCGGAGATGCTGAAGGAACTGGGCTTGTTAGTTTGAAGAAAAGAGTGAAGCGGGAGTTGATAATGATCTTCAACTACCTGAAAAGGGGTTCTGGTACTAGGCTGTTGTCAGTGGTAGCAGATCACAGAACAAGGATCAATGATCTCAATTTGCAGTGGGAAAGGTCTAAGTTGGATATTAGGAAAAGCTTTTTCACTAGGAGAGCACTGAAGAACTGAAATGGGTTACCTAGGGAGGTGGTGGAATCTCCATCTTTAGAGGTTTTTCAGGCCCAGCTTGAAAAAGTCCTGGCTGGGATGATTTAGTGGGGTTAGTCCTGCTTTGAGCAGAGGGTTGGAATAGGTGATGTCCTGAGGTCCCTTCCAATCCTAATCTTCTAGTATTCTCTGATCATATGATTCTAATACTTTGAAGCCTCAGTTTCCTTGCTTCATGGAAAGCTCTGCTTGTCCTCTTCTCTCTTCCAAGTAGCTTGTAGTTCTCAAAACACTTGGGTCCCATTCCTTCTAGCCGTAATAGATGTAAGTTCTTCTTTAGCTCTGGTATGTCCCCCTGGGCCAGCTACAGCATGCATGTCACCCTGATTGTTTTCTGTTCCCTTCATAATTACTTCATCTAGACTTGATATCTCTGGGAGATGTCTCAAGATGAAATCTATACAGCTCAGTCCATTAAACTCTTTCTGGTCTGGTCCATTGTAGGGTTTTGACATCCCATCACATTGCCCTTGAATGTTTTCCAGCCAACTACAGAACACTCACTTGTGCATTACTTTTTCTCTGTGAATCAAGAATACAGTAAGAACACTCTCTCCAGCACAAGATTATATTTTTTTCCTCTTTTCACCTCTGAAAAGAGAGAAATCTTTGCTTTTAATTGGATTTATTCAGCTTGAGGGAATAACATTGTGATTTCTTCAGGAAAACCCACTGAGGATCTGCATTCAAACAATCAGAAAGCAGAGGTTTCTCTGACCAGAATCCATAATTAGAGTGCCAAATTCATATTTTAATAGTTATACAGACTCAACTACAATGAATCAATCAGCAGAAACAAGACAATTTACATATGTAATATAAAGGCCTTAACTGGAACACAATTGTTTTCAAATATTAGAAGAGGCATTTGTGACTCTCAGTGTCCTTTAACTACCTTTAATTTATCTGTTTTTATTAATGCTAATTAAAGTTGCCTTGTCATAGCCCTATATGAACTGGTATAGCAGCATCACATTCAAATCTCTGACAACTTTTTGCCAGTACATGAAACTTGACTATTACTAAAATAGGTCACAAAATGATTTTAAAAAATGGTTCAGAAGCTAAAGAGGTCATCTTGGGAATTCAAAACACCAGGTTCAAATTTCTGTTCAGCCACAGAATTCCTATATGATCTTAGGCAACTAACTTAGTTTCTCTTTGTGCCTATCTGTAAAATGGGAATAATACCTTATTGGGAATGTTATCAAGATTAAAAATTATAGCAGTCATATAAGTAACTTAGATATATTTTGCCCATTTTAGTGCATTCAGTTTATCACTGGGCATAGTTATACTTGTGCATATATATTAAGATCAAAATGAATGCTTATGACCGAGCTTACATTAGCCGCAGCACTTATTCTTAATTATATTACTGCAGCATTTTTGTCATTTCTCACAGAAAATTTTAGACCTATGTTCAGTGAGTTTTTTCTAAAAAAAAAAAACCAAGGTGCTGGTACACCGGCAGAAGCAGGGGGTGGGGGGATGTAGGATCCTCCACCACCACCGCTCCCTCGGGTCCTCTCCAACCTCCCCTCCCCGCTCACCAGGTCCCCAACCCTCCGGGCCCTGTCCCCACTCCTCTCAGCTCTCCCATCCCATCCCCAGCTTCCAGGCATCTGCGGGCCAGATTCCAGCCCCTGGTGGGTCACATTCTGGCCCGCGGCTGCCACTCCTGGCTCCTGCTGGCCCTGTTGCTCAGCTGGGGGCCAGGGTTAGCAGGGGAAAGGGGACCTGCTCCTTTCCCCTGCTGACCCCGGCCCCCAGCTGATCAGCGAGGTAGTCAGGGAAAAATAGGTGCTGGTACTCCATACTGGTGCGTACCAGCTCAAGAAAAGCTCTGCCTATGTCACAGAAAACCAAACATACCATCCAAACGGGTAGCCATGTTAAACATACCTTGACAGCGTCATATGGGAAAATACACTAAAGCACACATCTAAGGAAAAAATGTGCCTTATAGACATCACAAGTAAAATTTAACTGTCAACTCCTAAACCCACAAGATTTTTGTCTTCAAAGAAGCATTTATATTAAATCAAACCATAATTAGAAGATAATACATGCTATAGTCCATCCAGTAGAAGGCAGTGGTTGGCCAGTATAGTTATGGGAACTTTGGGGAGTGCACATAACAGAAGAAGAGGTGTGCTCTATTCCCATAGCTTGGGCAAGCAGTGCACCCCATTGTATTTCAATCTCCATCAACCACAGGTAGTAGAATATGTGCACACCAGGCGATGTTTTGCAGCAGATCATGCACTCATTTATTTAGCAGCTGTTACCATGTCCTTACGTATGAGATGCTCTTAATAAAGATGCGAGAAACAAGGTGGGTGAGGTAAGAGCTTTTATTGGACCAACTTCTATTGGTAAGAGACAAGCTTTTGAGCTCCACAAAGCTCTTCTGCAGGCCTGGAAAAGGTGACCAGAGTGTCATAGCTAAATCCAAAATGGAAAACATGTTAAGCAGAAGGAGTTAACACCTTTGCAAGAAACCACTTAAAATAAAATGAAGTTGGCTGTTTTCAGTCAAATTGAAGCCATGCCCACAGGCAAAATGGGTGCCACTGTATGGTTCGGGGGATTAGATATGACACATGGGGGACTTCAGTTACACTGACATCTCGTGGGAGAGCAATACAGCACTGCACAGCACAATTCAGGAAGTTTTTGGAGACTGTTGTGGATAACTTCCTGGTGCAAGTGCTAGAGGAACCAACTAGGGAGCAAGCTTCTCTTGATCTGCTGCTCACAAACAAGGAAGAATTGGTAGGGGAAGTAGAAGTGTATGGCAATTGGGCAGCAGTGACCATGGGATGATAGAATTCAAGATCCTGACAAAAGAAAAGAAGGAGAACAGCAAAATATGGACCCTGGACAGGACTTCAGAAAAGCAGACTTCCTTTGCCATATCTCTTCCAATTCTAATATATCTGTTTTGAGATGGGGCACCAGAACAGCAGCTTAGAAAAGAGATGACTAAGGGAGGACATGATAAAGGTCTATACAATCAGGAACGGTGTGGAGACAGTGAATAATGAAGTGTTATTTACCCCTTCACTTAAGACAAGAATCAGGCAGCAGTTTTAAAATGTGAGATTGTGGAACTTGATGCTAGGGGCTGTTGTGAAAGCCAAAAGTATAATTGGGATAAAAAAAGAGCTGGATAGGTTCAGCTCAGGCTATGACACAAGATGATCATGTAATACCCAGAATCTCTGAATTTAATAAATATGCTTCTCATCAATCAGTCTCAAAGCACTTCAAACCACCTTGACATCCCTGTGTGGTAGTGAAATACTGTTATATCCATTTTATGAATGGAGAAATGAGACAGAGAGACTATATGATTAGACCAAGGTCACACAGGGATTTGAATCCAGGCTTCCCAATTTACAGTATTTTAACCACTGGATTAAATTTTCTCTTAATTTTTTGGGGAAAGAGTTCTAAATATACCTTTACAGAATGACAACTCCTATTGCTTCTGAGCTCGATGAAGAAATGCCCAAAATATGATATTCCTGTGATCCTATGAGCGACCCTTTTTTTTTTCAAGGACGGAGCAGTTTTTATAAAAGTTTACAGTCTATATCTCTTCCACTTTAAACCCAATTCTGTAGGCTTAAGTACGTGTTTACGTTCCATTGACTATTTTAGTTGCATCTATATTTCTTTAGAGAGGAAAATAATCATATTGCTAGTACCACTTACCTATAATTTCCAAGTTACAATGAATTCATTAAGCAATATCATAAACATTTTAACACACTTGGAAAATATTTTAAATGAAGATAACTAAGTATAGTGGAGTGTGGTATGGCCATATGCTTGTTCTGGAAAAGTCAATATAAATCACGTGTTAATCTGTAGGAACTAAAAGAGAGATACATGTAAGGCCTGATGATATTTCTTGTTCTGTCTTTTCTGTGTATTCATACAGGATCTATGGCAATTTATAATTAATAAGGATTTTAAAACATAGCAAAGAGCCCCACTGTTGAATGGCTGGGGGGAGGAGGAAATAAACACACAGTGCATTTGCTAATAGTGCAATAAAAATATTTTTAAAAGCTAAATTTTTCCTTTATTTCTTGAAGCACTTTCCTCATATTTTTTAAAATCTTTTTCTAAACCATGCAAAACTGCATCTTGCTTCTTGCCAGAGAATGCTGCTTGTGTGAGCAAAACTAATGTGAATCTGAGGATAGCTCTTCTACCTGAAAATTTAGCTTCCCAACTATCCAGATCTGGCTTTCATACAAATGTTTTGCAAGTGAAAGTCAATTTCAAACTAAGTCTAGATGCACTGACCCATTACAGCTTTTACCTTGTTAATTCACTGCTTACTTGACTCTGAACCCAATATAGTGAAGCTACGTTTCTGGATATCTATTTCTGAAATAAATTAGAACCAGAACTGATGTGAGCTGCTTGCTGATTTGAACTCTCCCAACTCATGTCAACTCCCAGCTGAGCTTGCTTGGAATAACTTGTAAACATTCACTGCTGTTTGACATTTTGGGGAAAGCTAAATTCTTTTTTGTATCAAAAGGTGACATAACAATCATTGAGTTTGTTGGTTATATCTTTAATCTGCACAACTACTTTCAGTCAACATATATAGTCAAGGGTTTTTTTAAACTGGAATTCAAACATAAACAAGAGGCTTGCTAGGATCAAGTTTTTAGCAGCTCAGAGTCAGTTCTATGAGTAAGTTAAGGAGCACACACCAGTTTGACCAGTTAGACTGAGAGGCTTAATTGCTGACATCATTTGTGTGAAGTCACAAGATCTATATTGTATGTTTCTAATCACCAACCTACCAGATATCATGCACAATCCAGACACCATGTCACATGAAATGTGTTCGGGTCCCCCTCCCCCCCCAATAGAATCCAAAGTGGGAGACTGAAGGAGTTCAGATCAACAACAACAAAAAAAAAAGGCTTTGGCTAAGATCAAGTACAATGTCTCTTTAAGATGCTTTAATAAATCTTTCCCATGAAAGATAAATAAAATTAGTAAAAAAACTTGCACAAATTGACTAATCAAATGATCATGGGGTTTATAAATAATGATCAGCTGAGCACCTGTCTATTAGAGAGGAGAATGGGTTAAACCACCAAACTTTTTGATCCTGCTCTGAACTGCAAACATTATGCTGTTCACCATCACTAAAGGAAATTTTGCACACAGATAGAACCTCTCCCATCCTCATTTGCCAAAACAAGGATAAGCATGCAGAGTACAGAAAGCTTTGTTGCCCTTTATTTTCACGCCGACAAACTACTTTATGAAGCTACACTTTTTTTTTGAGCTGGCTATCTAGATGTATTCAGGGTCCCTTTCACCATATTATTTGAGTAGCTAAGTTCAGAATTGGTGTGCTGGTGAACTAGAGTTGGGAAAGACCTGGGGAAGTTCTCATTCTATATTTCTTCCAATTCTTACTTCCGGCCGATTCCAAACATTAAAGTTACTGAAGTCAACTAGAAATAATTTATGAAAGAAATTATAACTATGGAAGTGTTGAAATAATGGGTGTTGGTCTCTAAGCATGAGTATTCTCTAAATCAGAGGTTGGCAACCTTTGCCGGCCCCTGTGCCAGCCGCACCCACAACAGGTGCCAGGAGCGGGGCCAGCAGGTATGGAGGCAGGGCTACTTCCTGCTGGCCCCACCCCTGCGTGTGGGGTTCCTGTCCCCGGCTGGCTGCGCTCCCTAGTGGGGGGAGGAAGGGCAACTAGCAGGGGTCAGGAGCCGCAGCACACACACCACTCTTGTGCCCCAGACCCCACTGGGAGGCAGGGCCAGCAAGGAGAGCCTGAGCGATGCTGCATGCTGCTCAGAATAAGCACGCATGACAAGTTTGGCACGCGTGCTGGGGATTGCCAATCCCTGAGCTAAATCCTAATCTGGAAACAGATCTGTTAAGAGAGGTTTTTTACATGTAAAAACTGCTTTTTTAAAAAAAGCAGTAATTAGGGGAAACCAGAGTTTCAATTTCAGGGCTTAAATCTGTTTAAATTTTGTCAGAGTGGATATGATTAGAGGCAACTGACTTCTTGTGTAGTCAGTTACACCAGAGTAGAGGGGTTGCAAATGCTCCATTCGGAGTCAATGGTCTTTTCTACTCAGCTTTCATGGGTGTAAATGAGTGCACAAGAAGCAAGGCAAGGGAAAATCATGACCATTGATTTAATCTGACTCTGTGAAAAAAGGGTCAGAATTGAGGGAAGGAGAAACTGGCAATGTGACATAAAACTGAGAGAAAAATATTAATCAGAAGTACAGTGGGCCTTGTATTCCACAATTGCTTTTCTTCTGATTCATTTCTGGCTTCTTCCAGCATCAGTAGTCACTGATCCTCTCACCATACCACCACATGACTCTCTGCCAACTGCCAACTCTCACAATTTTTTCAAAAGTGGAAGGATTTTGGCTGGGGCTGAAGCCAATCTCCCAATGATATGAGGAGCATGTTGCAAATTTGAACCCACTGACTGGCTGCCTGCCCCACTTTCCCACCTTCGGGAGAGAGTAACTTATCAAGACATACGCATCATGCAGAGCTCCCTCCACCTCTCCATAGTAACCAAAAACCTTCCCATAGGAAGGGACCAGGGAGGAGACAGTTAAACAATCCAGATGGTCAGGGCAGCTCTACTCCTGCATCCCCCTCCTGTGAACAACAGAGACAGCACAATGCCTCTGCTTTTCCCCTCTTCCACTCTGCAGCACCCAGCTGGAAAGAGTCAGGACGGGGGGCTGAATAGCCCTTAGTTCTGGTCCCCCACATCCTAAAAGGGGAGAGGTGACCCACTGCAGCCCTTCTCAGACCTGAGAGAGAGAGTGAAGAGCCAAGGGATAAGCAAAAAATGAGGCTGGGCTGGCTGAACTGGAAAGTGGGGACTGAACTAAGATGAGAACAAATTAAAAGAGGGGTTAACTGATGTAGACGCACTAAGTCAACTTAACTAAGTCGACCTAAATTTACAAGTGTAGACATAGCCATAGTGTAGACATAGCCATAGAAATTAGTGGGACTACTTGATGTGAGTAAGGGTATAAGAATTTGGCAAATATTTACTAATAAATTATTTTCCTTTCACAGATATATTTGGCATGTAAAATATCTATCCTTCATTTTAAAGTCTTTCCCCATATAGATTTCAGTAAACCAATCCTCTGAGCATTTTATCTGGGGCCAGGAATGTATCTTTCAAAAAGAGAATAAAAACTAGCATCAGCAAATCACTGTGGTATGTTGATCAATAAAGCCCAGAATGTAATTACATTTGTTTTTTTATCCTGCATTATTTCTTTCTAGACTCTTAACTATTGTATTTCAGTTGAAAGTTAAAATCAAACACATAAATCAAATTACTTGTATTGTCTGCTGACAGTTTATTCCTATTATTCCTAATCAACTGAGTCACTTAATTATTAGATTTCTGTGCAATACCTTTAAATCATATTATTCAAATACTTGTTCCCCCCTCCTTAGTCTGCTTTGAAACACGAGCAAAAACTGGTAGACACTCCTACACTCTGAAATCAAGCATAAGGTGTGGGTCCCTTACTGAATGAGGCAAGTATCCTTGTGGTGGATGATGCAGAAAAGGCTGAAGTACTCAATGCTTTTTTTACTTCAGTCTTCACAGGGAGGACCAGCTCCCAGGCTACTACACTGGGTAATGCAGAATGGAGAAAAGAAGAGCAGCCCTCGATGATGGAAGGTCAGGTTGGGACTACTTAAAGAAGTTGGATATGCACAAGTCTATGGGGCCGGATGAACTGCATTCAAGGGTGCTGAGGGAGTTGTCTGAAGTGATTGCAGAGCTGCTGGCCATTGTCTTTGAAAACTCGTGGTGAACGGGGGAGGTCCCAGATGATTGGAAAAAGGCAAATATAGTACCTATCTTCAAAAAAGGGAAAAAGGAGGCTCCGGGGAACTACAGACCAGTCAGCCTCACCTCAACCCCTGGAAAAATCATGGAGCAGGTCCTCAAAGAATCCATTCTGAAACACTTGGAGGAAAATAGAGTGATCAGGAAAAGTCAACATGGATTCACCAAGGGCAAATCATGCCTGACCAACCTGATTGCCTTCTATGATGAGATGACTGGATTTGTGGATGCGGGAAGAGCCATTGACATGGTATACCTCGACTTTAGCAAAGCTTTTGATATGGTTTCCCACAGCATTCTTGTTGGCAAGTTAAGGAAGTATGGGTTGGATGAGCAGACTGCAAGATGGATAGAAAACTGGCTAGATCAACTGGCTCAGCAGGTAGGAATCAATGGCTCGATGTCTAGTTGGCAACGAGTAATGAGTGGAGTGTCCCAGTGGTCGGTCCTTGGGCCAGTTTTGTTCAACATCTTCATTAATGATCTCGATGCTGGGATAGATTGCGTTCTTAGTAAGTTCGTGGATGACACCAAGCTGGGGGGAATGGTAGACACGCTGAAGGTCATGGACAGGATCCAGAGAGACTTAGACAAATTGGAAAACTGGGCCAAAAGAAACGTCATGAGGTTCAACAAGAACAAGTGCAAAGTCCTGCACCTAGGATGGAAAAATCCCATACACTGCTACAGGCTGGGGACCGATCGGCTAAGTAGCAGCATTGTGGAAAAGGACCTGGGGGTTATGGTGGATGGGAAGCTGGATATGAGCCAACAGTGTGCCCTTGTTGCCAAAAAGGCCAATGGCATACTGCACTGCATCAGTAGGAGTGTTGCCAGCAGATTGAGGGATAGGATAATTCCCCTCTATTCAACACTGGCGAGGCCACATCTGGAATACTGTGCCCAGTTTTGGGCTCCCCACTACAGAAGGGATGTGGACAAATTAGAAAGAGTCCAGCGGAGGGCAACAAAAATGATTATGGGGCTGAGGCACATGACTTACGAGGAGAGACTGAAGGAAGTAGGCTTATTTAGTCTGCAGAAGAGAAGACTGAGGGGGGATTTGATAGCAACCTTCAACTACTTGAAGGGGTGCTCCAAAGAGGAGGGAGCTAGGTTCTTCTCAGTGGTAACAGAAGACAGAACAAGGAGCAATGGTTTCAAATTACAGCTGGGGAGGTCGAGATTGGATATTAGGAAAAACTTTCTCACTAGGAGAGTGGTGAAGCATTGGAATGGGCTACCGAGGGAGGTGGTGGAATCTCTGTCTTTGGAGATATTTAAGGTTTGGTTAGACAAAACCCTGGCTGGGATGATTTAGTGGGAGTGGTCCTGCTTTTAGCAGTGGGTTGGACTAGATGACCTCATGAGGTCCCTTTCAGCTCTATGACTCTATGATGTAATGTATCCATTTCAGGAATCCTCAGAATTCCAGTCTAGTTGTCATGTCAATTTTGTCTAATACTTTGTCTAACAATGAAAACCACACTATCTAGACCTGTCATTCTTTGTGTATTATCAAATGGAGTAAGTACATACCTTACAAATTATATTTTTTGCCCTGAAAAATCATCCTTTTACAAGACATGCAAATCAAGAAAAGGATTATGAAACATGTCTGATAGTAATATATTCAAAAAACAAAGAGTCCTGTGGCACTTTTAAAGACTAACAGATTTATTTATCGCATGAGCTTTCGTGGGAGAACATCCCACTTCGTCAGACGTTTTGAAGATGAGAAACTTACAGAATGGGAGGAAGCTAAAGTCAGGGAAGTGTATGACATAGGATCAGGTAAAGCTGTAACAGCAAATCAAAATAGGATTCAAACACTGGGAACAGCACATAGAGGAAGATGAGGTCAAATCACATGTTGTAATGAGAAAAAAATACATAGTCCCTGTTTAACCCCAAGGCAACTGAGTTGAATTTACATATACATTTGAGTTCTGCAGCTTCTCTTTGAAGCTGTGATTTGTTATTCATCTGTTTCAGCACAGCTATTAGCAAGTCATCAATGGAGTGAGCAGAGAGATTGAAGTGTTCCCCCATCCCACCCTCCGTTGTGGTAAAGAACCGCTACGCAGCACTACAGACAGGAGATGAAATGGAAGAGGAGAAGCCGTGCACCCCCGAGGTTGGGAGGATCACAACCATCACACCCAGGAGAAAACGTCGGGTTGTGGTGGTTGGTGACTCTCTTCTGAGGGGGACGGAGGCACCCATCTGTCGCCCAGATAAGGCTTCTCGGGAGGTATGCTGCCTGCCAGGCACCTGTATCCGAGACGTTACGGAGGGATTGTCGAGAATCATCCGTCCCTCTGACTACTACCCCATGTTACTCATCCATGTGAGAACCAATGATACTGCGAGAGGTGACCCTCTGCAGATCAAAGGTGACTACAGGGCTCTGGGAGCACGGGTGAAGGAGTTCGGTGCACAGGTGGTGTTCTCCTCGATCCTCCCGGTCAAGGGTAGGGGCCCGAGCAGAGACAGATGCATCCTGGAGGTGAATGCCTGGCTGCGGAGATGGTGTTACCAGGAGGGCTTTGGCTTCCTCGACCATGGGGTGCTCTTTCAGGAAGAAGGACTGCTAGGCAGAGACGGACTCCACCTATCCAGGAAGGGAAAGAGCATATTTGGAAGCAGACTGGCTAACCTGGTAAGGAGGGCTTTAAACTAGGTTCGAAGGGGGAAGGTGACCAAGGCCCACAGGTAAGTGAAACTGAGGGAAACCTGGGGGAAGGGATGGAACTTGGGGGATGCTGGGGCTGTAACAGCAGGAATAAAAGAGAGGGTAGTTGGAACTGGGGGGTGGGGTCAAATAATTGTTTTTTATTTCCTGATAAAGTCATAATACCTCAGGCGAGTGGGGAAGGAGGACACCGGGAGAAATTGCAAGGGGGAAGATGCAACAGGAGGGAGAATCGACAGGGCAAAGTAGGGCAATGGGCCCGGTATCTTAGGTGCCTGTACACAAATGCGAGGAGCCTGGGAAACAAGCAGGAAGAATTGGTAGTACTGGCACAGACAAGGAACTATGATATAATTGGAATAACAGAAACGTGGTGGGATAACTTGCATGACTGGAGTACTGCCATGGATGGATATAAATTGTTCAGGAAGGACAGGCAGGGAAAAAGGGGGGCAGGAGTAGCGTTATATGTAAAAGAGCTGTATGACTGCTCGGAGCTCCACTATGAAAGTGGAAACAAGATGTTTGAAAGTTTGTGGGTTAAGTTTAGGGGAGAATGCAACAAGGGGGATGTTGTGGTGGGTGTCTGCTACAGACCGCCAGACCAGAAAGAGGAGGTGGATGAGGCATTCTATGGACAACTAACAGAAGTTTCCAGATCGACGCAGGCCCTGGTTCTTATGGGGGACTTCAATTATCCTGATGTCTGTTGGGAAGATAATACAGCAGTGCACAGGCAATCCAGGAAGTTTTTGGAGAATATTGAAGACAACTTCCTAGTACAAATGTTGGAGGAACCAACTAGGGGCCTTGCACCTCTAGACCTATTGCTCACAAACAGAGAAGAATTGATCAGGGAAGTAGAAGTAAATGGCAACCTGGGCAGCAGCGACCATGAGATGGTAGAGTTCAGGATCCTGATCAATGGAAGGAAGGAAAGAGGCAGAACACACACCCTGGACTTCAGAAAAGCAGATTTTGGCTCCCTTAGGGAGCTGATGGGCAGGGTCCCATGGGAAGCTGATCTGAAGGGGAAAGGTGTCCAAGACAGCTGGCTGTATTTTAAAGAAACCCTGTTAAAGGCACAGGAAGATAACATTCCGATGTGCAGAAAGAACAGCAAATGTGGACGG
>ML685849.1:4400520-4443799 GCA_007922175.1 Pelusios castaneus | reverse complement strand
CTCGCTGGTGCCCAGCCCTAGAGGGGTATTCCCTCCCGCTGGACCCCTGGCTGGGGAGCCCCTCTCCCCAGGACTGCGGTTTCCTGGCCAAAAAGGAGCTGCGGCTCCTCTTGCTGGGAAGCCGCGGGTCTGGGGAGAAGGGAGAAGGAGATTCCCCATGGACAAGGGAGCCATGCGGGGCTCCCTTGTCCCCCTGCCCTAAGTCGATTAATGCAATAAGTCGACTTAGGGCGTCCACACTGGCTTAAGTTGACTTAACAAGTCGACTTAAACCTTAAAGTCGACCTAAAGCTAGGTGTAATTAAGTTGACTTGAGCTTTCCTTAAGTTGATTTAAGAAACAGCTTAAGTTGACTTAAGGAAAGCCCAGTGTGGAGGGGGAGTAAGTTAGGTTGACTTAAGCTTCCTTAAGTCAACCTAACTTGTAAATGTAGACACACCCAAAGCTATTACAAAGATCTTGATGTGCACATGTGAGACGCTCATAATTAGGAAAGGCCTCTTGCCTTTGTAATGTTTTTCTTATCACAGCTACCGGAATCTCAAATATCCCCAAACAAACAAGGAGTCCTGTGGCACTTTTAAAGACTAACAAATTTATTTATCACATGAGCTTTCGTGGGAGAAAATCCCACTTCATCAGACACTTCTTCGTCAGAAGCATCTTCAAAGCACCTGATGAAGTGGGATTTTCTCCCACAAAAGCTCATGTGATAAATAAATTTGTTAGTCTTTAAAAGTGCCACAAGGTTTCTTGTCTGTTTTGCTGAACTAGACTAACACGGCTCCCCCTTTGGAACTTGTTAAATACCCCAGACGATTATAATGCACACTGGTCGAGACATCCAGCATCTAGGCATGTGTGTACACTCACCATGCCTTGTGGAGATCTAGAATCAGTGAGATAACTGATCAATGAGTGATCCTACCTCTAGCATGCCAAGAAGATCCCAGCAGCTTTCCTTTCATAGGCTAATTATGCTACCTACCTCAAGATCATTAGCATATATATCAATTGGTTCCCATAGCATTCTTGCTGTTGAATGTCTGCTGATGTTCCTAACTCAAAAATATTTAAAACTGATATTTTGTGGTTATCTATCAGCAGTTGAGTCCTGTTTCTTTATCATAGTGCTATATTTCATGAAGTCTTATGACCCAGAGTTATTCCCTGTTAGATAAGATTTCTACTAAGGCTTTGGGCCTTAAGCTTCAATCTGGCTAAACTGTTGTTTTATAACCTTTGAGGCCTATAGGCTTCTTGCCTTGTTGCCTTAGCTTATACATATGCCTTACCTAATAAATATTTATGTCTATAGGCTTCATTGGTAGGCCAAAATATTGCAAGTTCTTTACTTTGGGTTTCAGAGGTATTTCAGCAATCTATCAGGCAGCCGATATGGTTCTGCAAAAGCATCTACTAGATAACTCATTAATACATCTGGAAAAATCCTGCAATAAATTAAACACCAGGGTTTAATTGCTGAGGGGGAGAAGTTTAGGGGGGAAATGAAAGCTGAAGTAGTTGTCAGTGCTCAGAAATCTATTGTATGGTGAAAAAATTTCGGGAAATAATATAATCTAGTTCTAACTCTTCAACATTCTGACAAATATTGTTGCACTTCTGAGGACACTGGCATGAAAAGGGGAGGGGCAAGAGTGAGGAATAAAAGGAATGCAGACTGCACTGCTCCTTTAAGCGGGATGAAGGGGGAGGGGGAATTTGTGGCTGTCTGAATGAAAAGAATTGTATATTATGACTGCAGTGGGGAAGAGAGAGGTCAAACTGCTGCAAAACTGGACAAGAGGCCAGCATGGCATTACTTCCTCATCTCCTAGGCAGCAGAATATCTTAAAAGGGGGCAGCCCTGTGAGTGAAGCCTTCTTTTACACAGAGAAGGCAAACTCCATGCCTAAAAAATACTATGCATATCTACGGTACTACATAACGGTCAGTGGCAAGTGAACTGAATGGCACTTCTGTTGGATTGGGTGCAATGTTAAGAAAGATGGTTGGTTTGACTTGTTCCCTGGGCAAGATGAAAATGGTGTTTCTCACAAATGTGAGTGGCAGCAGCTTCTTTGATTATAGAAACTGTTTTTTTTTAACATACTTACTTAGGAAATCTTTGTAACATGTAATTAGGAGAAATTGAGTTATTGAAGTGTACACCCTCAATAGAAGTAGAGAAATGAGTGCCATTATTTTACAGGTTTAAAGATGAGCATTTACTAGTGTTGTGAATTAAAGATTCTGGGTCAGCTTCTGAACTCATTTATACCTGTGCAACCCTGAGACTCTGAATAAGTTGTACAGGTATCCAGTCAATGAGAGCAGGGATTTGGTACTTTCATGTTGATTTCTGGTGCCTATTGCTACTTCATTCATTGTATTATCATCCTTTTTCCCCTTATGGGAATTGAGAATGAAGATTCAACACTGGTCCCATTTAGTCAGTAGGGCTATGTCTACACTTGCAAATTAGGTCGACTTAAGGAGGCTTAAGTCAACCTAACTTAGTCCCTGTCCACACCAGGCTTTCATTAAGTTAACTTAAGAAATTTCTAAGAACTGCCGGTTAGGTCGACCTAACCTTTAGGTTGACTCCTTAGGTCAACCTAAGTACAGTGTGGATGCTTAAGTTCACTTTATTAGGTCGACCTAAGGGAATTACGCCAACTTACTAAGTCCCCATTCCGGGAAACCACTTTCTTAAGTTGACTTAATAAGGTCGACTTTAAGTCGACTTAAAGTTGACCTTATTAGATTCACTTAACAAAGTCGACCTAACTTTTTGTATTGTAGACATAGCCTAGGAGTTTTATTGACATCAATACTACAATAAGAAAAGGATTGGTCATTTTTTTGCCATGGAATTTTTGATCAGCTCCAAATTTCAGACATAAGGAGTGAAGACATTGTGGAAAAAATTAAAATGCATTTATCGTATTTTTCGGACTATAAGACGCACTTTTCCCCCCCCAAAAGTGGGGGGAAAATGAAGGTGTGTCTTATAGAGCGAATGCTGGGCGTGCGGCCGCAGAGCGGCTGTCTCACCCCCTGCGCAGCCCAACAGCCCCCGCTGCTCCCTCCAACCCCCGGGGCAGCCGCTTTGCCACGGCACACCCGGCCTCTGGGCTGGCCCTCCCCGCCCCCAGGCTGGGACAGGCAGGCTCAGGCTCGGGTCCGGAGCGCGGGCCTGCCTGCCTGCCCCACGCAGCCAGGCCAGCGGGGTGGCTGCGGCAGCGGTGGGCTCCCGGGTTCCCACCCTGCTCCCACCCGCCGACCGCCTCCTTCCTGGGGCCGGGCCAGGGCCGGGGCCGGGCTAATACACGCCCTGGCCTCCCAGCACCGGGCTGGGATCAGTTCCCCCCCCACTGGTGGCTTCCCGGGGCTGCGGCAGGGTCCTGCGGCCGCGCCAGGGTCCTGCCCCACCGGCGGCTTCCCGGAGCTGCGGCAGGGTCCTGCCCCGCCGGCGGCTTCCCGCGGCCGCGGCAGGGTCCTGCTCCGCCGGCAGCTTCCCGCGGCCGTGGCGAGGTCCTGCGGCCACAGCAGGGTCCTGCCCCGCCGGCGGCTTCCCAGGGCCGCGGCAGGGTCCTGCCCTGCCGGCGGCTTCCCGGAGCCGCGGCAGGGTCCTTCTTTCTCTTCTTTCTCTTCCTTCTTTCTTCTTTTTCTTCCTTCTTTCTCTCCCTTCCTTCTTCTTTCCTTCTTTCTCTCCTTTGCTTTCCTTTTTCTTTCCTTCTTTCTCTTCTTTGCCTTCCTTCTTTTTTTTCTTCCTCTTTCTCTTCCTTTCTTTTTTCCTTCTTTGTCTTCCTTTTTCTTTCCTTCTTTTTCTTTCTCTCTCTTCTTTCCTTCCTTTCTCTTCCCTTCCTTTTCTCTTCTTCGCCTTCCTTTCTCTTCCCTTCCTTTTCTCTTCTTTGCCTTCCTCTAAAAACTGGGTGCATCTTATGGTCAGGTGCGTCTCATGGTCCGAAAAATACAGTAATATCAGAAAAGATAGTGATTGGGAACAGGGGACAAAAGAACAGACAAACTGAATTTTTAACATAAATGAATAGCTTTGATGCCAATAATGGGAAGGAGAAGATTAACAATGGGATTCTTTTTAATATTTCAAAATACTGCTTAAGGAAACAGGGGCTAGGCATATAATTGTTTTATTATTTTAAAATATTATGAAGGGAAGCCTAGGGAACATGTTTTTTTAAATAAACAATTTTGCTGAAGTGATTGGGAAGACTGCAGTGCTTTTTATTATGTTATTATAAAATGATGCAAAAGGGAACCTGAGGAACAGAATAGCATTTTGTTAATATTTAAAAATGTTGTTTAGGGAAATATGGAGAAGCTTTTCTAAGTTTTAATGGTAAAATGCTGCATAAATGCTTATAAAAAAGAAGCAAACAATAATGGATTTTCAAAAAGAATGTAGAATATGCTGTTTTAAAATTTCGTCCAAAAGAATCGTTCAGAATAATATTTAAACTAATAGATGTAACAAAAATAACAGTTCACTTTACAAATATTAGTTAATTTTCAGGGACCGTTGTTAGTGAGGTACACTGTAGTTAGCCTTGGTAGAGTCTGATATTTATTTTTGATTGTTTTGACAAATATTGATTTATTTTGAATCTTTTTTTCATTTATTTCAATGTAAATGTTCACAGTTGCAGGCAATGGGGGGGAGGGGAGGTGTCAGAGAATGGATTAAAGTCAGACAATATGGTTTTTTATTGACAATAAACATCAAGATGAAAATGTTCACACTTAAAAACCTTTAAAATCCAAACTCTCAACATCCTATGTCAAAATATACAGAATACATATTCTTGCATTAAACTCTCGGTTCTCAAGCTGCATTTTTTGTAATTTGTCTATATGTAAATTTTTTTATTAATGGAAATATATTTTCATTGGTCTGTGTACAGGTGTAAATTGTGAAATTGATGTTCACTGACATTTAAGATGAAAGTATTATCATTTTAAGACCAATTACATCACCCCATTTGACAGATTAAAGGTGATGAGGTAGAAATATTAAGGGCCAGATTTTGAAAATCCCATTGGGTACCTAACTCTCAAAAGTTTGAAAATTTCTTGCTAAGAAAAACTTGATGAGAACATTCTGTTTGGAATTTTATAATTTTTTTTTAAAGAGTAATGTACTACAACAAAAAGAATTTCAAAACAAAGTCAATTCAAAATAAACAATTTAAATGCTTTGTTCCAAATATGCCAAAAATTGCCAGATATTCTCTAGCCCTTTTGAAGAACTGTAGCAAAACTTAAGCAATGCAGTGTAAATCTACCAATCAATGACAATAAGATTATTTCCAGTGAACTAAGGCCTACATTTTCTTGAGTTCCTCTGTAGTGTGCACAAAAAACATGTGTATTTTATTTTTAAGAGACTGAGGCACTGTATAGCGAATTGACTTGAACTGGGGGTCCATTTCTGAGGATGGATGTATTTAAATTCACTGCCAGTTGATTATCAATTAATGAAGATTAAATTAAAATTGGATAAGCAGTTTGTGAAGCTAAGCATGGTTCAAATTAATTTAAACTCCTGATGATTAGTAAAGTAGTTGCCCAGTTGGATATACACTATGCCATTCTTATGCCATTTCACTGATTCAGCATTTATGCATCTTTGATTATTTTTTAAGAGAAGATTCTATAATAGAATACAAATAAACAGACCTTTGAAAGATGTCAAATTATTTTTAAATTAAAATGCAAATTAATTTTCTGAACAGCATTGTAGTTATGGCTCTTTCCATAATACCATGAAGAATTTCATAAGCAAAGACTTTGATCCATGAGTAGACTAGATATCAAGCTGTGGTTAAAGTATAGTAAAACGTCATCTCTGCATGCAACTCTGAACTTTGCTGTTTAAAAAGCTATGCTGTGAGTTTAATTGTCTGATGGCCTAACGATTATGCTGATGACTTAAACAAATCTGCAAGTGTTTCACAAAAATCATGAACAATTATTTAGTAAAAATCTTTTCATTTCAAGAATGCTTATTTTTCACCAGAGGTTTACTACTTCAATAAAATAATATAAACAAAATGTTTCTTATTTAGTCTGCAGCATTGTTGTTGTAGCCATGTTGAGCCCAGGATATTAGAGAGACAAGATGGGTGAAGTAATGTCTTTTATTGGACCACCTTCTGTTAGTAAAAGAGAGAAGCTTTCAAGGTACATGAAGCTCTTCTTAAGGTCTTTTGAAGAAGGGCTCTGTGTCACTTGAAACCTTGTCTCTTTCAACAAAAATTGGTCCAATAAAAGATATTACCTCACCCATTTTGTGTCTCTTTATATTTCAGTAACTCATTCATGAAAATGTTCAAGTTCAGTTTAATTTACTTTTTGTTCTTGATGTTATATCTCTTTATATTACATTTTCCCCTCTTTAGTTTCTTTACTGAATTCTTAGCCTGCTTGCTTCAAAGAATTCCTAGCTATGTCTTTTCCACTGTGGACTTTTATTCTGGAGAGCTTTTATTTTCAACGGTGATGTGAGCTTCTTTCGGTTGGATTACACTTTAAATAACACAGTGCAAAATAATGCAGCCCATATTTCAGAACTAAAGAATGATCTTGGGGATCTCAATATTTGAATGCTGATCTTGACATGTTAAAGAACTCTAATTTTCAGAAAATGCTGAGTACTCATACTCCAAAAATCATCCCCCATTAATTGGATCTCAATCTGGGAATTCAAAATCAAGGCATCCAAAATTGCTAATCACTGTTGAAATACTATTGTGGACTCTACTGTTATGATCATTACTGAAGCACTGGGATTTTATCTTTTCTTTGTTTTTATTCATGATTTTTCTCTTGCTTTTAAAATTAGAGTAAGGAGTTGGTTTCCAACCAACAGAGTAGAACATGCTGTTGATGTTAACTCATTATTAACATTCTTTGTTCTGCTTTATCAAATTCATCACAATCTCTGATTGTTCATGGGAGCTTTATTGTTCTTTTTCGTTAATTATTCCTATTTTACATCTTTGTGTATTTTCTCAAATTTCCATAGGTTTCATGATGAGCTATTACAAGGCTGGGAAATATGCTGTAGGCAGTAAGTCTCTGTTTTAAGGCTCTTGCTCTTCAGGTTTCAGTGCATTTCCTTAGTTTTTAGATCAAGCTATTTCAGTGAGTGAGTGTTTCTTGAAATCACACATATGAATGTTTCGTATGTGGGAAAACAGCAATAAAAACAATGTGTATCAAATTAATAGTATTGCAAAGCAAGGGGAGAATTTTCTAAACACGTGAGGCTTTTTTAAATTAAATTGTTGATTCAGCATTTTAAATATGTTGCATAATTAAAAAAATATTAAATTAATGAGGGAAGAAACAAAGACCTCTGAATAGTCCTATCAGGAGGGCATCTTTAAAAAATTTGCAATGGGGGAAAAAATCCTCAAACGCCTTAGCTGGAAAAATAAGAATGTAATCATCTCAGATGTACAATTCTCAAATTGTGTATGTGTTGGAATATAAAGTTTTGAATATTATAATTATATAATAATATTATATATTGTGTGTATATATACAGAACACTCTATATTTAGGTATAAAATAGCCTGTATTATACAGGCGCTCAGACTGATTATCACAACAGTTCCTCCTGGATTTATAATCTAGGGATCGATACTAATTTTAAAAGCAAAAGAATCTTAATACACAGTCACCATAGTAAAAAAAACATATTGCATCTGATCTTTGTATAGCCTTAGTTTTGCTGGGAAGCAGATTGAAGCAGAGGCTACAAAGCTTAGCCTTGAGGGAAAAAAAATAATTTCTTCTGTCTGGCTTCAGTGGCCCTTGAAAATTCTTGCATTCCTAGATATCTCCTGTTGTTAAAGAAAGATTTTCTTTCCTACCCTATGCATAAAACACTCCACATGTTCCCAAATACATAAGGCTAGAAACTGTCACAGGCTTCAGCTGCATAGAGAAGTAAGTGGGGAGTAATGCTCTCCTATAGTCCTCTGATAAGGTTGTGGCTCTAGTGTAGGGTGAGGAGGAGAACAAGGTACTCCTGACTACAAGCAAGAAGGCTGATGAGGGGCTGGAAGGTGGCAGGGTGTGGAAGGAACTATTCACAAAAGGGGGTGGAAAGACTTTGTCTACCTGTAGACCATGGAATAAATTGAGTTGCAAATAGAACAGGTTCAAATTTTTCAGATTAGAGAGTTTTTGCCCCAGAAAAGACAACATTGTCCTTTTTGGACTAGGATGAATCAGAATAATTTATTTGGTATGATTGGGGGCAGAACATCTGTGAGCAACCCCTTAAATAAGGGAAACCGTAATGTTCTAACCAAGACTAAAGGGATGTGAATGCAATAGTATATGTCAGAGAAAGAAGGTAATTTATCATGATTCAGCATCCCTTTACTGGGTACTCTAAAAATATTTTTTGGTATTGGAAGGGGAAAGTTGAAATCTTTCAGAGAGTTTAATGATAAAGTGAAAGTATCAGTAATCTCATCTTCTATAGATAGATTCCCAGTTGATGGATGTTTGAGGCTTTGTGAAACATTCCTATGTTTCATGCATTTTGTTTGTAAAATATTATCTTTTATTATCTCTCCAGTGAACAATTTGATGTATGGCTCTTCTAATTCTAAAGATTTCACTGTTTCTCTTTTCAAATGGAATTCTTTCAGTCATCTGTTTTGCTCTAGGTCTCATACCTTACCTGTCATTATGGTGTCTGAGTATCTTATCAACTTTTCCAAGTGCTATGAGTAGCAATATCTAGTCTAGACTCAAAAGATGAAACCTTGCTTCACGTTTTCAAATGGCTGATAGTGTCGTGAAAAACAACCTAGCATTTTGTTTTTCAGAAATCTTACCTGGCAACCGAACAGCTTCTAGATACTGAGTCAGCAAAGTACTTATGCACATGTTTAGCTTAAAGTCAATGGTGTTTAAGTATTGTTCTGAATAGGAATGAGCCTAAGCATTTGTTGCTGAATTGGGGCTTTTACACCTTAACAAGCAAAAATTAGGGCAGGCACTATAGAACAATGTATGAACTACTTGTACTTTTCTAGCTGTTGTGTCAGTTTCTGCCATGAATTGGTTGAAAAAGTGGTCAATTACCTTTGCTTTGGGGGCATTGGCTATGTCTACACTTCTTAATTTAGGTCGACTTTAGCTAAGTCGACTTAGCATGTCCACACCTAAATTTTAAGTCGACTTAGGGGGGAATTTACAAAGTCGACCTAGAGCGTCCACACTGGATGCCTAGGTCGACTTCTAGGGGCTAGGTGGACCTGGGAGAGGTCCACAGTGTCAGGGGGGGCACCGCTTGCCAAGTGCCAGGGGGCTCAGACTTTGCCCCATTTTACCTGGGTACAATGGGACAAAGAGGGACAAGGCAGGGCATAGGGGCAGGGTGGGCAGAGCTCTGCCCTGCCCTGTGGGGGGCATGCTAGGCTCCCCCTGTGCCACCCCCCGGCAGGGAGGGCAGTGGGGGAGTCCTGGAGAGCCCTAAGTCGACTTTAAGTTGATTTAGGGCTACTCTGCATCCACACTGGCTTAAGTTGACTTTAGAAAGTCGACTTAAGCCTAAAGTTGACTTTAAACGAGGTTTAACAAAGTCGACTTAATTTTCCTTAAGTCGACTTAAGCAGCTTGCTTAAGTCGACTTAAGGAAAGTGTAGTGTAGACGCAGATTAAATTAAGTTGATTTAAGCAACTGACCTTGGCACAAAAAGTGGGAATGTGCTAATAAAGTTTGTGGATGACACCAAGTTGGGAGGTATTGCCGATACGGAGAAGGATCGGGATACCATACAGGAAGATATGGATGACCTTGTAAACTGTAGTATCAGGAACAGGATGAAATTTAATAATGGGAAGTGCAAGGTCATGCATTTAGGGACAAACAACAAGCATTTTTCCTATAAGTTGGGGACGCATCAGTTGGAACGGACTGAGGAGGAGAAGGATCTGGGAGTACTGGTTGATCATAGGATGACTATGAGCCGCCAATGTGATGTGGCTGTGAAAAAAGCTAATGTGGTTCTAGGATGTATCAGGAGAGGTATTTCAAGTAGTGACAGGGAGGTGTTAGTGCCGCTGTACAAGGCACTGGTGAGACCCCATCTGGAATACTGTGTGCAGTTCTGGTCCCCAATGTTTAAAAAGGATGAATTCAAATTGGAACAGGTGCAGAGAAGGGCTACAAGGATGGTCCGTGGAGTGGAAAACCTGCCTTATGAGTGGAGACTCAAGAAGCTTGGCTTGTTTAGCTTAACCAAAAGAAGGCTGAGGGGGGATATGATTGCTCTCTATAAATACATCAGAGGGATTAACATCAGGGAGGGAGAGGAATTATTTGAGTACAGCACCAATGTGGACACCAGAACAAATGGTTATAAACTGTCCATCAAGAAATTTAGGCTTGAAATTAGACGCAGGTTTCTAACCATTAGAGGTGTAAAGTTCTGGAATAACCTTCCAAGGGGAGTTGTGGGGGCAAAAACCATAACTGCTTTCAAATCTGAGCTTGATAAATTTATGGAGGGGATGGTATGATTAGCCTATTTTGGAAATTGACTGATATTTGGCTACATGTGGTGGATTTACAAGTGGCCTGAGAGGGGAGAGTACGTGGGGTGGGTTCTGAGTTATTACAGAGAATTGTTTCTAGGATAACTGGCTGTTGAGACTTGCCCACATGCTCAGGGTTTAACTGATCACCATATTTGGGGTCGGGAAGGAATTTTCCCCCAGGGCTGATTGGCCTGGGCTCTGGGGGTTTTTCGCCTTCCTCTGTAGCACAGGGCATGGTTCACCTACCGGTGAATTCTCTGTATCTTAAGTCCTTAAATCATGATTTAAGGAGGTAAATAACTCAGTCATAGATTGGTGGCCTATTGCAGGAGTGGGTGGGTGAGGTCTTGAGGCCTACATTTTGCAGGAGGTCAGACTAGATGATCGTACTGGTCCCTTCTGACCTTAAAGTCTATGAGTCTATGAGTCTATAATTTACAAGTGTAGATGCACCCATTGTGACTCTGATTCAGCAGGGTCCTTAAGCACATGAGATAATAAGAAAATAATTTAGTTGGATGTTCAAAACCAAACAAAGTGGTAAAATACAAGTCTGAAGATGGACTTTTAAGATGCTACTATAATCTAAGAATATTTATTTTATACTTCCACACAAATAACTTGGTCATGAACAAACAGATAGATGTAGGTTATGAACACATCCAGATCTTGTAGGGTACGTCCGCACTGGAGCCTTAGGTTGACTTAAGGACAGTTAAGTTGACCTACAAACCACTGCGTCCACACTGGGCACTTAAGTCAACTTAAGCGCTTCCTTAAGTCGACTTAATAACACCACTCTGAAGGTTAACCTAAGGCTTAAGTAGACTTAAGCCAGTGTAGATGGGGGATAGCCCTTAAGTCAACCTAATTGGCTTCCAGGCCCCCTCGCATAATTTCTAGCTACTCCTCTGTTGACCTAGCACCTGCCAGTGTGGACACAGGGCTGTGGAGTCTCTAAGTCAACTTAACAAGGTCGACTTTAAGTTGACTTAAAGTCGACCTTGGTTAAATTGACTTAAAGAGCCTCCAGTGTAGACGTACCCATAGTAACTTTGAAAGCTAATATATTTAAAAAACAACACATAAAAAGAAGTGAATACTGAGGAAAGAAAGATTCAAAAGTAAGTGACTCAAGAGACCCAGTATCAGAGCTAGGATGGCAAAACAGAGTTTTATCTTCCACACTTTGTGAGTGTCCTTTGGTGTGATAAATAGGACTGAGAAGTTCTAGAGGCAGCTCTTATTTACATGTCTCTGTTCCCTCTGACTGCTCAGCAGCCAGAGGACGTCTGGCCTCCAGGCCTCGCTATTGACAGCAGCAGTCAATGGAGAATTTCCAATATCCTGCAGCAGAAAATTTCAGAGCCTTGCTCTACAACAGCTAGAGGTCTGGATACACCCAGCACATTAGCTTATAAGGTAGGTCACCATGAGGCTCTGACTGTACATTCTACTCTAGGATGATGAAAGGATACAAATGAATCCAACAAATCGGATCTAAATGGGGTGTGTGTCTGAGGGAAACAGATAAGTAGGGTCAAATAAAACCTCTGAGATTCAATAATGTATTTTTGAAATGGTAAGTAAAAATTTCTAATGCGTTACTGTTCTAATGCATTACTTTGAAATTATTGTGTAAGACTATATAGGAGACAGTGATACTCATCAGACCTAACAAACCAGGAGACATTTCTGGAAGAAGAAAATGGATAAATATAACAATTTTTTGTCAAACAAAGCTGCCCTTCTAAAGAGAGGGAGTTCAGGGGAATGTTCATGTCAGAGGTGGCTTTTGGTATAGGTGAAGCAGGGGCATGCCTAGGGCCCCGAGCTGGGGCTGCAGAGGGGGCCCCATGGGCCTATTGGGTCCCTGCAATGGGCTTTTGCTTATGGCCTCAGTAGCCAAAGGCCACCTCTGGCTCACGTGCAACAAACTGTGTACTGCAACTTCCAACATTTTGTGAGGCTATAAGAATGTTAATTGATACTTTTACTCATTTACCACTGGTATATTTTCCCTAAAAACATATGTGAAGTTTGTATTTAAATGTTTCCTGGATGGCAAAAAGTGTGTTGAAATAGAAATGTTGAAATGCCTGTTTCTCTGGTTAGGAGACACTTCAGTAAGAAGCCAACAGCTCTGGGTTTGTTGTCTTATATATAGACACTACACTTTCATTCTCACTTGCCTTTCTTGTGAACATGTTCTTATTTGTTTGTTCTTGTCAGGATTCACGGTATTGAAATTAATAATATTTGTGGCCTCTGAGTGATTCAGAGAAAAGTCATCTTGTCCATTTCAACCCCCCATTGTTTACAAAATGTGCATGAGGTAGTACAAGTATGCATCTTCAGCTGCAGCAAGCTGAGCCTCCTACATTTGTTGGCTGCCTAACTGCGACTTTAATACTGTTGCAAACTTCATCTTGAAAGGAATGCAGTTGGTTTTAAAATGTTCCCCTGAGACTTAAAATAAGGTGTTATTTTGGGTTTGTAGTGGTGCATTTTAGGCCCTAATAGCATCCTTTAGAAACAGTTGATGAACTCTTTTTCCATAAAGATACATTTTATGACAAGATTTTTATTTATGGTCTGATCCTTCATTAATTTACTATTTCATCGTAGCAGGGAATAGTGTTTCAGTCACTCTCCAAAAAGATTGAGTTTATTCAGATGTTCTGTCTGCTGCTGCAAAAAAGTGGCACCTCCCATTCTAATTCTGTGCTATGTTTGAAAGGAAAGAATCAAGATCTATATATTACAATGATTTGTTTCAAATTAAGTCATTTACACAGGTCTTTTTGTGGCTTGTCAGCGACTATAGCACTTGTCTCTACTAGAATGATTCAATTTATAATACTATTTTCTACTTACCTAGCATCATTCCTCCAAAAATTGTGAGATTCTTTAGACATTAAGCTACAGAATGATCTCCCCGTCATCCCCCCCCCATCTCCCCGTCTACAGAGAAGGAAAATGAGTGGTGTTGGCATGTCGGAAGACTATATAAACCCTAAGATGCACTGCACTATAAACATGATTATTAATTAATGGTGAGAGAGAACTTAATGGGAGGAAAGACATATAACTGTAGCATGCCTACTTTTTCAGAAAATTCTTAATATTTTGTGACTGAATATGTTAATGGACACATTTCATAGCACACCTTTTTATTGTTGTTCCAATTTAATTATTCAACAAATCTGTTTTATTCTATTTTTCAAGCATCTCTGATACCTGTAACACATTTAACTGGAACTTTGGAGATATTATGCATATGAGGGGATAGCTAAATAACTCAAATATAAATGTATAACACAAGCTATAGGAACTGACAAACCAAATCAGACACCAGGTCCATCTATCCAGTATCTTATTTCCAAGAGTGGGCATCATTAGAGGCTTCAGAAAAACTTGCAGTAGTATAACTAATCCCTAGTAGAGATTTGTTTAAACCTTGAAGCATGACGTTTAGTATCCTTTCCAAAATTTGTTAGCATTACATCACTCTGAACATTCTTGTTATCCATAAAAATGTCCAGCCCCTTTCTGAATCTTGCTAATTTCTTGGCCTCAGTGAAATCTTGAGGCAGTGAATTCCACAGCGTAATTCCACATTGAGGAAAAGTATTCCCTTTTATTGGTTTTTAATTTGCTGCCTTTTAATTGAAACAAATTGTTCTTGTGTTATGAGTTAGGAAAAACAGGAAAATTTTGATCTACCCCCTTTATACCTTTCATTTTTTATGTCTCCCATTTCTTGCCCTTAATATTCTTTATTCAAGAGACCTAATTCTGAAAGTCACTGAAATCTTAAAAAATGTCCATTTTTATCCCCATGAATTAAGAATGAGGTGCAGAGAGGAAAGATTACAATCTTTCTAGCTTTCATATGAACTGGTAAGGGTCTAATTGGCTGTTAGTACTTCTGAATACCTGCCTTGAACTTGGCAACATAATTTGTGATTCTTTATAAAATTCCTGCTGCAGCATTAATTACTACTCAGGGCTTGTTTTCATTTTCAACACTGTGTGTGCTTTTGAGTCCAGTGTGTTCCTGTCAGCATGATCCTGAAGCATGCAAGTAGACGTTTCTGATTGGTCCCATTTTTGAAGGCGCTGAGTGTCCTCAGTGGACATTATTTTGGCCCAGATTATCATATTGTTGAATATGTTGCATATTAATTTAAATAGGACCACTCACAGCTATGTCTACACTTGCACTTTTAAGTCGACTTTAACTAAGTCGACTTAACTAAGTTAAGTCGACTTAGTGTGTCTACACTTAAAATTAAAGTCGACTTAAAGGAGAACTTACAAAGTCAACCTAGAGCATCCACACTGGATGCTCTAGGTCGACTTTGTCAGGCTAGGGGGACCTTGGGCAGCATCACACACAGGGCTCTGCCCTCCCTTTTGGGGGGCATGCCAGGCTCCCCCTGTGTCCCCCCCCAGCAGGGAGGGCATTGGTGTAGTCCTGGGGTAGCCCTAAGTCGACTTAGGGCTACCCCACGTCTACACTGGCTTAATTCGACTTTAAAAAGTCGAATTAAACCTTAAGTCTACTTAAATCTAGATTTAATAAAGTTGACTTAATTTTCATTGTCGACTTTATTTTGCTTAAGTCGACTTAAGCAAGCTGCTTAAGTCAACTTAAGCAAAGTGTAGTGTAGACACGGGGCAAATTAAGTCGACTTAAGCCAAGCTTAAATCGACTTAAACCAAGCTTAAATCAATTTACCAGTGTAGATGCAGCCACAAAGTGCATACATAAAGGCATAAGAAAGGTATAAGAATCCTTCCACTGTAATCTTAATGGTTATTTTGTTTCTCTTCTAGAACACAGCCTAGTGTATATAGGAATTTTGAGCAGCATTAGCTGAGTTTTTCAGAGGATCCTAAAAGATAGGTGTCCAAATCCCATGGACATTGGGAAGAATTTGAACATCTAACTCTCCTGTGCTTTTTGAAGATCTCAAACTTTAGCTTTTATCTCCATTTTAAAAAGCACAGTTGTCAGAGTGTATTAAAGTTGCAAGATTTTTCTTAATTAAATCTCAATGGGTTTTTTAACAGAACTACTATACATTTTCAGAGGGGTAGCTGTATTAGTCTGTGTACAGCAAAAACAATGAGTCCTGTGGCACCTTAAGGACTAACAAATTTGTTTGGGCATAAGCTTTCATGCATGCATTTGACGAAGTGGGTTGTAGCCCACGAAACTTGTTAGTCTTTAAGGTGTCACAGGACTCTCATTGTTCTTGTATTTATTTTATTTAGTTAGATTTAAAATAATAAAGGCAGTTATCCGAGTCTCTAGGTGCCCAAATATAACTAATTATACATTTAAATTAAATCTCAAAAGCATTGAAATCATCAATTCCACAGGAACTCTTTCAGGGTTTATATTTTTGGGGAGGATTTCTCCTTTTATCGTCATTATCCCACTAGTTCTCTGGGCTGGATTTCCTGATATCTTGATTCAAGCCATCTCTTACAAGCCTGAGTCCTCGGAGTTATGCTTCAGTGATTGGTTGTCTGTCTTTCATGCCTTTATGACAATTTGAATTTGAATATTCTCACCATTTCTCAATTACAGTTCGGCCACAGCATCACACAGAATATCTCAGGACATCTGCCTTGCTACGTCTCACGCTAAACCATGACTCAACATAATGTTGCTTCTGTAGTCCTTGTACCTTTCTGAACACTTGAATATCAGTTAAGAATTCACTGTAGTAGCATCCAATACTACTTTCTGAACCCAAGCACAGTAGAACTTCTGAATTATGAATACCTCAAGAATGGAGGTTGTTCGTAACTCTTAATTGTTTTCATCTCTGAACAAAACATTATGGTTGTTCTTTCAAAAGTTTGTTACTGAACATTTATTTAATACAGCTTTGAAATTTTACAAGGCAGAAGAGGAACGCTTCTTTCCTTCATATTTTTAGTTTACCTGTAACACAGTACTGTACTGTATTTGTCCCTCCTCACCCCGCATCCTTTTTTTTGTCTCTGTTGCTGCCTAATTGCCTACATCCAGTTCCAAATGAGGTGTCAGTTCGTAACTCTGGTGTTCATAACTCTGAGGTTCTACTCTATCAACAAGACTAGGCTATGCATTCTCCCCAGGTTGAATTCCTGGATGCTCTCACCTCTGGTTTATAGAAAAATTTTACTTTCTCTCTTCTTCCCGCTCAAAAGCATGGCCCATTAATTATCCCATCTGTAAAACAGGTTGATTGGCTGAGAGCAAATTGTTATTCTTTTGATGCATTCTGGTTGGCTGGTTCACAAAATGACCTGGTAGTCCATCTGTCTTGAAGTTTCAGCCATGCCAACCAGCTCTTTTTGACTTAGGGTATTGCAAACATTTTAAACTGGATGGCTTACATTTTCTTTAGAAAATATTTTCTCTCATAGATCCCCTCCATATGCACTGCTACCAACTTTCATGATTTTTATTGTGGGCCTCATAGTTTTTGGTGATTTCCTTAAAGCCCTAGCTCCTAAAGTCATGTGATTTTTAGGTGAGCCTCTTTGCTTTCAGTTAAACATAAGCAAACTTCTAACCTTCATGGTTGTGGAGAAAAGCTTGGAAATGTGACCTTTAAATACACCCTAAAAGCTCACAAAAGGTTAGGAAATGTGAAAGTAAAGGTTATAACAGGAATATAATTTTGTTGTATATCCTGTGAGCCAGGAGTGGTATATTACACTTTTACGGACCCTTTTAAGGAATGTTGCTTGTATGTTTCTTCTAAGATGTTAGAATTAGAACTAACTTTCTAATTTAAATGTAATGTGGGAACTACGTTCAGCATCGCTTGAAGTCATATGGACTTTCCTGGATCAAGACACGGAGTGTTTGAGGCAAACCTTGTAAATTAACCTGGGTCAAGGTTATATTAATATGAAAATATTTTGGTTTCAAAAACAGTGAACAAGGAATGCATTGTCAACTTCCAAACTATGCCACCCATTATAAGACTTAATCAGCTCACTAATGTTAAATTAAAACATTATAAGTTACACTATCAGGAAGTGAGATCCTTTCCTAGTGCAATGTTGGTATTTCTGAACCAAAAACAAAGTGGGGGAAGGTCTTAAGAACACACACAACCTAGGGCCCAGTCCTGCACCCTTTATTCATGAGAGCAATTTGAGTGTGGATAGTAAGGATGTGGGGTTAGGCCCCTCTAGTTTTGCTTTCCCTGTGAACACTTATATCAGAGGACTGTGGGAATTGGAAAGGACAAAATAAATTGGAGCACAAATCCCTATAGCCCAGAATCAAAATCCTATCTAGATAATGGATAATGAGAAATGGTGGGACAGAACATCTGTGAATTTTTTAATACACAATGTCAGTGCTTCCCACAAACATGGATGCCTTGAGAAGCTCACTCATTATACAGTTCTTTATGGTAAAAAAAGATTACTGAAGAAAGCTTCAGTGCGTCAATGCATAAAGAAACTGTACTGAATTGAAAGATGAATGTACAAAACCCACTCAAAAACGACGAGAGTCCTGTGGCACCTTATAGACTAACATCTGACAAAGTGGGTTATAGCCCACGAAAGCTTATGCTGAAGAAAATCTATTAGTCTATAAGGTGCCACAGGACTCTCGTTGTTTTTGCTGTACACAGACTAACACGACTACCCCTCTGAAAAAAACCCACTCATTTACTTTTTTGAGCATTTAGACATTTGTATGTCTCAATAGAGAAAAATGTAGATATTAATGCAGTCTTTTTATGTCATATAGGGATACTCTGGGATATGTCTTGTGCTACAAGCATCCAGCAGGCTATTTTATAAAACTGCTCAGTTTTCAAGCCAATAACAACTGGATGACCCGGTGATTGTGTAATGACATGCTATTAGAATGCAGCTCATGATCATAAAGATGTAAAGACAGTAATTTAAATGAAACCACTCCTGGGATTTCCATAAAGACAAGTAAAAATTAAGTATGAGCTGCCCACAAATGCATGACTTTGATCCATTAGATATTCAGCTCTTGGTCATTATGTCACCTCTGAAATATCTTTTTTCTTTAGTTCACAAAACTTGACCATTAATCACGGAAAATAGAAACTTATTTCAAGAGATTTAAAAATGATTATCTCCTTTGTAAATTGCAAAAGACCAATCCTATATGAGCACATTCAAAAGATAAATAAATGTTTAGAAGATAATTGTATTTTGATTAAAAAAGCACTGTCTGATAAGGTGTTTATTTAGTTCATGGAATATGGCTATCCAAAAATTGATGAAACTGCTTACATTTGATATTACTAAAACATCTAGGGTGCATCTACTCTTGTAAATTAAGTTGACTTAAGCCTGCTTAAGTTGACTTAATTTATTCTGCGTCCACACTGGAGTTTCCTTAAGTTGACTTAAGCTGTTGCTTAAGTCGACTTAAGGAAAAATAAAGTCAACTTTGTAAAACCTAGTTTTATGTCAACTTTACTGCTTAAGTCAACTTCTTAAGTCGACTTAAGCAGTGTGGATGCCCTAAGTCAACTTAGTCGATTTAGGGCAGGGGAAAAGGGAGCCCCTGCTCCCTTCTCCCCAGGAAGCCACTAGCAGCTTGTCCTGGCTCCCTTCTCCCTGGGACTGCTCACATCCCGTGGGGAAGGGACCATGGGGCTCCCTTCTGGCTAGGACTTGAATGGTCCCGACCAGAAGGAAGCAGTGGCTCCCTTTTTGACAGGACCGCGGGCCAGAAGGGAGCCCTGCGGTCCCTCCTAGCCAGGACCAAATGGGAGAGTGGTCCCAGCTAGAAGGGTTCCCTTCTGCCCAGGACCTGAGAAGTCCCGAGCAGAAGGGAACCGAGTGGTCCAGGGCAGAAGGAAGCTCCATGCTCCCTTCTTCCCCGGACCACTCCAGGGCTTGCCTGCCTGGGGAGCAGAGGCTCCAAAGGAGCCTTGCCTCCCCCTCGACCTAACTAGTTGACTTAGAGAGTCTAGAGTAGACTCTCTAAGTCAACTTAGTATGGCCCACTTTAAGTTGACTTAGGAGTCCTGTGTGGACTCTCTAAGTCGACTTAATAAGGTCAACTTAAAGTTGACTTAGAAAAGTCAACTTAGTAAAGTCGACCTAAATTCCCCAGTGTAGACATAGCCCTAGTGACTTTAGGCACCATCTTTAGCAAAGTGAGGTATGTAAAAATAAACCATCATGGCATAGCATTGGGAAGTGTTGTGTCTCAGAGACATGTTTCTGAGTCACAAATCTTTCTCTTTAGCTTCCTTGCTCTAGGCAAAGGGTAGTAATTTTCTGTTGGCCTATTTCAGCAGTAAATTTCACTTCCACCTCATGGCAGCTCAACTTCACTGGCTCTGTCCATTCCCTATCCACCTGCTCCTGGGAAGCAAGCATGAAGCTCTGCTTACTTCTCCATGCCAAGATCCATCATCTGGGTGCAGAGGGATTCTTAGTCCTTTATGTGATCATATCATCTGCCACAGATTAACTTTAAATATATTTGACTTATAATTGGCTGGTGAGGGGGCAGTAAAGTTGGTGGTAGGGAATTCTAGAGCCTAGCTGAGCAGCCAAGTATAATGAAATGTAGGCTTAGAAAAATAAAAGAGAAGGAGTATGTTGGGAAAAGTGAAGGAAATCACAGAATACCTCAGTACAGCAAGAACAATATAGAAAGGGGCAAAGTAAAGAGAGTTGGGGTTAGGGGAAAAGGAAGAAAGAGGAAACATGGGAAAAGAAAATGAAAGAAATCAGAAAGAGAAAGCTCTTCAGGGCAAGGACTGTTTTGTTGTGTTTGGACAGTGACTAGCGCAATGTAGTCCTGGCTGATGCTAGAGGGTTTCTAGATACAATGATAATACAAATAAATAATAATGGAGGAAGAAGGGAAATAGAGATATGGGAGGTAGAGATAGAGAAGAAGCAAATATGCTGGAAATAAAATATGTTTAGTTAGGGTGGGAGAAGGAAGTATTAGGAGACTTAAAGAAAAAGAATAGGAAGAGTAAAAAGACAATGGAGGAGAATGCCTCAGTGTTTGTTGCGGTATGTTACCTTTTATCTTTTCCAAATTTATCAGTAAATACTAGTAAACCACTCAGTGCCTCTGTTCAAGCTCTCCTGTTTCATTTTTCCATGATTCCTAATTTTTATTTACATCAGTGCTGAAGGTGTCTTTGGAATATATTCAACACCCTTGAAAAGTTTCTCCTGCCAGGCAATGTCATACATGACATTACCCATTATATTTTGATACGTTGACAAAAAATGATCTAGTGTCTGTTTAGGTGATGTAATTGAATTAATTACTAAAAGCAGGCTGCCCACAAGAAAGAAGAGTAACAAATGTCAAGACTTTGCCAGAAAACAATAGGGTAATACTGAGAGGCGGGGGGCGGGAGTTTGCATTATGCCATTGGAAAATCTGTAGATAAGATGGATGTTTCACATCAAATGTGTTTCCTTTGTCCCTAGAAATCGGGTAAATACTACTAGTCTATGAGCTACAGACATCAGCTAAAAGTGAAGCAGTCTTTAACGATAAGGTTTGGACATATTTTGGACAGATGACAAGGGAGGCGTATAAAGATATTGCTCGGGACTGCAGGGATAAAATCAGAAAGGCCAAAGGACAATTGGAGTTGCAGCTAGCAAGAGATGTGAAGGATAACAGAAAGGGGTTCTATAAGTATATCAGCAACAAGAAAAGGATCAGAGGTGGTGTAGGTCCCTTACTGAATGGGGCAGGCATCCTCATGGAGGATGATGCGGAAAAGGCTGAAGTACTCAATGATTTTTTTACTTCAGTCTTCACAGGGAGGGCCAGCTCCCAAGCTACTACACGGGGTAACGCAGAATGGAGAGAAGAGTGGCTCTCGGTGATGGAAAGTCAGGTTAGGGAACACTTAATGAAATTGGATGTGCACAAGTCCATGGGGCCGGATGAACTGCATCCGAGGGTGCTGAGGGAGTTGGGGGAAGTGATTGCAGAGCCGCTGGCCATTATCTTTGAGAACTCGTGGCGAACGGGGGTGGTCCCGGAGGAATGGAAAAAGGCAAATATAGTACCTATCTTTAAGAAAGGGAAAAAGGAGGATTCGGGGAACTACAGACCGGTCAGCCTCACCTCAATCCCTGGGAAAATCATGGAGCAGGTCCTCAAGGAATCCATCCTGAAACACTTGGAGGAAAATAGAGTGATCAGGAACAGTCATCAACATGGATTCACCAAGGGCAAATCGTACCTGACCAACCTGATTTCCTTCTATGATGAGATGACTGGATTTGTGGATGTGGGAAGAGCTGTTGACGTGGTATACCTTGACTTTAGCAAGGCTTTTGATATGGTTTCCCACAGCATTCTCGTCGGCAAGTTAAGGAAGTATGGGTTGGACGAGTGGACTATAAGGTGGATCGAAAACTGGTTAGATCAACGGGCTCAGCGGGTAGGAATCAATGGCTCGATGTCTGGTTGGCAACCGGTAACGAGTGGAGTGCCCCAGGGGTTGGTCCTGGGGCCGGTTCTATTCAACATCTTCATTAATGATCTTGATGATGGAATAGACTGCGTGCTTAGTAAGTTTGTGGATGACACCAAGTTGGGGGGAATGGTAGATACTCTGGAGGGCAGGGACAGGATCCAGGGAGACTTGGACAAATTGGAACACTGGGCCGAAAGAAACCTCATGAGGTTCAACAAGGACAAGTGCAAAGTCCTGCACTTAGGATGGAAAAATCCCATGCACTGCTACAGGCTGGGGACCGATCGGCTAAGTAGCAGCGCTATAGAAAAGGACCTGGGGGTTATGGTGGACGGGAAGATGAATATGAGCCAACAGTGTGCCCTTGTTGCCAAAAAGGCCAATGGCATATTAGGCTGCATCAGTAGGAGTATTGCCAGCAGATCGAGGGATGTGATAATTCCCCTCTATTCGACACTGGTCAGGCTGCATCTGGAATACTGTGTCCAGTTTTGGGCTCCCCACTACAGAAAGGATGTGGACAAATTAGAAAAAGTCCAGCGGAGGGCAACAAAAATGATTAGGGGGCTGGGGCACATAACTTATGAGGAGAGACTGAAGGAACTAGGCTTATTTAGTCTACAGAAGAGAAGACTGAGGGGAGATTTGATAGCAACCTTCAACTATTTGAAGGGTTGCTCCAAAGAGGAGGGAGCTAGGCTGTTCTCGAGGGTAACAGAGGACAGAACAAGGAGCAATGGTTTCAAATTACAGCTGGGGAGGTCAAGGTTGGATATTAGGAAAAACTTTCTCACTAGGAGGATGGTGAAGCATTGGAATGGGCTATCTAGGGAGGTGGTAGAATCTCCATCTTTGGAGATTTTTAAGGCTCGGTTAGACAAAACCCTGGCTGGGGTGATTTAGGGGGAGTGGTCCTGCTTTTTAGCAGGGGGTTGGACTAGATGACCTCGTGAGGTCCCTTCCAACCCTATTATTCTATGATTCTATGATTCATACTGCAGAGAGACAAGAGAATACAGAAAACTGGCAATGGTAAAAACATCTCTCATGTTTCCTGTTCAGTTCTCTGCTTTTTCAACAGTACTTGGCATCCAAAGGCAAGATAGCAAATCAGAAGCTCCATTTGGAATATGTGAGAGTATCAATCCATCAGCTATTTGTCAGATACAGGAGTTCATACATCACTAGTTTTAGTTCCTCTAAACAGGGCCGTCCTGTGGGGGGAGCGAGGCCCAGGGCCAACTGGCCGAAGCGGGGCCCCGGTCCCCAGGGAGCTGGCCCTGGGCTGGGAGGCAGAGGCTGCCGGCACAGTAAGCCGGCCCAGACCCTGGCCCCGGCGGCCGCCTGTTGCGGGGAGAGAGGGGCGGGGGGAGCCGGCTCCAGCCCCGGAGGCCGAGGCCGCCTGCGGGGGCGAGCCAGCCGTGTGGGGCAGGCTGGCCCAGAGGCCGGGCCCCAAGTGTGCCACCCCGGGGCCTGCCTGCTCCACCCTGGGGGTGAGGAGGGGCAGCCCAAGGGCCAGGCATAGCCCTCCCGTCCCATCCCACTGCCTTCGGGTCGCTGCCGAAGGCAGCGGGGTGGCTGTGGGAGGAGGGGCTGCCACGTGCTTGGGCCCCGCACTGCCCCGCTGGGAGTGGGACTGTGCGGGGCCTACGTAACCGTGAGGCCCAGAACAATCACTCTGTTCACTCCCCCATAGGGACGGCCCTGCCTCTAAAGGCACAGAGGGTATGTCTACACAGCTATAAAGCACCCACGGCTGGCTTTCGTCAGCTGACTCAGGCTTATGGTGCTAAGGATGTGGGCCTATGGAATTACAGTGTAGACATTTGGGCTGGAGCCTGGGCTCTGGGACCCTCCCTCATTACTGAGCCCGGATGTCTATAATGAAATTTTATAGTCCCATGTAAAGGATTATAGTCAGGTAACATGGGCCAGTCATGGGATTTTCAATACAGTGTAAAAATACCCACATATTGCTTCATGTAATGGTGTGCGCTAGCTGTTAGGGTCCTGAGAAGACCCCCAGGCACTCAGACTAGGACCATTCAAGAAGAGTCAGACTCAAAACCACTTCCCTACCTATGCTGTCAAAGTAGCTAGGGTTCACCAGCAGATCAGCCCCAGCTGCTGTATAGAACATGAAAGCAGAAAAAGGAAGAAAGTGGGGGCCTGAATATTCAAAAAAGTAAACTGAGCTGTTCAGATGCTCAGAGCAGGAAAGTTTGGATTTATTTTGGGACTGTGTTTCAACCTGCAAAGAAATCAGTTCTTTCTTTGGCTGTTTGCATCTGAGTGGAAAGGAAGAAACAGGTCTTGTAATGGCTCCTGTGATGTCTATGTATACCACGTTGGTCCCCAAACCACACTTCATACTTCTGTGATATTCTCAAGCCACCTTATTAATGCAAATGTCTTAATTCTGGAAATACCCCAGTGAGATATATGGTATTGAGAATTTGCTCTCCAATGCCAGATCTTCTAATTAATACTGTCCATGTCATTCACTGAAATTCGTCAAGATTGTTGACTCTTTCCTCAAATTATTATTGTAAATAAGATTGCGTTATTAGGCCTACTTTAATCTTTCATTCTTAGAGCCAGATTGTGAAGCCATTATTCACATTACTGAACAGTCACTCACCTGAGCAGTTTCACTGGAGTTAATGGAACTAGTTAGCTGGGTAACTGTTCACTAGTGGCTTCACAGGCTAGCCCTTAGTAATTGTATATGTATGCACTACTGATGTCTCTTAGAATCAAAGTTCAGAATTTTAGTAACCCAGGATGAAATCCTGGTCCCATTGAAGTCAGTGAGAGTTTTGCCATTGACTGACATCTGTGGGGACATGATTTCACTCCTACATCCATTCTGTGTAATATCTGCCATATTAATTAATATAAGTTTTAGAAGTTGTGTTTAAAAGGGGAGCAAAAGTGAGAAGATGCAAGAGGTGAATGAAAAATTATCATGCAAGAAACTTCCCCAGCCTGAAATACAACTTTTGAATAAACTGAGAAACAAATTCAGTGTGTAGTCTGAATATATTGTAGAAAACAAATACACTTAATGGGCTGTGTAGAAAATTTAAAAAAAAAAGATTTTATAAATTGACTGATTTATAACTCTAGTGTTAGGATTTGTTGATGACTCAGGTTGAACGTTAATAGTCTTTCAGCTATCATACTTCTAGCATAGACTTTGTGGATTTTGCTGTTGTTATAAGATGGTAGGCAAATGTCTTTCTCAAAATGTTTTAAGTACTCCAGCTCAACTGCTATGCTATGTTATGTCAATGAGGCTGCGTCTACACTGGTAAATTAAGTCGACTTAAGCTTGGTTTAAGTCGACTTAATATGCCCTGCGTCTACACTACACTTTGCTTAAGTCAACTTAAGCAGCTTGCTTAATGGTCCCAATGAGTAAACTGATGAGCCATTAAGGATACAATGGTTGTATTCTTTATGTCCTCAATGGCTCATCAGGATACTCCCTGGGACCATTCTACCTGGCAAATTCCTAAACATTAAGGAGACAATGGTTGTTCACACCGTCCCGTCTAAGACATTTCTCCAGAAGGACACAAGTTAAAGTATGGATATAACATCAAATTCTTAACTTTTAATCGAAATAGAATTCCTAGACATAAACTATATAATCATTCCCAGCAAATGACTACCTTTCTATTGATACCAAACATGACATAGTTCCTATGGATTATAGCATTTATGAGATATCCATAGAAAATAATATCTTAAATGCTTCCCTAAATCCAGACAGTGTCACACACAGGGCTCTGCCCTGCCAGGGTCCCTGTCACCCTTTGCCCCATTGTACACAGAGGGTGCTCCCCCCCCGCCACTGTGGACCTGCCCAAGGTCCCCCTAGCCCCACAAAGTCGACCTAGAGCATCCAGTGTGGACGCTCTAGGTCGATTTTGTAAGTTCCCCTTTAAGTTGACTTTAATTTTAAGTGTAGACCCACTAAGTCAACCTAACTAAGTCGACTTTAAGTCGACTTAGTTAAGTCGACTTAGGTAAAGTCGACTTAAAAGTGCAAGTGTAGACATTGACAGGCTCGTCAACGACAATGACAGGGTTAAGAAAAGCCTGTAGACCCAGTTAATCCTTCCTTGCTACACCTGCAGCTAGTGTCAGGCCTGGAGAGGAGCAGTAAAAGGAGGAGAACTAACTCAGTTTGAGCTCCTCAGAAAGGAGGGTAGAGCTCTGCTTCTCTTGATGGGAGAAATGTGAGATTGCAGATCTGAGATGAACTCACTTGCTAACCAGACAAGTCCCAAGAATGGATGACAAGACCCCAAGAAGAATCTGCAGAAATACAGACTGTCTGGGGGACAAGCCCTGAATGGAAGGGTGTGGCCCCACTGAAGGTTCATGGAACAACCCTTTTTGAGATACGTTTTTGTTTCTGATTACTTTTTGAACCATAATGCCCCAAAGGGAAGAGCGGAAGGGTGCTTTGGTCAAAGCACCACCAAACTCAGTGTAACAGAGAAAGGGACCTACTAGTGGAGACTGGTGAGTTACGCTGTGAAGGGCCACAAGGAGGTGCTGCCCCTGCAATGCAGTTACAAACGTAAAAGCCAAGGGTTAAATAATTATAGAACACTAGATGGAGAGAAGCTTATTTCAGTTCCCGTTACTCAGGGAATTTCTTTGATAAGTTATCAAAGAAATGAGACTTCTAGTAGTTGCTTTATAAGATATTTTAATTACTTAATCAAAAAGCATCAGAATCATGGATGTATGCCTGTAGAGCAATGAATTGGTTAAATTATTTTTACTACATGGTTTTCATTATGGTCACTGGATTTTAAGCCTTTTATAAATACAGCCTGTTTTATGGAAGGATCCCCTTAGGAGTCTAGTGATGACACTTAATTTAGCCTTCTTCAAAGTCAAACGAACAAGCTTCTCTGTACTGGAAAAAGAGGAATATTTAGTACACTCTGAAATATTTAATATGTGGACCACCTCACGAATTTTGTTATCCCTAAGCAACAAATACCACTCTCACTATTCTTTCTCTATTTTGAGTTCCTCTGTGACACTCAGAGCATTTCTGAACAATAGTTCATAATTTACTACTTCAGCTTCTACTGTGTAATTACAGCAAACATTAGATACTAAGTTATGTTCAACATAAATATTTAAAAGGTTGCTCATTTCAGTGCGTCTTTTAATTTAATATATTTTTGTTTTGCTTCATCTGTCATTCTTAGAATGTTTTTTCTTATGTATGTAATATGTAATTATGTAATAATCATGTCCTTAAAATTAGTCTTGCTTTGTAAATTGAATATTTATTTAGATTCAAATTCTGCAATTTTTATACAACCAATTTGTCACAGTATTTCAGTAGGTATACACAACTTCAGTAAGTGTTCAATAACATAGTTAAGAGTTGCACAATCTAGCCTTTATTTCTGAGGCCTGGGCTACACTTACCGTGCAATTCAGTGGCTGTTGACAGGAGTTACACAAGATACGGAGAGTAGCTTATGTAATGCCCATCAACTTTGTAATTCCTCTTTTACATGGTGTCTTCACTGTGCCGCACTGACAGAAAATGCGTTCCTGTTGTCCCAGCACTATGTCACTTGAGGAGGTGGTGTTAATGTGTCGACTTCCAGATTCAATTAAGCACATCTTTACTGATACTTAGCTGAATGCGAAAAATTGATTCTGCACTATCAGTGGCACCACAGGCTGTGTAAGCATAGTGTTAGTAGAAAGGTTTTTATTACAAATTAAGATGATTGTACAATAACATTTAAAAAGACAATGTTTAAAAAAAAAATTAACAGCATTTCCAAATTATTAGGAAAAGTCTGAAAACTAAACCCACACTCCCTGTGAAAATAAGCTCTTAAACCCTGGCCATCACCATGGTATCTGGATGCCTTACACATTTTTTATTAGAATGGATTACAGAAGATCTCTCATTCTCTCTTTCTCTCTATCATTTTTCCTTCTGTAGGTATATTTGTGTGCTTTTAAATGTGATTTTGGGCAGCTATTAAGGCTACACAAATGGTTTTACAGTCCTATCATAAAGCTTTTGAGGTTTCTTGTAATTCTGAACTCTTCTGGTAGTTCTATAGTCAGGGAGTAGTTGCCGAGAAAGCTGTTCCCTGCACAGAGAGTTTTACTTTTGAGGCTGACAGTTCTATTGATCCAATGGAATCTGTGATGTAGATCTAGGTTTTCCTTCAGGTAACCAGAGACAGTCCTATATGAGGTTTTGAAGAGGAGAACTAAAAATTGATCTCTATATTCCACAGTAAGCCAGAAAAGAGAATAGAGCATCGGATAATATATTCTTAGTAGACTGTGTTGTTTCGAAGGGAAGCTGCTGCATTATAAACCAATTGGCACATTGTGTTACATGTCTCAAGCCTAGAGATCATGAATGCAACTGTACTCCACCCAATTCCTCAGCAAAATCCTTAGTAATTATACCAGATAGCATGCTCTGAAGATCCACAAATTCACCCTCTGTTGAACCCATTTTTGGGGTGGGTAAATAAATTCCAGAAGGAAGGTTTTCCATTGAGAATGCCTTGATTTCAGCTCCCAGGAATCTATATCTGGAATCTGTTAAGTACAATATGCCAATTGTATAATTTTCAGGTCAAAGCATGCAAAAAGTCGGTCTCTACAGAGACAAATTGTAAAAAAATAAATATTGCAAATATAGCACCTGGAGCTACAATAGTAAATTACTTGCAGTTGGGAGGCAGAGCAATCTCTAGAGCATCCATATAAAATATTGTGCATGATTTCAATGTAATTAGCCCAAATCCTTGCATTTAGCCATTTGAAAATATAGGAATTCCTATCAAATGATATTCTTTGGCCCTAAGCTAAGCCCAAGATAATTTGATATTGAAAACCACACATACCTGATCTACATCTTATGTAGTCTCTTTCAACCTAGTCAGCTGCTAGCCAACACCACAACAGAAAGTGAAGAACCCTATCAGCCTTTGTTATAGGTTCCTGAACACAATCCAAATAACCTTCTTAACCTCCCTTGTTAGCAGCCTTGCTCCAGTCTCTTGGGCACCATAAATGGACTATTAAAATAGTATAGATGACAAATGTTAGTAAACAAGTAGGGATCTGCAAAGCAGGCTCAAATCTTCTCCACCATTTAAAACTTTTAAACAAATAGAACAATTATAAAATTGATACATCTCTAACTTCCACAGATTATTCAGTTCTTTTATCCTTGTGGCATTCCCTTCTGGAATCTGGACTGGTAAATCACTGTGTCACCCCAATCCCTCATCCTTGCAGCCCACCTTACTCTGCTTTGCCATGAGAACCCCCACTTCTGGGAAGCTCATGCACAGCCTATAGCATGTAAATTGCTCCCACCTTAGTAAGTGGCTACTCTTGGGATTATGCAATGGTATGATCCCAGGCAATATCCCCATCTCTAGTAACTGCAGTTTTATAAGGTTCAGTGTTACCCACCACTGTATTCCTTCAGCCTTCCCCTTGTCCCTGGATATCAAGAAGGATGGACAGACAAACCAGACCATGGCCATGATTGAAAGGTCAAAAGAGGTATATAGAAACAATCTGCCCTCCCTTCAGCAAAACTAAGAAAATGTGACCAGCCCTGCACTTTTCTTCAGTCACATAGTTCCACTGCCCTGCAAGACAGCCTTCTACTCTCAATGTCATTTAATCACCTCCCTTCAGAAGCACACTTCTCCTTTTCAGCTGCCTAATCTGACCTCTTCCTTTGTAAAAACAAAAGAAGTCCCCTTTTCCCCACAATTGCCAGCATGTTCCTCCCAATAGGCAGGCCCTTCCTCCAAAGTTAACATTTAATACTGTCTAGAGATCTATCAATTCTTTGGTGCCTAATTGGAGGCACCATTAAGGGGCCTTTTTTTTTCAGAGATGGGTGCTCTGCACTCTCAGAAAATTCGGACCCTTGAAAGCGTCCCCAGTTGGCCATCCAAAAATGAGACACCTCAAATCATTAGGCACTTTTGAAATTACAGACCTAAATTATCACATAAAAAAGACATAATTAATTTCTTCTGGCCTTTGTCACCAGCCTGCCAAATCACTGGTCCTCATTCCAGCTGTAGAGGACAGCTGTGTGGAAGCATTTTAAAGGATAACCTGCATCCTCATTCTCCATTGTAATAGCTTTGCTTGGAAAAGGTGGAGAACAAGCCATGGTATAGGACTCCAAATATTATATCTCTACCAAGATGTTGCATTTGTTTGAATCAATATTCAGCCTTTCCACATGGCACTTTAAAGGACCCCCCCAAATGCCCAGAAAACTTCAGTTGATTCTTTAGATGATTCATACACTAGTTCCCTTCTACTGTACTGACTAGAACCAGATTCTGAAACTGCTACTTACAATAACTCCTACTCTAATAGAGCCACTAAAATCAATGGAGCTTCAAAAGTAAGGGTATCAGCATCTGGCATCTAGAAAATAGTTGTCCCTTCTATCCAACTCCAGAGCCATTGAAGGAGCAATTTATTATAGCAACTTGATTGTTTCCAAAGAGAAAATAAGGCTGAAACTTGAAGTTAAGTCATAAAAAAACTTACAAAATCCATGAAATTGTGAAAGTCAGAGACTTTTAATTTTGATCCTTGCAGCTCCCTTTCCTTCCAATCTGTTTTAACATGTACTCTTGAAATGAAAGAACAGAGAGATAATTCAATGTGCAAAGAAGTATAGGCCTATTATTAAAATATAACCCACTGATTGCATCACTTCATAAATTATTCTCTAAAATAACAAGAATCTTACAATTAAAATAAATAAATGAAATGTGGTCTTAACTTATTCTTATCAGTCAACAGACTGACTGCCAAAGAAATGAATTTATTACCGTATTTCCCCAACGATAAGCCGCCCCACATCACAAGCCGCCCCATTCTATAAGCCGCAGAAAATGCTCATTTACATTTTAGAACTCTAAGATAAGCCGCCCCATGTTATTAGCTGCGGCGTTACTGAATTTACCACTCTCAAGTAAAAGCATCTAATTTGGCACTCCCCTGGAGGCCTTTGAAACTCTATAGTGACATTATACCATAGTTGAGTGTGAACAATTAAATAGATAAAATTTTACACTTACTGATACCATGCCACAACGCAAGTCCTACGCTGCAGAATTTAAGCTCCAGGTCGTTGCTTTCGCGAAAGAAAATGGCAATCGTGCAGCTGGACGCCACTTTGAAGTAGATGAAAAACAAGTGAGAAATTGGCGGAAAGATGAGGAAGCTTTGCGCGCGCTTCCGCCACGTAGGCGTGCAAGGAGTACAAGGGAAGCAAAATGGCCAAGCTTGGAGAAGCGACTTAAAGAATGGATTCTCGCGCAGCGTGAGAACAATCGGGTAGTTTCAACAATAGCCATCAAAATGAAGGCACGAGGAATGGCGACTGAAATGGCAATTGATGACTTCAAAGGGGGTCATAATTGGGTTTCTCGCTTCATGAAACGAAATGGTCTATCTATCCGAGCCAGAACGACTGTGGGACAGAGACTGCCAGATGACTGGGAGAAGAAACTTGACAGTTTTAGAGAGTTCGTCGGCAAGGAAATCGAGACACTGAAACTAACACCGGATGACATCATCAACATGGATGAGGTCCCAATGCAGATGGACATTCCATCAACATGCACTGTCGATAAGGTTGGTAAAAAGACCATATCAGTAACTACCACAGGTCACGAGCGGACAAGTTTTACGGTTGTTATAGCTTGCACGGCAAGTGGCAAAAAGCTGAAGCCATTCGTGATTTTTAAGAGGGTGACAATGCCAAGGGAAAAAGTACCCAAGGGTATCGAGGTCTCAGTGAACAAGAAGGGCTGGATGAATGAAGACGTTATGGTGGAATGGGTGGACAAATGCTACAGAAGGCGGCCTGGTGCTGGATTTTTTAACAAGAAGAAGTCCTTGCTAATTTTCGACTCTATGTCTGCTCATCTGATGGATGGTGTTCAGAAGGCAGTGAACAAGGTTGGTGGTCACGTGGCTGTAATACCTGGTGGACTTACATGCAAACTGCAGCCACTTGATATTGCTGTCAATCATGCATTTAAGTGCCTTGTGAGGTTCGAGTGGGAAAAATGGATGGCGGATGGTGAGCATACATTCACTCCGTCTGGCCGGCAGCGACGTGTGACGTACAGTCAAGTGTGCAATTGGGTTATTTCGGCGTGGAACAACGTAAAACCAGAAAGCATACAGAACGGTTTTCGCAAAGCCGGAATCCTTCCTCCACCTACAAGCCTACCAGCAGCACAAGCAACGTCTGCAATATCCGAGAGCGATACCAGTGACGGAAGCGTGTCCGACATCAGCAACAGCAAAGCAACACAGGTTGCAATCAAGTTGTTCGGCAACGATGATGATGTTTACGGATCTGATTTTGAAGGATTTGAAGAAAGGTAAGCCTAATAATTTTTGCATTTCAGTGTTGCTAATTTTATACTGAAGAATTTACATGTAGACAGATGATTGACATTGCTGTACTGCAGTACCCCCACCCTCCAGTCATTCAAACGAAAATTAAAAACTCATCTTTTCCCAGCCAACAATAAACTTTTGTTCCTTTTATTTCTGTTAAATTTTGCTTTTTCCTAGCTTGTATTATATACTAGGATGTAATGTAATGTAGCAGAGGCTTGAAAAAGTTTAATGTTTACATTGCAGCAACGAACCTGAAATAGAAGAATGTGAAGAAGAGGCTGGATTCGGCAGCGCCAATTAAATGACAGAACATCATCACTGATCTATCTTTGCTTTGCGTAGCTTTTCGAACTGTTCGTTGCTGCAGTAAACAGTACATTTAAATTCAACTAATCATTTGGGTATGTCGCCTTTTTGTGCACTGATTTATACTTTTAGCGAATGCGTTTTCATGTTTTTAGATAGGCCGCCCCATTTAAGCAAGCCGCACCCAATACGCAGGTTTGTAAAATCGATGTATAAGCCGCGTCCTATCGTTGGGGAAATACGGTAATACTGACAGTAATTATCCAAGAAAAGAAAGTGATAACCTTTAACATGTCAAACTGTTTAAGCTTTTCAGCCTTAAAACATACAATTTCTGAGATGCTGTCAAATATACTTAACTAATAAGAGCTCTACTGCAATGCACTGGAAGTATGTTGACAAGCTCGAAGGCTGTAGAAGATCAAGGTGTCTTAGAACCTTGTACCAATTATCTATGTTGGATATATAATGGTCTCCTATAACTGTCATGTTTGCAGTGAGAGTGAGAAGAGGTACTTTAATGAGGTGTGTGGTACCTTGGTCTCTGCTGTTCTGAGCTACTCATGTCACAGATGCCTAGGGAGAAAAAAAATGCTATTTCTAAATTAATCCTGGACAGTTGGGTTCAGTAGAACATTCTTAAAAAAAAACACGTTCCACAATTTTGCAGGCTGGCTGCATAGGCTGTATTATGGTGTGTTATGTCAGACTAGATTTTGAATTGATAGAAAATGGCATGATGTTACTTGAAGTAACAGAATACATCACAAAAGTGAACCAGGTATGAGCACAGACTGATATGAAGTTTTATGACAAATAAGAAAGGAAATGTGTTGGGTTTCAGTTTTACAAATGAACTGAAAGCATGTAAATGTACATATTATACATATTTACCATGTAATCCTCCATATGAGAGCACTGTAAGGTTGTTTGCATGCCCAACATAACAGGGCAACAAATGAAAGCTGATAGGAAAACAGTTTTTCCTTCCGCTGAAAAATTTTATTAAAATGGGGGTGGGGTGGAGGCGGGAAGGTTTTTTGGGTTTCAGTTGAAAATGTTTTGACAAAAACTTTACATTTTCCAAGGAAAAGTAGACACTTTTGTGAAATATTTTATGCAACTGCAAATGTAATCATCTACCCATAATTTTGACAGAAATTTAACTATCCCTATAATCTATCCGCTTTATCCTTGAAACCTTTTCTTGAATTTTGAAAATAGAAATTTAAAAAATCAGCAAAAGACAGAAGAGGATTTTTGGTACATTAGTTAGACCAAGAGAATTAAAATGAACAATAGACGATCTAGTCCAAGATAAAAAAAAACAACACAAACGGAGCTGACCCTTTATCCAAACTGGAATTTGAAGCTTTAAGGAAAATGCAATTAATCTTTTGTTGTTTTTTTTTAACTTCTATGCACTTCTCCATTTCTACACCTCCATTTCCTAGTTCTGAAACAAGTGAGGGGGTAATGACTGACTAATTTTTTTTCTTTCTTTAAAAAAAAAAAAAAAGAATGGGTGGCAAGATAAACTCAGAGTCAGGTTTCCATTAGTTACAAGTCCACTCAACTAATTTCCATTTAGTTTATACTCAGTTTTACTCTTAGACTTAACACAGGCAAAATCAGTTTATTTATTTATTTAACAGAGCTCTGGAAAAAAAAAAAGGTCATAAAGTAAAAATACAAAGAACACTTCAAAATTGTAATCCATACAATTACCTCGTTGGATTCCAAAGTGGGTGGAAGAAGAATACACATGAACATATCTTGAAAAACTAAATTTAATAGATCAAGCATACTTTCAGGTGTGTTACAGTCTAACTTGCAGAGATTAAGTTTTGTGAATGCATTTAATACGATAGAGAAAATTCTCTGAACTGTGATTTACATGATTCAAGAGCTCAGAGTATTACTACTGAGATAATTGAATGCAAAATTCATCTTTTTGTCTATCCCTTGCTCATTCTATTCCTGCGATTGTGTCTATGGTAAACATAATATAAGTCTCCTTGCCAATCTAGACATTTACATAGACTACTCTATGGTTCCTTCTGAGTAGAAAGAAAGAATCCCTAGTTGCTAAAATACTGTTTTTCAGGCAACATATGGAAGAGACACTGTAATTCCTGCTCACTAGGGCTATGTCTACACTGGCAAGTTAGTTCGAATTAAGGAGGCTTAATTCGAACTAACTAAAGCCATGGCTAAACTAGGCTTTAGTTAGTTCGAATTAAGGGTTTCCTTAATTCGAACTAATAAGTTTGAATAGGGTATTCAAACTAAAGGGTTAATTCGAACTAACTAGTTCGAATTAACCAATGTGGCCATGTTAATTCAAACTAATTTCTTAGTTCGAATTAACCGGCCATTGAAATGAATGGGGATCGCTAATTCGAACTAAGTAAGTGCTTGCTTAGTTCAAACTAATTTTCCAGTGTGGCCATGCTAGTTTGAATTAAGCTAGTTCGAACTAACTACAATTAGTTTGAATTAGTTAGTTTGAACTAACTAATTCGAACTAATTGTAGCAAGTGTAGACATAGCCTAGAATTTTAGAAATGACAACAGGGTCTCTATGGCTGCATCTACACTGGTAAATTAAGTCGACTTAAGCTTGCTTAAGTCGACTTAATTTACCCTGTGTCTACACTACAGTTTCCCTAAGTCGACTTAAGCAGCTTGCTTAAGTCGACTTAAGGAAAATAAAGTCAACTTAATGAAAATTAAGTCGACTTTATAAAAACTGCTTTCTAGTAGACCTAAGGCTTAAGTCGACTCCCTAGAGTCGATTTAAGCCAGTCTAGCCTACTTAGGGCTACCCTAGGGCTACACCAATGCCTTCCCTGCTGGGGGGGCACAGGGGTAGCCTCGCATGTCCCCCCACCTGGCAGGGCAGAGCCCTTCCCACCCTGCCCCTATACCCTGCCAGGGTCCCTGACCCCCTTTGCCCCATTGTACCTAGGTAAAACGGGCCAAAGGCTGAGCCCCCTGGCATTGGGCAAGGGGTGCCCCCCTGCCTCCCCTGACCTCTTGGACTTGCCCTAGGTCCCCCTAGGGCCTAGCCTCACAAAGTCAACCTAGAACATCCAGTGTGGACGCTCTAGATCGACTTTCTAAGTTCCCCTTTAAGTCGACTTTATTTTTAAGTGTGGACACACTAAGTCAACTTAGTTAAAGTCCACTTAAATACACAAGTGTAGACATAGCCTATGAGTGGTTTTAAAAAAACCCCAAACAGAGCTTGAGCATGAGAGGGCAAGTTGCCACAGGCAAACTGTATGGTTTCACTGTAACTGTTTGTCTCAAAAAGTAGTACTAGGTAGTGAGACTAGACTGAACTATGGATTGAATCATTTCTTTCTTATTTAGATGATTGATTTTCCCCCAAACCCTGCTACCATTTCGGGACTGAACAATGGCAACAATGGCAAAAGGAGCTTAAAACTCTCATTAATATGGATAAGGTATAGACATGGTCAGAACAACAATATAAAAGAGGTTCCCTATTTGGGTAAAAGTGGGAAGAGCCCACTCAGAACCATCCCTCTATCAGTGACCACTCATTGAGAGATGTACCAGATTCCATAATATCTTTGGGGATGTGAGCAGGAATACAACATTAGCTATGGGCTTTCTCAAATTATATAGATATGTATGTGAGTGTATTGTGTAATTACACAGTATAATACAAGCAAGGATCTTTACCTTAACTGCTTGTGGTGATTGTGTTCATTCTCTATGAGTATGTCTACATTAGAAAAGCTAAGTTGTCTTACAGCGTCTACACTAAAAACTTAAGTTGACTGACTCCATCCACACTTGCAGGTGCTAGGTCGACGGAAGAGAGCCAGGGCTCGGGGAGTTCGGGCAGGGGAGAAGGGAGCCATGGCTCCTCAGGAGACAAGGGAGCCATGGCTCCTGGCTCGGGGGAGCTGCGGCTCCCTGAAGAGAAGGGAGCCGCGGCTCTTGGGGGGAAGGGAGCTCCGGCTCACCTGGACAAGGGATCCGAGGCTGTCTGGCAAAAGGGAGCCACGGCTCCCCCAGGAGAAGGGAGCCATGGCTCCCCCAGGACAAGGGAGCCACAGGTCCCCTAGGAGAAGGGAGCTGTGGCTCCCTTCTTGGTGGGGAGCTGCAGCTCCCTTCTCCCCAGCCCATCCCCTTTAGGATGACTTAGGGAATTATGTCGATCTACGGCATCCACACCGGCTTTAGGTTGACTTAACAGGTCGAATTAAGCGTTAAGTCAACCTAAAAAGTGGTAGTCATTAAGTCAATTTAAGGAAGCGCTTAAGTCGACTTAAGAAAATCCAGGTGTGGACGCGGCGTTCTGTAGGTTGACTTAAGCATCCTTAAGTCGACCTAAGTTGCTAGTGTAGACATGTGCTCCTAAAAGCATCCCAACTGCAGAGAATCATAAAGGGTAGCTTTCACCCTTATGATTTGAAAAAATTGTGTTAGTGTGGGAGCAGGATTCACAGTAAGTAACACAGAACTATCAGTCAGTTTAATTTAAAATAAATGCTACGATGCTGGCTATTAAGAGTTAGAAAAAAAGAATAATTTCATAGGTGTATGAAGCCAATTAGAAAATAAGTTGTCATTTGAAGCAAAAGTAAAAATGTGATGTGGCCTCTGCAGTCCCTTGAAACTATTGAAAATAATTATCACAGTTAAAGGTCTAATAATAAAGGAAAAAGAGCATAGTGCTTACTTTTGAAGTTCATAGTGCACCTAGGGAGGCATGTACTGTGTAAGTGGAGGGTAAGTCTAGTGTATGTAGAGTGATATGTTCTCTGAGGTGTGCTCCTTAATTGGGTTTTAATTAATTTGAGAGAAATCACTGGAAAAAATAATGAGAATGTCTCTTCTTGCTTACCACTGGTTTTATACTGCTGTAATGCCATTACAGTTACTCCTGTCTGACACCAGCTGTAGCTGTAGTCAGAATCAGGACTAAGAAATTTTTTTCTGTTGAGATATTTTAGCACTAGATCATGGAATTTAAGGGCTAAATTAGGGCCCTGGTTATACCGTTGTGAATACAGAATAATATAAATTACTTCAGTGTCGCTGAAAGCAGAATTTGACTCATCGTTCTTTCTGGATTTGAGACCTAGAATAAAATTAATAGACTTAAAAAAAAAAAAAAACAACCCTGAAGATATAATATGGCCAATATAGTTGTTTGTTAGATGGAAAGGCATTCATGCCACAGGAAGAGTAATGAAGCTTTTGTTCTGCTTACTTTGTTTCCTTTGCTATTATTGCTCATTTTAAACACACTTTTATGTTCCATTTGTTCTGCAGATAAATTAACCTTCTGCCTGATCCTGCAGTGACTACACACACAGATGGACAATTTCATTGTTGGATCAAGTAAGGAGGGAAAAAATAGGCTGTTAGAGAGTAATCTTCATAGATAGAAATTTTCACTGTCAGAAAATATACTAATATATTTATATAAAAAAGCAAAAGATAAGTGGCTGTGAATAGAAGATAATTTTAAGATCCCTTCTCCTCACCCACCCACACAAAAAACACACTGCATGAAATTTTATCTTGAAAGTCTGGCATCTCAAGCACTTTGTTGATGCTGTCTATTGTTTTCAATAGCCTAGTTCAGATTATTGGAAAGGAAAAGGAAAATGATAAAATAAAATATTACTAGATAAAAATTGATCACAAGAAGTAGTCAAGAAGGTGGAATATGTCCCCTTTTCCATCTTTTCGTCAAATGTCTTGAGTAACTAATTCGAACTAATTTTAGTAAGTGTAGACATAGTTTTGGAAACTAATGGTGAGATCCTAGCCACATTGAAGTAAAATGGAAGTTTTTCTAGTGACTTAAATATGGTTAGGATTTCACTCTAAACCATTTATATCTCCAATTTAGTTCTATTATACCATTAGTATGTTTATGCATTTATAAGCGAGAGTGGACAGTGGCAAATATATCTAAAATGCATTTTATGGTCTACTTAAAAATGAATTTGCCTCAAATTTAAAGAAAATAAAAAGGGTCACACATTTAAATAAAGAAAACCAGGATTCTTTTGGACAGTAAGCTTACACAAAAATGTGGTTTTAAGACACAACCAAATAATTTTCCACAGTACTACAATGTATTAATGATAGGATTATTCTAGTAAACATTCTGATACTGATCATGTCATGCCCATCTGATCAATAGTTTTGAGCTATTTAATTATCTGGGTGACTGCCTGTTATAACTCAAACATACATCCATGTCTTATCTTATTACATATCTTGGAGAGGCCAGCAAAACTTACTTTGAAAAAAGAAAATGCAGTGGATATAATCTTTAAAAGCAGTCATAATGCTTCTTATAGCACTGACTGCTTAAAAATTGCATTAAGGGCATTATTTAATTATTTCCAAACGTTATTTTTGCAATATTAAATAGCAACATCAAGGGATAGCTGGATGCAGAATTCACTGGAGCACTCATAAGAATACTTTGTCCAGGCTTATTTCCAAATTTCTTTATCTGGTGCACAAAGATAATTTGAAAGCACAGCCAAAAATGGAGAAGTCAATATGAAAATGAGGGCTGCCTACACTGGCAAATTTAGTAGTCTCCAATTCAGATGAAAATGGAATACAATCCATTGGCCTAGGCAAATATACATTATAAATATAAAGTTTGTTTCTCTGTAACGCAAAGGAGTTTTTGCCAAACATTGCTGTGCATCTCTTCAAACCAATTAAACAAGTCATATTACAGTTTAGAAGAGAGGGAAAAGAAAAAGAATAGACTGGAGGGAGAAGGAAATGAGATTTTTTTCAAATAGAATAAAGTTGAATGCTTTGAACGCAATCCTTAGGGATTCTGGGATTACTGGGTGCAGATGAAACTGTGCCATAACATTTGGATGTAGATCCAGATATGAAGTTTGTCAAAATAAACTAGTTTGCATCTGGGATTTGATTCAAATCATGTCAAAATCATGTTAAAGCCAAACCAAACCATGCAGCAGTTGAGAACTTTCATTGTGCCAGAGAAAAGTATCTTGAAGATTAAAAGGTTTTTATTCCTTTACAATCTTGATTTCATAATATTATTTTTGAGTGGGTTTGAACCCCAACCTCTAATTATAGCTTTCCTTCACTTCTGTCTCCTAATCTCTTCTAGTCCCTCAGTCTCGCTTTGCACACCAACTCTTCCCATTTATTTTTTAAAAAAAGTTTAAGCCACTGTTTCTCACATTTCGTGTGGTGTGTGATTTGGCTGCTCAGGAGACAGAACTTCCTGACAGAGATTCGCAAATTTCTGCTGTAGGCAGTGCCCATTCAGAGAGCAGACAGGCAGAGAAAGCATAAGAGCAGCAGTGAAGGATGTTTAATATAGGGTAAGTGGTTCCTTTTTTGACTGAGATAGTGTAAAACTAGAAAGACTCATTTAAGTCATACCACATAAAGAACCAAGCTTCAGGCCAATTTAAAAACCTATCTTAGTCCTTCACTGCAAAACTTTGCAGCCTCACTAACTGGCTGCTGAAAACAGAGAAACTGGGTCAAGAAAGGAAAGCAGAATAACCTGAAAAAGGCCAGTACTGAAATATTGAAAGCAAGTCCCAGATTCTGATCATTATCTAGGAAAGTTTTGCAGTGTTGCTAGTGTGGGAGTGCTGAGGGACTAAGGAAATTGATTATTTCTTCTATTAAAAACAAGGTTGGAAGGGAGGAAGAAAAACAATGCTGGGCAAGACAAATGTCTGACGTACTGAGATTGGCTCACAATTCTTTGCAGTAACTTGCAGTATTGTTATAAACCTGTAATGGGAGGTAGAGAGATTAAAACAAATCAGTCATTCTACAGTGAAACACATTGGAGGAAATTCTAACTCCATAGACATCAGTGAAGTAACACAAGTAATTAATTTGGTTCAATGTGAAGGATAAACCCTGTACCCAATGCCTGACATAAGTCCCTTCTGTGCAGGGAAGACGCGGATGAGAGAAATGATGCCTATACCTTCATGTAATGGAACAGCCAACGCTCCAGCACCTTACATCTCATAACTTCTCATGGGGAGGCAGGACATGCACAGAAGCAAATCCCAAAGCTCCACCTTGTTCCCAGGTTACTCATGCGGTGCTTCAGAGCCTATGCACTGCTGCACAAATATTCCCTGCAGAGATGAGGTCATTGGTACACAAGGAACATGCATTTTCTGGAGAACTCTCCAGAATCCTTTCCACTTTTTCACAGCAGACCCATTGCAGCTTTCACAGCCTCAGAGAGAAAGACAGACAGGCGTTGCCCCTTAAAAATCAATATTTCATTTGCATTCCACATGTATGTTCCACCAAAGGACTGGAAGTCTCTTCTGATTTGCTGCACTAGCTTAAATATTGCTTAGCGATGCAGATTTTCTCTTTGCTAGCACCAAGTTAATCATTGCAGCTGAGCACTAAACCAGAGATGCTTCGAAATAATAAAAGGACTTTATTTGTCTTTTAAACATGCTGCTTCCTTTCCATTTTGACTTCTTTTATTCCCGATGGTTTATTAATAATTTTGCTTCTTACAATAAGCACAAGACGCAGATTGTCTCCAATGTACAACTTTGCTGGAAGGTGCTGATGGTTAATAGCTTCATCGGGGAGAGCATTTAAATGAGAACGGGGCTGGATCATTTGCAGGATGTCATAATTAATATTTATAGCAGAGCCAATTATACTAATCAGTATGCCTGCCAAAAGCTAGCAATGCTGACTGTGTGAAGGAAGCCAAAGAGTCAATACGTTTTCAACAGCCATTATTTTAGACTGAGGAGTGAGCGGATGTTGGCTGATCAAATGCACACATGCTATTGTGGGAAATGATGCTCCAGATTTTTTTCTACAGTAAGCCGCAGGCTTGCAACAGCATCAGTCATAATAGGTGAAAATAGTGTTATAATTGACAGGAAAGGCTGGAATTTAGATCATCACAATTCAGAGAACTGAAGGGACACTCATGGCTCTCAGTAATGGACAATCTTATTTATTATCATGGTGGTGGAAGGGGACTTGACAAACCTCTGAAGAAATATTTTGGCAAAAGTTTCTCTTTCCATTCAAAACTTTATCTTGATTCATTTTATAACTTTTACTGTACCTTGCCTAAACTCAGACTTGGGTACTGAGCTACAGTGATGATTAAACCTACTGAACAGTGCAAGACAGTTTGCTTAGACATTGGTATTGTAGATAAAGGTAAATTGAAAACTGGTCATTTGGAGGCAGATTGTGACTGCAGGCACTGCCTCAAGCAAAGGAAAATGGATAAACAGCACTATCCCTGGAATTATCCCAGGAGGCATATCTGAGACACAATTCCTGTTTGTTTTCTTCTTGTGCATGGCATATGCCAGCACTAAATTCCAGGCTTCTCTAATCCCCTTCTCCTCAGCTATTCTGAGCAGTGAATATCAAAGCTCCACCCATTTGCCATCCTTCTTCCCACTTTCCACCCACCATTCGCTAACAGGTAGTTTTGCAAGTGAGTTCTCCAGGTGAAGGAGGAGCTACTACAGAATCTGTGGGGTAAGTGACTGTCTGTAGTATTGGGGTGTGTGTGTGTGTTTGTGTTTAGGGGTTACTTGCTGTGAGCTGTGTGCTGAGCTTGAGTTTGTCTCTGTCTGTCTGTTTGGCTGTTTGAAGGACTGTGTGCTAGGGCTGGCAGTTGGAGGCTGTGAGCTTCAAAGGTAAGTTTGAGAGCTTGAAGCCTCTGGTGATTGGCTGAGCTTTAATCAGCTTTAATCAGCCTTAATCAGTGGGTGGGGCATTAACCCAGGCCAGGGCTTTATAAAGCCACACACAAGCGACCAGGGGTCTGCTAATAGGGAGTTTTGCAAGGGAGTTTAGAAGGGAATTTCAAGGGAGGGGGGGGGGGTCCTTGTCGGTCCTCCCTGGTCCCCCTGTCCCCATATAACCTATACTTCAAACCATACTCTAAACCCCCTTTCTTTCAAACCACCCTTTCATTAACTAGGGGACAATGCAGGCAGAAGCCCAGCAGCAGAGTGGGGGCTATCCAGTTTATTGCGCCGGGTGCGGAAGGTATGAGTACCTGCCTTGTGGGTGGGTGGCGTATGTCTGCATTCGGTGCAAGGAGCTCCTGACCCTCAGAGACCGCGTGCGGGCTTTGGAGGCCAGGGTGGCGGAACTGGAGGAGCTGAGAGAGGCAAAGAGGTTTGTTGAGGAGGCTTTCCGGGACACTGTAGAATTGTCCCACCTCCGCTCAGACAGCCTCTGTGCTGTTGAGGAGGAAGAAAGCCCAAGGGAAGCAGAGCAGTCAGCGGGAGCAGAGGGAAACCTTCCCATAGTTGGGACCCTCCTTCCAGATGGTGCTGAGGCTGCCTCTTGCACGGAGGTTGCCTCTCCGGGGGAGGGAA
>ML685849.1:4371460-4395520 GCA_007922175.1 Pelusios castaneus | reverse complement strand
GGTCTGACCCAGTACGGCCTTTCTTATGTTCTTATGTTCTTACCGTGTCCTGGAAGACTGTAGGTGTTCCACTAGTCCAGCTTGCTTCTTGTACCTGTATCCAAAATCCAGATAACCTGACCATGGAGGTAAGAGTGGGTCTTAATTTTTTTCAGTGCCTTGCCTTTGTGCCTAGCCCAAGTTAGAATTTAGCCCTTGGACACCAGTCTTAGAACCCATACACCCAAAATGTAGCACCTACTCTGTCAATAGTCTTGATTTCAATGGGATCATCAAACTCTATGCATGCAAACTGTGTATATTCACAAATGTAGCAAGGTATATGTGCAAATTCCCATACTTGGGTGCGCGGTGTTTTGTGTGCACACTTCTCAAAATCTGAAGTATTTGTTTACTCTTTAAACTTAGTCCATCAGAAATATTCTTGCCCAGCATATACTCCTTAGCAGAAAGTCAACTTTCCATCAAACAGAATTCACTTTACTGGACCTATATAAATTAACTCTTCATAAAAAGTCCTGTGAATGGAAAACAGCGGTTAAGTAGAATTCATGTCATTGCTGCTTAATATCATATTCAGAAGTAGAATCACATAAAAATAATTCCACTGAGAAAGAGACATCGGTAATGGACTTTTGTCTGTCTTTTTTCACAGCCTTGTGGGAAGGAGCACTATTCAGTCTGTTTGGCAGAAGAGTTTGGCAGTGGTTGCAGGCATGTGGGTGACACTAGTTTATACTTAAACATTTTCAAAGGGGAACTTCAAATGTTGACAATTGAGGTTGACAATAAGATAAATCACAAATTTAAGAGTTCTTACAAAAATTGTGTGATAGCTTCAATTGAATAAAAATAGCTGATTATGTTATTTGCAATGTTTCTGTTGCCATGTTGGTTCCAGGAGACTAGAGAGGAAAGGTGAATGAGGTAACAGCTTTTCAGTGGACCAATTTCTGTTGGGGAAAGAGACAAGGTTTTGAGCTACTTGAAACTTTTGAGATACCTGAAGAAGAGCTTGATATAGCTTGACAACTTGACTCTTTCACCAACAGAAGTTGGTCCAATAAAAGTTATTACCTTATTCATTTTTTGTTTCTAGTTGCTCTGTTTTGTCTACAGTATGATAATATCAGTTGAGAAAGGACAAGTTAAAATGAAAATTAAGCCTAATTTATTTTAAATGTATCATTAGATAAAACATAATTGTACTCTCTTGTTATGTTACTACATGAGGTGTTCCAGAGAGGTAGTCACATGATATGTGATTAAACATATACAAGTTAAACAAACTCAGATTATAAAAAATTACTCCTCTTTGTGGTCCATGGCATGTTATGGTCGGTGCAGTTCAGGCCCATCAAGCAAGCGGTGTTCTTATTAGTTTTTATCAGTGTTGCTCCGTGTCCGGCGCCGATATCAACTTGGCCGCATACGTGAATTTGTGCATGAATCTCTGAAGGTGTGCTCCCTCAGGATTACCCCTGGATCAGATTTATAAGCGGGGACTTCGTTAGCTCAGTGATCTAGAGCCTGGCTTGGATCTCTAGCAGGGACTGAGTTAGCCTGAGGATCCTAAGCCGAGGTGCTCCTTTGGTTAACACTCAGGATTACCTTTGGCTCAAATCTCTAGTGAGAACTCAGTTAGCTCAGTGATTTGGAGCCTAGGCGTACCCTGTGTGCAAGAGGTAAACTGAGGCAACACTCACGATTGAAGAAACCAACACCACCATGGATCTTTGTAGAAACGAAGGTGCCAGGCTAAGCTTTATTACAACATAACACAATGGCAAGCGATCTATATTAACAGATCTGCTGGCAGCATATGTGCTCTCAATACAAAGGAACAGCTCAACTTACAGTAGGGACTCCCCATCACTCCTTTCGGCTGCACAGGGTTTGAGCTCCAGGGCTCCTACTTTTATATCCTCATCTGACTTTACATTGATTGGTCCATATATTGATTGATTCCCGCATTGATTGGGCCACGCATTTCTGGGCATCTCCATCCATCAAGGTGTCATGGTTTGACTGAACCTTACCTTTGCCAGGGCCAAACTATGCAAAACATCTCTCTTTATCTCCTTGGTGTTAGACCAACCCCAACACCACCTTCCTCAAGTTACATTCTGATTTTTGTACTTATTATTGCAATTTCAGCTTGTTTCTTGCCAATGTCAGTGAAGTTGGACTTTCACAGTCTGTCTCTTGTCAGTACCTTCAGTTCAGGTCTGAAGTACATTCAGTTCAGGCCCACTGTTTTGGATTATTTTGTTAGGCCCTGGGCCAGCACCTAGGCATTTCTACTTGTCTTTCTATTTTAACCTTTTACTTTCTCCTACACCCCTTGTTCACATTGAACAACATTAAGTTACAGCTAGTGTAACAGATAAGTAAATTATTTATTTGGTTGCTTGGTTGCACTAGCATGTAAAATTCCGAATAAGGGAACAGGACTTAATGTAATGATAGTGTAATGATAATGCCAGCAGCAAAATAAGCTTATTATGAAATACAACTGGTGGATACAATACATAAATAGAGGAAGGAAAAGCAATTTAACACTGACAATCATGATTAACATTATCAGCAATTATAGTCCATGCAAATGATTGTATTATTGACTAAACAATGCTGGAAGTGTCCCATAGTAATCTCTATTTCACTCATCTGCTTGATTGGACACTTTGCAAGCGACTAAGGGTAACAAAAATGCTAACAATTAAATGATAAGCATTTAGAGAGAAACTTTTCTGGTAGTCTGATACACAAAATAGTACCACTTTTAAAATAATGTCTATTACTCTAAATATTAGAATTGTACAAAAAAAGAGAGATTTTGTAGTATTATATTTGGAATAACATCAGAAAATGAAAAGTGTAAAGATCATATCTCAATCTAAACTCATATATGAGTAAAATTGCTCATTAGAGAACTTAGATTTTAATTTTTATATAATTCAGATTGCCCTTAAATAAAGTGTGATATATTATAAGAGGTTTGGTAGGAAATATTTATTTTTCTTTTTTCTACCATTTTTTGTAATTTTTTAGCATGACTATATGGTGTATCAGAAAGAAAAAGAGCATAACTGATTTTTTCTGTTCCTCTCAAATTGTCACAGTCCATAGGGCAGTGGTTTACACCTTGATCCAAAGCCCTCTGAAGTCACTGGGTAAGGCAAGTTCTCATCTCTAGAGATATGGGTTGAAAATCTAACATAGCACATTAATGAAAATAAGGGTGAAATTCTGGCTCCTAAGGTGTCAATGAGAGTCTTGCCGTGGGCTTCATTGAGGACAGACTTTTACCTAAGCTTTCAATTCCATCGTAGTCTCTAATTTTCTGCATTATAGCATCAAAATACCCAATTCAGCATGGTACTGAGGAGATATGGCAAAGCTAAATGGGCACAATGCATTTTTATAGGCACTGTAATTTGCTCGGGTTATTGTTGGATTCTTATTTGTGCTATTATGTTCTCACATTTATGAATGCTAAACTTGTTGACAAAACTTTTTTTAAAAAGATGTACTTGCATTATAATGGATGCTGGCATTTAATTTCTGCTTAAGGTTTGATTTAATCTTCTTTTCAGCTGCTCCCCTTCAATTGTCCCTAAGGTCTCAACTGTGTTTATAGATGAAATTCATCGCTGATTTGAACTCTAATATGTTTTACATGATTTCTTTTCCTACATTCCCATACATTAGAATTGTGTTTAGATAAATTTCCTTAGGGAAAAATCCCTTATGTTAACAGAAAATGGTAACAACCTATAGATTTCTTTAATAATCCTATAGCTTTTAATGAGTTTAAAACATTTTAAAAGATGGCTACATGGTTTAAAACAAGCAGGCAAAAACCCCTACAGAAATATTAAAAATTAAAATTTAATTGAAAAAGTTTTTTAGAATAATTTCTATAAAATTATGTTGTTTCTACAGAATCACGATGTTTACATCACTATAAATTCTATAGGAATTTTCTGTAAGGATCAACATGGCTGAAACTAAGAATTTCAGAATCCATCCATCCAGGTGATAATATGATCTCATCATCATAGTGTCTAAGTTTCTTCCCATTGCTCAATTAGCCATTCTGTTTAGGTAGATCCTACTTAAACTCAACTTCATTTTGTGCGTTTTGGCTACAGAGCCAGTAGAAAGAATCCTGCACTCAAACTCTGACTTCACAAGTCATGATTAGACAGAGATGACTGAAACAAAGAATACTAAATTTTTGACCTGCTTTAATTTTGTATAGTATTCACATGCACTTATTAAATGGGATGAAAGCACTAGTAGCAGAAACAAATGTGAAATACAAAGAAGTGTTGTATTTAAAAATAACATTTTCCATTATAATGTTTCCATTAGGAAGCAAATGCCTGAATTTGAAAGTGTGGGGATTGAGCTGTCATGTCTAAGAAACAGTTTCAGTTTGTGTCAATCCTCTGAAAGAAAAGTAGAAAAAAAATCATTGTAAGGAAATATTGCATGGCCTCTATATATTGTTCACATCCCATTTATCGGGATATATAGGTTATACTTTCACTTATAGTTCACACATAAGGACAGCTTATTTCAACTCCAGCCTGTGACTTCTCAGACCACACACTTACTTCGTTACTTACAGCACCATGTATAGTTCCACATATTCCTTCTGGGCAGAACATCATTTTCTTATCTTGCTGAGCAAGAAACATATGTTGTGGTCACACATCAGAAACTGCAAAACAGGATAACATTTTTTGTTGGTATTATTGTTGGCATAGCTATCTTTGTTTCCAACAGGTGGAGTGGCTTAAATCTTCAAAGGATGCAATAGAAACAGAGTATTTATCCATCCTCATTGAGTATTGAAGCTGCCTTCTCTTGGTAGAATATAAATACAGAAACAAGTTCAGTAATTAATTTTGTTGGAGCAATAATGATTTCAGGCTTGGGCATTGCCTGGTGGGTAATGCTCATCAGGATAAGCCCTGAGGCATTGCCTCAACCCCTATGGTTTCTCTTAAATCTTTGTTAAAAGATGTGACTATTCAGAGACCTTTAAAAAACTGGAATACTGACAGGTCAAACACATGAAAGGAAGAAACCAATGTGCACTTTGCCTCAATCACATGCCAGGTTAATGAGCACACAAATTAGTTTAGTCAACGTTGTTTTTAATCTTGGAAACTGTTCCAAACTTATCAAACTTACCTACTTTTGTAAAGTGCAATGAGATCTACTGATAAAAAGTGCTATACCAAAACTACATGATATTATTGTTAGTCAAATTAAGGAAAACATGGAGAAGCATTATAGAATTAAGTAACAGAGAATGGTACATCTATTTGCACTTGTTGAAGATGGCAGATAGTACCTTGGATCTCTTTTTTTTCTTTTTTAGGAAGCTGTACAGAATTCCATCTTTTCCTGGGGCTGAGTTTTTTGTCTTCATAAGCCTGGCCATTACTACCTGCAATGTAAAGTCATTTTCCAGGCCAGCTGCATTGCTAAGCCAGCACAGAGGTTGAAGGCATCCTGGACACTGTGCACACAGGAGCAAAATGGTCGAATACACTTTTATGTTACCTTATGTATGCTCAGGATGTTGATGCTAGTGCTCTTGGGTTATAGTTTGAGAAGATTCTTAAAGGTTTTAGTGGCTGGAAGTTCTGATAATAATAGCATCATTGTAAAACTATTTTGTTACCCATTTTCTACTGGTGATAAACAGAGAGCAAAGTAATTCTGGAAATCCAAATCTGGACTTATGCTGTGCAACTATTATGGCTCTGATTCAGCAAAGCACTTAAGCATATTTTTAAATGTGATTTTAATGGGACTTCCCACATGCTTAAAATTATATGCATACTGAAATATTTTGTTGAATCAGAATCTATATGTTTAGGTTATATTTGTTGTAAAAACACATCAGAATGAGTTGCTTTTTAAAATGACAAACATTAAAAAGCTAGCTGCTAATGTGATATAGGAATAAACATTTTAATAGGGTGAATAAATCTTACAATAACACTTGCTTTGATTCATTCTGTCAGGCAACTCAACATTCGGAAGCGCATGTCATGGACTCATGCTTTTGTGACACATCTCCAGCTGATCTATAAATGTCTTGTGGGGAGGGAATCATAAAGTGCTTTCTGTCAGAAATATTAATTATTTAAAGTCTGTAAAGTGCTGAGAACTGTAACTCATTTGTAAGATAATAAATGAATGCTAAGTATTGTTACCATGAATTTTTAAAAAATAACAGACCGATAAAGTTGTTTCCATGCCTTGTGCAGCTGATAAGTACTACTGTGCTGCATTTCCTGGTCCAAAATAACTGGGCTAGGAAGAAGGACCTCATTTTTAGAGTGATCCACTGTAGCTACAGACCCAGCGTAGGGACAGTTCTGCCACACCTCCCTCTTATGTCAATATAATAGGTGAAATAAGACATGCCTGGGATGCCCCTGGGCTACACTTTCCCTTTCAGCAGCATTTGCAGCCAAAGCAAGTTGGCCTTGGATATAAGCAAGATCCAGGGAGTTGCAGTGATGCACTTGAAATCTGAGACAGCCGTAAGGTGATGGGTTGTTCCTCTCTGTCTGTCTGGGAGGGAGGCCACATACCCCTCTTGCCCCTGTGCCAGCCTAAAACTGGCTGGGGGAATTAGCATTGGGGCTGGGATCTTGGGCCATTCTGCCACTTACCAGCAATGAAGCAGCACCCAGCCAGGACCTCTGGCAGAGTGGGCAGGGAAGGAGTCTCTGGATCTGGTCCCAGACCAGGACGAGGCAAGTAAAGCAGTTTTTAGTCCTATGGAGACCAACTTAGTGGTCTATGGCCCAAGCTCCCCTAGTAAGGTGAGGCAAGTGAGCCATCTCCAGCCTAAGGCAGGGTGAGTTAGTTGCCTATGGCCCTGGGCAGGGCAAAAAAATAATCTGCAGGCCAAGTCAGCAGTCTCTAGCCCCAGTCTGGGCAAACAAATTATCTATAGTCCTGGCCTTTCAGACAGGGTGGGCAGTCAAATAGTCTATGGCCTCTGAGGCTTCACTGACTGGGAGGAGGCAACCACTCTAGGGCTGGTGTGGAAAGGGAGGAAGGGGATGCAGGCCCCCCCCCAACTTCACTGCATCTCAGCCCAGGATATCAGTGGCAGAGGGGTATACCACAGGGTCAGTGCGGCTCCAGCTATAATGTGCTGACACAGCTACAGGCCATTGTTGGAGGCCCAGTTCAATTTGAGTGGCCTGACTACTGTCCTAGAGGACTAGCATAGCTTCAATTGCTTGCTTGGCTAGTCTGACCCCTGAAGCGTGACATCTGAAACATAAAAGGGAAGCTTACAAGAAGTGGAAGCTTGGACAGATGACTAGGGAGGCGTATAAAGATATTGCTCGGGCCTATACTGCATATTTGTCCTGCACTGTTGGTCCCAAATTCCCCCTGTATATACGGGGGGAGTGTGGGAGTTTTTTTTTTGTTTTGTTTTTTTCTCTTCTCTGCCCCCCCCCAGATCCTGAACACAAGCCATGACATCCCATTGCTGCATCAGAATCTTGCTGGTCATAAGTGTCTGGGGGCTGATGTTGTCCAGGCTCTATGCTGAACCAGGGATCCTTTTGAACCTTTGGAGGTGTTTGCCAGCTGGAGCCCAGGAAGTAAAATTGCTGTGCCACATGCATGGATTCTATGGGAATGGGAGCAACCCCTTGGCTCTGCAACGTCGCTACCAATTCTATGCTGCTAACTCCTCAGGTTGTCCCTGGAAAAGCACTGCCAATTGCACGCAGAGTGCCACTGGGGAGCCACTCCAGCTGTGTTATGACACTAAGGCCACAACGGACTCCGTCCCATTCTTCTGTAAACCACTGTGGACCCGAGAGAGACTTAAACCATCGCGAGCAACCACTGACCAGCGCAGCGGAAGTTGCATGATAGCCCTGGTATCCTCTGCTGTTTGGGGAGTGGCCATGCCCCTACGTGTCATCACTGTTGCCGGAAGCCAAACGCCTCCACTGCCAGGAGATGAACTGCAGCTGTCCCTGATCACACCAGCAGGCAAAAATATCACGCGATTTCTGGTAAATTGGGAACCGTTGAACTGGACTTTAGCTGGCCATGACCTGCTCCAGCAAGATCCCCCAGACTGGGTAGTTCCACTAAAGGGCACGTACTGTGACAAACTCATGCCAGCAATTTGGTTTAAATTCTATGGGCACATTGCCATTTCGGAGGAAGTCTATGAGCCTGGATTGTACAGGGTGGAATTGGGACAACAACAAAAAACAGTTTTAAATTTTGACCCCCTGATCACAAACCTTGCTCCCCTCCGACATTTAAGAGCCCCAATTTCGGGACCTTATGTGTTAAAATTGGATCAACAAGAACAATTGGTTTTTCAGCCTCAGACCTCATTGAAGGAGGTTCAAATCCACTTAAAAGGCATGAACATCTCTCACATTGTACCTGCATGCGCTCCCTTCATTGGAACCAGCCATAAGGGTTGGAATGAATGGGTAAAAATGTGGCAAGGGGTTAACCATGTACATAAAGTAAAAAGAGAATTAAGTGACTGGATTGCACCTGTGGGAGCAGGAGTCTCTTTAATTGATGCTGCAAATATAGAAGTTCTAGCTAATAAACTGTCCTATGCCACAGAAAATATAGGGAAAATGGGAACCCCATTAACAGCATCCTTGAAACAGTTAAGTGAGGAACAGCAGTTAATAAGTAAGGTGTTCCCTAAATGGGAAAGACTCATAGAAAGAGATGAAGGGTTAATAATGTCTGGGGTACAGTCCCTCCAAAATAATATCTCATTGGCCTCAGCGTGTGAGCAGGCTCAGGCTCTTACTGAAAATGTAATCATGGGAATGATTCGGCAAGCCACAGCGGGACAAATTCCCATGGAGGCAATCAACTTAATTCGGCCACATGTAACAGAGGCAGAATTAGCCCTCCAGCCCTGGTGGAGATTAGTTAACGTTTCATACAATCATCACCAGCAAAGTTTGCAGTTATTCCTAATAACTGTGGCAAGCAAGGAAACTAGAGTTATCTACCCAGTAGTTCCACTGGGATTACAGATTGATGATAACTCCGTCATGTACTCCAGAGATCATAACACTTGGGCATGGCAGAAAAATAATGTGTGGAATACAGTGAATGTAAAAGGATGTAGGAAAAAGGAAGGTTTGGGGTACATCTGTGAAGACCAAGCATGGGAAGAACATGATGAATGCTTCTTCCCACAACCTGGAAATAAGTCTCACTGTTCCTTTGATGTTATCCAGGAAAGTGAATCTGTTATTGTCTATATTGGTAAAGCATGTGTGTGTGTAAGAACGAGATGTGATATTGTATTAATTAATGGACAGCGGATACAGCCCATGGTACCTTACATTAATCGCTGTTTCTGTAATGTAACCACCATTGTTACTTGTGATATTAAGTTTACTGTACTTATATGGACTGTTCAGCATTTAAATGCTTACCCTGAGTTATACAAGGAGGTTTCCCCCATTTCACTGGGAATGGGTCTTACTGTTATTAAGAAACTATTAACACATCCCTCTCTGAAAGCTGAATTGCAAAGACTCAAAACTTGGGGAGAGAATGGTAAACTTGAAATTCAACACCACAGCCAGGAAATCTCTAGGCTAGCAGCCACAGTTAAAACTGCAGGCCATCATTCTTGGTGGGAGACTTTGCTTGGGTGGAGCCCCAGTGCAACAGGTGTTTTAAATATCTTGCTTCACCTCATCGTGGTGATCATTGGCTTCCAAATTATACTAGTAATTGGTCTGATTATGCTGGTTTGCTGGATCCAACAACTGATGCGGCGGCTGCAATGGATTGAAGACCAGACCCGGTACCATCGAGTAAAGGTGTGATGGGGATACTTGCTCAAGGCAAGCACCCCATCAACGGGGGGACTTGTTACTGGTTAGCTCTGTGTTCTTGGAACCAGGCACAGTATCCTGCCTCTGTGACTCACCCCCCCTCCCCCCACCCTCTGCTTGAACCAGAAACTAAAACCAATGACAAGGCAGTGGGAGACACACCTAAACCCCTTGAAACAAGGGTGATGGAATTAGGGCAACTCCCCATGCCTCATCTACAGTGAAGATGTGAGCCATTAGCACACTGAATGGACAGCAGAAACTTCATTTGCATCAAGGATGGAACCAGAATTAGCATGCTGAATGGAGAACCAAGCTCCAAGGCAGGAATCGCACTGAACTGTGGGATTGGCAAAGCAGGGAAGCACTGCATGATGGGAGATCTCTGCTCCTGAGACAAATGAACTCGTGTCTGCACACACCCAGCTCAGCAATTATCAGACCAATTCTAGTCAATAGATCTTGTATTGATATCCAACACACTGAATCTGCCTGATTGCATTGTGAGCTCCCTCAGAGAAATGCCCCCATAGCCAGGAATGATCAGCTCCTATTGTCCACTTAAACTAAACAGCTCTGGTATACTCCCTTAAGTCATTATTTACACCAAAACAACTCTAGTGTTCTGCCCTGAACCATTGTTTCTTCCCTACAAAAATCCCTACCCAAGTTCTGAATCAGAAGCTAGTTCTAAATTACTCTGATCTGTTATGCTGCGTGGATCTGTTCTGCTGCCTGGACCCAAAAGGCTGCAACAGTTCCACTGGGACATCACCTTTTCCTTGCTGATCGTGGTGGGGATTCTGCCTCTCTCCAGCACTCCAGACCCTAAGCTGAACAACCTGGTTCCTGGGTACCTTTGAGCTGCACTGAGTGGTGAGACAACTCCCTGCCCCCCCTTTTTTTCTCTCTCTTTCCTCTTAGTCCAAATATAACTCTCTAAATTTAACCTTTGTAATCCACTTGGGCTAGATTTCCCCAATGCTACAATTGAAACTGGGTAATATTGTAACTCTTTGATCATTTCTCTTTCTTTTGTATGGTTATTGATATTATAATTGTTTGAATATTTTTCTTTCCTTTTATAACTATTCATAAGTTTTATGTACCTGGCAATAAAGTAACTTTTGTATTCAAGGTGGTTGCCAGACTCTTTCCATCTCCTTTGTGTTCTTGGCTTCCCTATATTGCTCTACAGCAACGCTTCTTTTACCTAGCTAAAGATCCCTATGATGCCCAAAATCCTGTAAGGTCTGCTCACTAAGGGGGTTACTAACGTGCTGAACCTGTGGCATATAAGGGTGGCAGCTGAAAGTGCTGTTTTGACCCAGCCTGTGGAGTCCAGGGGCATATAAGGGTGGCAGCTGAAAGTGCTGCTTTGACCCAGCCTGATTGAGTCCAGGGGCATATAAGGGTAACAGCTGAAAGTGCTGTTTTGACCCAGCCTGCTCAAACGTGTGCTCAAGTCTAGTCCAGTGCGGTGCCAGGGGCATATAAGGGTGGCAGCAGAGAAGTGCTGTGTGACCCAGCCTGCTGAGTTCAGGGACATATAAGGGATCAGCTAAGAGTGCTGATAGACCAGGTCCACTCAGACGCACTTAGAAACCCAGTCTTGGGAAGTTTAGGTCCTGCAAGAGTAGCTCCACTGGGAGGGGACTTGCAGAAGGGAGAAGTAAGCTCCATATAGAAACGCACGTAACACAAGCAGTACACTGATAGGAGTACAACGCTCCCCACCCCCACGGAAAGTAACCCTAATAAATGAGCATACCCCAAATTTATGGGCAAATTTGGTAACAGGCCTGCAGGGAAAAAATCAGAAAGGCCAAAGGGCAATTAGAGTTGCAGCTAGCAAGGGATGTGAAGGATAACAGGAAGGGGTTCTACAAGTATGCCAGTAACAAGAAAAGGATCAGGGGTGGTGTAGGTCCCTTACTGAATGGGGCAGGCATCCTCGTGGTGGATGATGAGGAAAAGGCTGAAGTTCTCAATGCTTTTTTTACTTCAGTCTTCCCAGGCAAGGTCAGCTCCCAGACTACTACAATGGGTAACACAGAATGGAGAGAAGGAGAGTGGCCCTCGGTGCTGGAAGGTCAGGTTAGGGACTAAGAGAAGTTGAATGTGCACAAGTCAATGGGGCTGGATGAACTGCATCCGAGGGTGCTGAGGGAGTTGGCCAATGTGATTGCAGAGCCACTGGCCATTATCTTTGAAAACACGTGGCAAACGGGGGAGGTCCTGGATGATTGGAAAAAGGCAAATAGAGTACTTATCTTCAAGAAAAGGAAAAAGGAGGATCCAGGGAACTACAGACCAATCAGCCTCACCTCAATCCCTGGAAAAATCATGAAGCAGGTCCTCAAAGAATCCATTCTGAAACAACTGGAAGAAAATAGAGTCATTAGGAAAAGTCAATATGGATTCACCAAGGGCAAATCGTACCTGACCAACTTGATTGCCTGCTATGATGAGATGACTGGATTCACTGATGTGGGAATAGCCGTCGACGTGCCATACCTCAACTTTAGCAAAGCTTTTGTTATGGTTTCCCACAGAATTCTTGTCGGCAAGTTAAGGAAGTATGGATTGGATGAATGGACCGTAAGGTGGATAGAAAACTGGCTAGATCATTGGGTTCAGTGGGTAGGAATCAATGGTTCAATGTCTAGTTAGCAACCAGTAATGAGTGGAGAGCCCCAGGGGTTGGTCCTGGGGCCGGATCTGTCCAGCATTTTCATTAATGTTCTAGATGATGGGATAGATTGCATGCTCAGTAAGTGCGCAGATGACACCAAGCTGAGGGGAATGGAGATTCAGGGAGACCTAGACAAATTGGAGCATTGGGCCAAAAGAAATCTCATGAGGTTCAACAAGGACAAGTGCAAAGTCCTGCACTTAGGACAGAAAAATCCCATGTAGTGCTACAGGCTGGGGACCGATTGGCTAAGTAGCAGCACTGTAGAAAAGGACCTGAGTGTTATGGCGGATGGGAAGCTGGATATGAGTCAACAGTGTGCCCTTGTTGTCAAAAACGCCAATGGCATATTGGACTGCATCAGTAGGAGTGTTGCCAGCAGATTGAGAGATATGATTATTCCCCTCTATTCGGCACTGGTGAGGCCACAGCTGGAATACTGTGTCCAGTTTTGGGCTCCCCACTATGGAAAGGATGTTGACAAATTAGAGAGTCCAGCAGAGGGCAACGAAAATGATTAGTGGGCTGCGGCACATGGAACTAGTCTTATTTAGTCTGCAGAAGAGAAGACTGAGGGGGGATTTGATAGCAATGTTCAACTACTTAAAGGGGTGCTCCAAAGAGGAGGGAGCTAGGCTGTTCTCAGTAGTAACAGAGGACAGAACAAGAATCAATGGTTTCAAGTTGCTGGTGGGGAGCTCGAGGTTGGATATTATGAAAAACTTTCTCACTAGGAGGGCGTGGAAGCATTGGAATGGGTTAGCTAGGGAGGTGGTGGAATCTCCATATTTGGAAACAGTTAAGGCCCGGTTAGACAAAACCCTGGCTGGAATGATTTAGTGGAAGTGGTCCTGCTTTTAGCAGTGGGTTGGACTAGATGACCTCATGAGGTCCCTTCCAATCTTAAGATTCTATGGCTATGTCTACACTTGCTAAAATTAGTTCGAATTAATTAGTTCGAACTAACTAATTCAAACTAATTTTAGTTAGTTCAAATTAGCTTAATTCGAACTAGAAAAAGTTAGTTCGAACTAAGCAAGTACCATTCATGACACTTGCTTAGTTCGAATTAGTGATCCCCATTCATTTCAATGGCTGGTTAGTTTGAACTAAGAAATTAGTTTGAATTAACATGGCCACATTGGCTAATTCGAACTAGTTAGTTCGAATTAAAGCCTTACTTCTGATGCCCTATTCTAATTTATTAGTTCGAATTAAGGAAGCCCTTAATTCGAACTAACTAAAGCCTAGTGTAGCCATGGCTTTAGTTAGTTCGAATTAAGCCTCCTTAATTCGAACTAACTTGCCAGTGTAGACATAGCCTAAGATTCTATGATCTTCTGGTTGGCAGAAATGAATAAGACTACTGAGTAACTTTGGAGATGTCTCAGTTTCTGTATACCACAGCATGTAACAAAGATGAAATATATGATATGCATGCTTGCAGCTGCACCCAGATAGTGATAGTGGGAACAACAAGTTATCCTTGAACATCTGGGGGTATATCTTTTTATTGCCAAGGGGCATATTTTTACGCTGCCTGCCTATCACCAGATGTTTTGATGACCCCAATTTTCATGGTGAGAATGGAATGCAGTCAAGGCTAAGAACCCAATTTAGGTAATTAGCATATAGGATAGTGAGTAGAGAGGTAATTAGGTGAAAGCAATTCATGGAAGAGTATAAAAAGTTATTATTTAGACAAAGGGGTGAGCTCCATTAACACCTGATTCTGCAGGAGATACTGCCAGTTGGATCAAAGGCTACTAAAGAAAGCCATTCCTGTTTACAGCCTTCTGAGTGATTGCTTAGCTCTCCAGGCTTAGTGAGCTTGATATATTGTAGTTAATTTTAATGACACTCCTGTTCCCTCTTTTACCATCATGTAATGTAGTCTGAAGCACAGGGGAAGGAGAGTGCGTAGTGGAATACAGATAGAGACCATACATATAGAAGAACCTCCAGTTACAGTTAAAATAACCTCCTCTTCTTCTCTGAGTGATGATCCCTATGGTGTCTAGTGTGGAAGCTGATGCAAGGACCCTAATGGAATAGCCATCTGCAGTACAGCATGACCAATGGTCACATCTGCTGATTGTGCATGCCATAAATGTGTGGACAGAGTGCCATGTTGCAGTCTAGCAGATGTTCTGCCATTGCCTCACTTGCAGATGTGCCAAGAGGTGGCATAGGTCATGTAAAATTAAACTGGTAAATTTATAAAAAACTTTGCACATTAAATCTTATTGATCTGCAAATCGGACATATTGTGTGTCACTGGTATACACAGTGATCAGTAAGCATACAGTACCAACACCATAACACTACTGGGCTATTGTCCAGCTCCGTGGGCTACTAAATTCCCCCTTTTCCTGGAGTGCCTGGCTGTCTGGGTCACCTTTGGTCTCCTGGGGGCACTTGGCTATGGATAGGTTTCACATTGATCAGCAACAGGTCCAGCAACTCCTCGAGGTTGCTGTTGGATAGTAGCTCCTTTAGGTCCCAGGGGTCTGGTGGTTGCTCTGGATCCCAAACACTGGCAGTTCCTCTAGCTCACAGGCAGCCGGGAATTGTTCCAGGTCCCAGGAGGTTGACAGCTCTAGCAGTTCTGCAGGGTTGTAGGCAGCCAGTCACTCCAACAGTCCCTCTGGGGTCCAGGCTGCAGGCAATCCTTTAGTCATGCTGCAGTCAGGTTGGGGTCTCAGAACAGGTGGAGAGAGGACCTTCTTCCTCAGCAGTTTGCCTCTGACCGAGCAAGAATCCTCTGCTTTTGTACTTCTGCTCTGCTCCTTCCTGTGGGGAAGAAAGGGTTGTTTTGGCTCTGCCCACCTGGTAGTAGACTGTCCCTCCCTGTCTATTTCTGAGAGATGCCACGCCCTCTTGCTACAACAGCATTGCCAACTCTCATGATTATATTATGACTATAGTAGTTTAGGTGTATTTTTATCTGTCTCATGATCACATGGTGAAAGGCTGCCGACTCATAAATTTTCCCTTACTAAAACTGGCAACCATCTTCTATTACTACCAATGAAGCTGAAGACAACAACATGGCCACCATTTTCCTATAGTATATCTGTAATGTGAGTGAGGCTCTCCTTAATAAAGCTGACTGCCGCATCTCACTGTTCTCAGTGAGACTGAAGTCATGCCCACAGAAAATAAAATGGATGCCACCCTATGGTTCAGAGGGATGGACAAGACACATGGACTGTGAGGAGCAGCAGAGACAGTGAAAGTTGAATGAAGAGAATGAGTGAGTCAGGCACGGGAGGGTTTCGGGGGTTGGCAGGAGGCACATTTAGGGGTTGCCAAAGAATGGGAATATAAGGGGCAGCAGGGAGTAGTGCAGGGTGGAGGAGTGCTGCCCAGTCTGGGGAAGAGAAGTTGGTGGGGTGAAGGGAAAGTATGGGAAGTGCTCCTTCTTTCAAAAAACTAAACCAGTCCCGTATTATTGTTACTTTGGCTTACCGCTTATGCGAAAGATAAATGTTTAAAGCTCTTAATATGTGCATCTGTAAATCATTAACCCTATAAGCTCTATATGTCAATTTGAATCATGATGTAGTCATTAGGTCAATGGTTCTCAAATGACTTACCATCCAGCCTTTTTTCTTATCAAAGGAAATAAAGTAGGTGGGGAGAGAGTTGAGACAGTAGTAGGAACTGTATGGCAGCTTCTCTGTCTCAGGAATAAGAGGGTAAGAGAAGTTTCTATTTGATCATCCAAGGAGAGAAGTGCGTTAAAGATTGCCTTTTCAACATGAAATTAACACACTGACACTGGCAAACAAGTAAAGGGGGTAAAAAAGTCAAAAGACTAAGTAAAAAACATGATTTGATTTTAAATCTCATGAGTTTTTGAGGTTTTGATTCATGGTTTTTGATCTCTTCAGTTTGGCAATATTGCTGAACAGTCTGAGCCTCATCCAAATCCCAATGAAATCAGCGAAAAGACCTGTTGACTTCAGTAGTCTTTAGCTCGGGCTTTCTATGCAAATAAACTTGATAAAAAAATCTGGCCCAACAAATTCAGTTCGGATTTTAATTTTTTCACACTATGATGTTCTTTCCTCAGCTGCCAGTAAAAAGCAATGTTTCAATGGACATGCTAGATGTAAATGAAATTGATCTATTTTTTTAATTATGTTAGCTGTGTCATTACATAGAGGCTGCAGATGAAATATTTAATTAAGTACTTTGAGCTGAGATTTATTAAGTAGAGATCTCCTGAAATATGTTATTAATTATTTACGTACACTGCCCGTAGCTCTGCCCTTTTACTTATGGGAGGAACAACTTCCCACCCATGGACCACCTAAATCCTCCCTTTATTGGTGTCTAAAATAAAGCCAGTTGGATTTTGCAATATTTTTAAAGATTTCAATTGAAAAAAAAAATATACTTATGTATGAATAATTCACCTTGGGATGCATACTTTATGGACACAGAATTGTCATCAACATGCTATAATTTAGAAACATTCCCAAAACCTCTATTAAAAGGACCTTTTTTCATCCTGTTTTAACACAAGAATTCACAGTCAAGAAAGGAGCTGCATAAGGGTTATGGCTATTTACAGGCAAATTTTTAAAGACAGAAACAGGAGCTTGGTGCTTATACTAAACCAGTGCACTAGAGGACTGGGTTGGAGCAATTCCTTCCAATGATTAAAAACCCACCAGTTGAGGAAACTTCTGCAAGGATCCCCTCATGGAATTCCTCTACATTACATCACCTGGAGAACAGAGTTTGCTGTACCTCAAAATAAATATTCATTTCTGGAGCTGGAAAAAGATTGAGGAGGTTCTTCTGCTGAATGAATAAAGTCACAAGTGTACTGTGTTCCTGTAGACTTTTACTAGAAAAACATTTTCAATAACACTACACAAATGAATTTTCAAAGAAACATGAAACCAACAGTAGAATAAACTGTTTTGTATATTATTTAACATAAGTTTGGGGCTCAATAATTCTCCCTGGTTAAGGGGTACTAAAGGGTTTGGGGATCAAACTCTTGTTTAGAAGCTCTCAGCCGAGCCCAGCAGGCCACTAGTATCACACACCATCCTCCAAACAAACAGGCCATACAACATACGTCAGTCAAGCAACAGGTACACCACAAACATATTCTACAGACAACAAACTCACCACAAGGATCACGTCACTCCATCTTTATCCTTGCAATACTCCCATTAGCTGCTCCTCTTCACTAGTTTCCTATGGGGCCTCATCCCATTCATTCAGCCACGCCTGATGCTTCAATATATATTAGTATGTAGGGACCTCCATAGGGTTACAGTAAGACTAGGATATTAGAAACCCTATTTTAGCCTTTATTAGATTTGAATGAGCTCCACATCATAATTGTTAATCTTTAAATAAATGGCATCACTGTTTTTGAAAAAGTGTTCCCTGTTTCTTTGTGCTAATATTCTTAATGCTGATGTGAAAAAAAAAAAATCCACAGTGAACTATGATTAGTTATTACACAAGCAACAATGAAAAATATCCTTCTGAAACACTAGTTGTTGAGACAGATCCTATTTTTTTTTTAATTCAGCGGTAACTAAGATATAAGAGTACTTAAAACAAGGCTTCTGCTGCTAGAGCTATTTACTGTAATTATAGCTATGTCTGCTGTAAAGAAACAAAAATGGTTATGTTTTCAGTATTTTTCTGTTTGCTTAGCTGACTTTACTGCTTTCAAATTGTTTAATCAATATCAAGATTGGATTTAATATTTGGTTTCAAGCCTCTGAACTGGTTTTATCTGTATCCATGTCAAGGTTGCTTGCTCACATATACACCTTTAATTTGACACGCAAACCACACTGGCAAACACATTCCCTTTAACAATGGGATGCAAAGAAGCCACAGGTTCTTAACAATGTGTGTAAACATGTATGTTTGTTAAATTATTATATTCATGTGTGCATGCATGCACGCATAGACACACAGATTTACCTTGACTATTAAGAAAGCTGCCATTTTTGCCTAGCTCATAGAAGAATGTATCTTGTCACACCAAAATGAGAAATCTGATAACAAAAGCCAAGCCATCAATTAAAAACAAATACATTTCGTTTGTGTATATAATGCTTATTCATTCAGTCATGAGCATGGAAAATGACGAAGCTATCAAATTAAAATGTGTAATTTCATTTGAAGTTTTAAAAATAGGTAAAGTGATAGGTGATGTTCCTATAACTGAGTACAGCATGCACTGAAGGCCATGATGATATAATCAAGAATGAAACTACCTTCATATATCTGTTGTGAATATTTTAACAATAAGCTTCCCAGTGTTTCCTAAATAGAGTCTCTTTTAGGCTACTACCCTTTTTGTTTCCCCTACATTTTCCAGTGAAAGTATTTAAATATTTCAGGTATAAAGTATATTGAGACAACTCTTCAGGAGTCATGGGGTATGTCTACAATGGCAATTTAGGTCGACTTAAGTAACCTTAAGTCGACCTAAATTACTCCCCGTCCACACTGGGCTTTCATTAAGTCGACTTAAGACACTCATTAAGTCGACTTAGGACACTCCTTAAGTCGACTTAATGAAAGCTTAAGTCGACTTAGTAAGAACCGCTGGTTAGGTTGACCTAACCCTTAAGTCGACTCCTTAGGTCGACTTAAGCACCGTGTGGACATAGATTAACCCTTAAGTCGACTTTATTAAGTCGACTTAAGGGCAGTTAGGTCAATTTAATAAATCCACGATCAGAGTAACCACTTTTTTAAGTTGACTTAATAAGGTCGACTTTAAGTTGACTTAAAGTCGACCTTATTAAGTTGACTTAACAAAGTTGACCTAACTTTTTCTAGTGTAGACATGACATTTCTCAAATGATAAAATGAGAAACAAAGTCTACATAGAGTTGATAATTGAAAGAATACATATTTGATGTTTCATGATACTCATTTATCTGAATGCAAGGACTAAACTATGGAAAAATCAGACATCAGCTGGAGAATGATATTGACATCTACACTAGTTATTAATATAATTTTTCTAACTCTACTTTTCTAAACTTATCAGTGCAATCATAAAACTGAAAGTTATGCTGCACATATCAAGTATGAAGAGCTGCAGAGACATCAGATAAGAGTCGTAGATAGTGTAAATCAGCATACATCTGGAACGAACAATAATTCATTAAGGAGTAAATTCAAGATATAAACAGTAAAGATCACTCCAGTGGTTTAGTGACTAGCTCAATTCCCTGCCATGTAGGAAATATTAGGTTCGGGAGAAATCTATTCTTCATCTTTGGGTATGGAAGCATTTGAAAGCTGATCTTCTCAGCCTCTCCATGCACTGTGTTTTCATGCCCTGTGTTAAAGTGGCATGTCAATCTCATCGTTTCAACTTCCACAGCACCTAATCATGGCTAAGAAAAAAAGGATGGTGTGACTGGGATGGACCATATTGAGAATGCCACAAATCTGATGGTTATTTTTATAATTAGATTAACCCAGTCTGTAACAAAAGAGCCTCTTTGGTACCACATTAGTTGATCAGAAGCCAAACATAGTTCTCTTCAAAGCATCTGCCAAAGTGGGATTTTCTCCCACGAAAGCTCATCCGATAAATAAATCTGTTAGTCTTTAAAAGTGCCACAGGACTCTGTTGTTTTTCTGTGATAGACTAACATGCTACCCCTTTGGAACTTGAATAGTTCTCTTTAGGCATTTCAGTCCTTTGGCTCCCATCCACGCAAAGAGGCCTAATATAGATATGGGTTGTTGAAAACAAAATTCACCATACATGGTATTCTTACTAAATCTAAAGGATCAGACACTTTCCTCTAGTCAGTGTATTTCTTAGCTCTTACCCAACTATCATGCTTACAGCCAACTTCGGTAAACTAACTATAGATTTATTAATAGACGGAAAGAAGAGAGTTATAAATGGTTAATAGATCACATATATACAATTGATTACATGACATACTTTGTACCAGGTTTGATCAAGGCCTGTTGTGGGCATTGCACAAGCTGCCCCCTTTTAGGGGGGTTGGGAAGGAATTTTTCCCTCAACATCAGATTGAACTAGGTGGAATTGTTGGGACTTTTTTTCACCTTTCCCAGCAAATTCAAGGAGGCATCTATTCATGTATGGCATGAAGAGAGGTAGACTATATGTTGCAATTCTGTATGTAAGTCTGTGGCAAGTACTCAATAAGAAGTGTATATAGTGTCCTGATAAATGGGTTGGTAAAGGACTTAAAAAGGAGGAGTTGGTTAAAAGAATGAAACAGGAACATCTGGGGCTCCCACAATTGATATAACAGGTAGCCTACCTCCCTTTCTTATAATTCATCTTAACCCTATGAGGGAGGGTGTATTGTAAGATCCCAGCAATGGATTGGTTGGGGACAGGATGGGAAAAGGGGGAGAGCGTTGGCAGAAGCCCTCTGGGAAGTCCCAGTCATATAATAAAAAAGTTGTGGCCTGATTAAAAACCACATTAAAATCTGTCCTTTTGGCATAGCCGGGCAAAATGTAAACCAGCCCATTAAATCATATGGGGATTCAGAATTACAGTGAGAAGGCTCTCTTTAGATTATTTATTCATTTACCTTATCATGCCCAAAGGGGTTAACATTGCACTGAGTCCCACAAAGAATTTACAGTTGTTCTTAATCCTGTATAGCGAACAGCACAGGACTCCTGAGCTCACTCCAAGCCCCACTGAAGTCATAAGGGCTCTTCCTGTGCAGTATGCTTTGCAGAACTTAAATGAAGAAGGGAGAAAAAAGTAGGACACACTTAGAAGGAGGGAATCACTTAAAGGGAATTTCTTTTGATTTTTTTTAAAAAAAAAACTCCTTGTGGGCATCATGGAAGAAATGAGTCTTTAGTATGGATTTGAATGAGGATAGGTGATGAATTGGTATTCTAGGACTGAGAAGACAGATGATAAATAAAGGGCTTCAGGAGAAAGGGCACACATATGGGACTGGAAGAAGTAAATTAATGGTGTATTGAGGCAGACTTTGTTGGTGAGAAAATAAGGAGCTTGGGGAATATGAGACCAGATCTGAGATGTAGACTTTGGTGGGACCTGCACTAGTTTTGATTAAGGTAGGGTGCTAAAAATAATGTAGCTGGAGAGGCTGAACTGCCCTGAGGAGGTAACTGTTCAAGACACTAGGCATTTATTCAGGGTGGCTAGCCTCTCCTGCCACTTGTTCTGCTGCTTTTACATTCTACTTTTATTATGCTAGCTTGATCAAAGCTAATGTGGGAATGTCTGTTGTAGCTGGAAATTACACCTTTTTATGTATCAGTTTGCTGTAATGAGTTTAACTGATAGAGATAACAGATTGGTATGTAATCTAATCAAACATGTAGAGCAGCGCATAAACAAAACACAGTGTGCAATAGGAAACAAAGAAATCTTAGGATTCCAGTCACGTGTTGCTTAAACTGAATGTATATAGTTTATGGTGGTGCTAGGACCTTTTGGTAGAATAATATCCTTGTTTTACTTGGCTGCATATCTGTTATTATATTAAAAAACCTAGCCAGCTGTTTGTGCAAAGGTACAGATGTTATGTACAAAAAAAAGTTTTATTTTTTTCAGCCTATGGAATGATAAATGGATTATGATTTTTTTAAACAAGCATGTCTTCAAAATTGTAATTACAGAGCTGCTCCAGGAAACAGGGTAATAAATTTTCACTAAGAAATCCTCTGCCTTTGTGTTAGGTGAAAACTGTTCTGTTTGTATAAAGGTCTTAGGTGAGAAGATGCTTAACAAAGTCAACTTAACTTTTTTAGTGTAGACATAGCCAAGGAGCTATTCTAGAAGAGTTAGGAATGGATGGTGCATATGAGGACTTAGACAAACCAAGGAATACAAGAAGCTCAGGTCAGCCATATCTCTCATAACTGCATTCTGGTTTCATTGCTGTTTTTAATTGTATCATATGTATTCAGGTTACCTCCACTTCCAAAGTACCAGTCACTTATTCCAGGGCAATTTGAACCTTAGATCTCACACCAAAGACAACAGTTATAGCCAACCCTATACTAAACTAAGGATGTATTAATTAATAAGAAGAAATGAGAATTATTTACAAGGTTAAAACAGGTAAACATGCACATACAAATGAGTTGCAGGTTTAGGTTTCAGATGGCGATAGAGGAGTTGAAATATACCAGCTTTATAATTCCTTTAGGCTTCAACCAGATTAATACTGAGAATCTCTTGCTTAGGTTTAGGAATCTTTGCCCTTTAGAGCCAAAACAGCATAACTCCCTACCCCTAATTCTCTCTGGTCAGGGATTTTTATTCCAATCTCCCTCGAGTCCAAGAGGATGGGGTGAGTGCTTCTGCACATTCCCTTCTTCATGGGTAGGCTGAGGGCAATCAACATAGTCTTTGTTTTTGTTGACTTACAATATCCCATTTGGATTCAATAGGCCTTCTAAGGGGCTGGAGATAACTCCACCTCACTGCTGAAAACCAAGCCCTTCACACTTGATTTTTTTTTTTTTTAATAACTGGAATTATAATTTCAGATTTACAGTTACTGAACAAACACTTGTAATACCTTATAGCTTGAGTTAGAGTTGTGACTGTGGGCCAGATGTTCAACTGTGATAAATTAGCACAGCTCCATTAAACTAAATCTTACTACACCAATTTACACCAGCTGAGAATCAGATCTTGCATGTGTAAATGTACTCAAGTGACTAATGAAAAGAACAAAATTGGAGTGATCATCATTTACAAAATTATTTTTTATCTTTTCTTGGATAATTCACTATAGAAATAATAGAAGGACTATTACAGTTTGATTCCTGCCTTGGGTTAGTATGCTGAAATTCATTTTCTTTTTGATGCAAATAGTTTGAAAAGAACTATTATTCTGAGTAATAAATTAAAGGAAAAGGTCATGGCTCATAGATACATATTAATTTTGTTAACAGAAAGCCATTTACTTTTCCTTAATTAAACTTAACTGCCATGGTCTTTTGCTTTAAATTGATAAATTGATTAAAACATTATCTTTCCAGGTTTGTATGGCAGGTAGTGTTTGACTAAAATAACTCTTGTCTGAACTCAAGTTACATTTGAGAATATGTAAAGAGAGACACTCTTTAAGTTAAAGTCTTCTTCATTTTTATTCATTAAAAGGTAGAGATTTCTTCACAGTTCCAAATTAAAAGGACCACCGAGTTAATAAAAAACATTACATTGGAGTTTCAACTTTTTACATGACTATATGAGCTTTTTACATTATATCTGAGCTGTCAATCAAAAGCATAGTTTAACCTAATATAATTACGTAGTGTGGGCTGATAATAGTATACATAAACAGGGAAAGATATAGTTCTTTCCAAAAAAGGTTATATTCTGAAGGCCATATAACATTGAATGGGGCTCCTCTCTCTATATATACCAGTAAACCCCCGATTCTCTAAAGAATCGCAAATTGAAAAATG
>ML685849.1:4358267-4371060 GCA_007922175.1 Pelusios castaneus | reverse complement strand
CCCCTTCCCAGCCCCCTTACCTGGCCAGAGGCTCGCAGCTGCGGGGACGGCCAGCAGAGCTGCTTCTCGGCCAGGCCGCTCCCACCCTGAGCAAGCTCTGTCTGAGCATGCTCAGGGCGGGAGATTTGAATCTCCCCAGCCTGGCCTCAGCAAGACGGGGATTCAGCTGCTGCGCGCGCAGCTGCGTCCCCGCCATGCATATATACATCTCTCGTTTAGGTATATAGATATGTGTGCTACCTCTCATTTCAATGGAAGTATTCAGTGAATAAGATGCTATTCATTATGAGTGAGGATATGAGAGTTTGAGCCTGTAGTAGTTTTTTCCTGATCCTTAATATGATAGAGATGACATGATTTGCTGAGTTATGACAATTCATGTGGCATTGGTATTCAGTTACTCAGAATGGCAGGTACTGACAGTGCAGCCCAAACAAATTTTGAACATACATAATAAACATATATTAAAAGAACATGATGATAAATACATTGGAAGCTGAAGATCTTTCAGTTGGCGGTTTTTTTTTGTTTTTGTTTTTTTAATTCACTCCTTGGTAAGTAATATATAATGACCATAGTGAAGAAATATTTTATGTAGGGGTTCGATGGCATAGGAACAATAGCTTGAATTTTTTTGTTGTGAAAACGTATTTGGGACTATTCAGTTATTGTCTGTCATATATGTAGAACTTTGATATTCTCTTGTAGCTAAAAAGTACTGTCTATTTTGTGATCTTAATGAAATTATACTGACACATTTGCACTGTCATCATGTTTTATAAGAACTTTATTAGCAAATAATATATACATGATTTAACTGCTAATTTTGTATTTTAGTCTTGATAGATTTTTAAAAGCTACATGATTGTAAGAGTGAGGAATTGTTTGTAGGAAACCGTAACAGTTTCTCATTGGCAGAACTACAATTTCTCCTTTTAGGGCAGCACAAGGACGAGATAACATTTCCCAAACACAGGCAAACAGGCAAGCAGCTTTAACTGGACAGAACTAGTCTTCAAGGATTTGCAGCACTCACACAAACAATAACAGCTCTTGTCAATGGTCCCTAGATGCATTCTGCTACAGAACTGAAGAATTACTTCTCATGTCCTACTTACAATACTCCTGTTAATACATCCCAGAAGATGCGAGACCACATCAAAAACCTTACTAAAGTCTAGATATATCACATCTACCACTTCCCTCTATCCACAAGGCTTGTTACCCTGTCATAGAAAGTTATCAGGTTGGTTTTACATGATTTGACATGACTATCACTTAACACCTTATTCTCTTTTAGATGCTTGCTAATAGATTCCTTAATTATTTGCTCCATTGTTTTTTCTGGTATGGAGGTTAAACTGACTGGTGTTTAATTCCCTGGGTTGTCTATGTTTATCTTTTTATAGATGGGCACTATAGTTGCTCTCTTACAGTCCTCTGAGACTTCCCCAGTCTTCCATGATTTTTCAAAGATAATAGCCAATGGATCAAATATATCCTAGGTTAGCCCCTTGAGTATTCTAGGATGCATATCATCAGACCCTGGTGAATTGAAGACATCTAACTTGTCTAAGTAATTTTAACTTGTTCTTTCCCTATTTTAGCTTTTGATCCTATTCCATTTTTACTGCCCTCCCTTACGTCAGGCTTCCAATCACTACCAACCTCCTCGGTGAAGACCGAAACAAAGAAATAATTTAATTCTTCTGCCATTTCCAAATTTTCTCTTATTGTTTTTCCCTCTTTACTGAATAACGGTCCTATGTTGTCCTTGGTGTTCCTCTTTTTTCTAAGGTATTTTTAAACAGTGTTGGGGTTTTTTTACGCTTTATGCCTTCAGAAAGTTTGATCTCAGTTTGTGCCTTGGACTTTCTGATTTTTCCCTTATATGATTGTGTTATTTGATTATAGTCTTCCTTTGTGATTTGACCTAGTTTGCACTTTTTGTAGGACTCTTTCTTTACTTTTAGATTATTGAAAATCTCCTGGGTAAGTCAGGGTGATCTCTTGTCATACTTCCTATCCTTCCTATGCATTGGAATAGTTTGCTCTTGCTCTTTTATATAAAGTGTCTACATTCTTGTCTTTTTAAAACTATCTATAATTTTTAAACAAAGCACAATTTGATGGTGTTGTGTGTTGAAAAATATCTATGGCTATGTCTACACTTAAAAAGTTAAGTCAACTTTGAGGGGATGGTATGATTAGCCTATTTTGGAAATTGACTGATATTTGGCTATGTGTGGTGGATATACAAGTGGCCTAAGAGGGAAGAGTACATGGGGTGGGTTCTGAGTTATTACAGAGAATAGTTTCTTGGGTAACTGGCTGCTGAGACTTGCCCACATGCTCAGGGTTTAACTGATCATCATATTTGGGGTCGGGAAAGAATTTTCCCCGAGGGCTGATTGGCCTGGGCTCTGGGAGTTTTTCGCCTTCCTCTGTAGCACAGGACATGGCTCACCTACTGGTCAGTGAATTCTCTGTATCTTAAAGTCCTTAAATCATGATTTAAGGAGGTTAAATAACTCAGTCATAGGTTGGTGGCCTATTGCTGGAGTGGGTGGATGAGGTCTTGAGGCCTGCATTTTGCAGGAGGTCAGACTAGATGATCATACTGGTCCCTTCTGACCTTAAAGTCTATGAGTCTATAAGTAAGAAACAACACAGTGTGGGTAAAAAAGGACTATTAAATTCCAGGCAAGAAAGTAGTTTCACTGTTAATGACTAGTTCCTGTTCTCTTACCCTCTGAATGAGTGAAACCATCATTAGTAATCTAGAGGATGGAGAAAACAGAATCATAATAAAAATTCATTGATGATACTAAAGTGGGGGAATTGGGAATACCAACAAAGACAAAGAAGTAATATAAAGAGCTCAGAAAGATTAGAAGTATAAACTGGAGCGCGCTCATGGAAGAGCAATAAAAATTACCAGTGGCAGAGAGAATTGACTTAGGAAGAAAGATTAAGAGACAAATATGTATTATTCAAGTCTAATGTTATAAATAACACAATTGTTATAACGATATTGAAATCAATGGAGCTACATTGATTTACACCATCTGTGGTTTTGCTCCTTATACTTAATGTTGAAGCAGTTTCTCATACTAGTATTCTGGTAAACAACAAATGCAATGCATCAGACCAGATTATTCCATATTTGTGAAAATACAGCAGCATTATTGAATAAAGTTGCAATTGCTGAACACAGTGTCCTCCATATCTTTTGTCCTTTGATAAATACATAAGAATTTTCTGAAAAGTGTGAGGTGCAAGATAAAGGGACTATGGTAATAATTTTTAAGTAAAAAACCCCAAGACTATACTGGTAAAAAGATGTCTGTGCAGCTTGACATTCGGGAAGCTGAATGTATCAAATAACTTTGAACAATTTGTGCCTGATTATGGCATCATTTGTGCTTGTTCATCTGCCATTGAAATCAATGAGAGCTGCATGCATGCAGCTGACAGGGAAATGAGGTACCTAGTGTGAGTTCAAGAGTTAGTAAGTGACTGATTTCTGTTTCTTTAGAAAAAAGTAATTCAAGAACACAGTCTGACAGAGCCTCTATTATGGAGCTATAAACAAACAGTGAAATTGCTTATTTGGTAATTTTTGAAGGTGAATAGGGAAGGATATGGTACTATCCGAAAAGACAAGATTGGAGAGACAATGTAGAAAGGCAAGCTTTTAAAGCAAATAATTTAAAGTAAGTTGGTAAGAAACAGTTCTTTTAATTGTAAACAAAGAGGAAACTTATAGGGCCTTTAGCTAGAAACCCTAGTCAGAGGTGGCGTGTAAACTACTGCACTCCAGGAGTAACATAATGAGATCTTGTGCTTCAGAAGGATTTCTCTCACTCACAATTCCTTACTTGATTCCCCTCAGGCAGGAGGGCTCATATGTTCTTGCAGGCCTATACCAGCATCAAATTATAACACCCCCTACACCAGCTCAGCTGCATAGGTCAGTTGTGTTGGAAGAGATGAGTAATAACTTCACCTATTAACCTCCATTCTGCTTTAACTTCCTGTCTACCACCGTAAGGGGATAGTAAGCAGGTACATAGTACCTACTTACTCCAATATGCCTGGACTTGGTCCTCAGTCTGTGCAGAGGATCAAGAGAGGGTTCTTACATCTACCATTTCTCTCTGTGGCCATGTGATCCAAGTTACCATCTATCAATAGTCTAGGGGTGGCCAAATTTACTGACCCCCCTGTGACGGGGTAGGCTTATCCCAACTGGAAAGGTCCAGAAAACCCTGTGGCCAATGGAAGCCCCACTCCTTGAGCCCTGCCGAGCATGCTTGTACTGTAGCCCTAGTCTAAAAGGGAGCAGGCCAGTGTGGAGGAAGGACGCCTGCTGGAGACTCCAGAGCAGGAGCCACCCCAGCCACTGTGAGAGATCAGGAGCCAGCCGAGGGACTTTGGGAGGGAGCAGCCATTAACTGAAAGCAGACAGGAGGCAGGAGTGCAGACCCCCACAACTACCTGGGAACCCCAGAACCCCAAGGAAGAGGTAATGGAGTCAGCCACAGAAGGTGAAAAACAGGAGCTCCATGGAGGGACTGCACCAAGGACCCAGGTAGGAAGTAGCCCAGGGAACCTGGACAGGGGGGACCGGGTGTGGTCCACAATATAAGCCAGTGTGTTGTGGTCTGGATCCCCAATGACTTGGTGCTGTACCCCCAGCACCAACAGGACCCTCGGCTGGGACTCAGTGGAGCGGGAGGGCCCGAGCCCCCCTACCCGGGGTAACCTCTCCCTGGGGCAGTTGCCCTTTGCATGGATTCTGTGGCCACTAGGCCAAGCTGCCCTGAGCTGTAAGGGCTGCATGTTGACTGCGTGAAGACTCTGTGGCCGCTAGGCCAGATTGCTCTGAACTGAAAGGACTGCATATTGACTGTGTGAGGACTCTGTGGCCATTGGGCCAGACTCCCCTGAGCTGTAAGGGCTGCTTATTAACTGTACTGACTCTGTGGCCGCTAGGCCAGACTGCCCTGAACTGAAAGGGCTGAGTATTGACTGTGGGAGGACTGCCCTCCTCATGTACAACCCCGGATTTTCTCCACTGGGGAGCGCCACGGAAGGCTTCCCACTTGACACCCCCCAAAACCTATCACTACTGGGCAGAATCCTCTCACCTCACCACCTTGCCAAAGGGCAGAAGCTCCGAGCTCCCTACCCACTATGGTGGGCAGAGAATGGGGAGGGATGAAGATAAAAGACTCAGCAAGCCGCGCTTTAATTATAAAAGAGCAACATGCAGCTCATGCGGCACAGTTTGGTCTCCCCTGCATAGTCTGATTAAGCCATTTGTATCCTGAGATGTATCAAGAAGCAGAAGATATGAACCACTGATTACAAAACATGACTCTAAAAGCCACTTATTTTTGCTGAAATTTAAATTTTATGAGAGAACAAAAAAAAAAAAAAGAAAGTTCCTTTCTGGCAGAACTGAAGATGGCAGAGCATTTTAATTTTCAACAAGTTGTAGCGGATGATTTATAGGACAGATTTTGTGTGGGCTAAAATATACACAAAACCACAAAGGAAGGTATTAGCAAAAGGAGACCTTTAAGCCGGAGTAGCTGTCTGTCATGTGACTGCAAAGAAACAGACAAATGAGTAAAAAAAATATGCAGTGTCTCTGTTCTTAAGATAAACTAAGATCAGGCAGAATGTTTTCATTGCAAACCAATCTATTCAGTTGACATATATTACAAAAAAGTAAAATGTCATGAATGTCAGGAGACTAGAAACATTAGCTGGACATGAAGCAAAAACTGCAATAAAAATAACTACACCAGGAAGGTATTGGGGAAATAAAAAGGTTTAGGAAACTTGCAAAGCACCTGAAATTACAGTAGTCTTCAATGAATCTGGAAAAAAAAACCTGCTGAAGAAATTGGTTCAGAAAAATAGGAAAGTCCTGTATTGTAAGAAGTGGGAAATCAGAATAGCATCATGAAATTATGATTGAAGTAGATTGAAATATAGAGCCATGGCTTTTAGAACTGAACTTGAATGCATCAGTTTCCTCACTATCTTGACAAACAGTGTAGGAAAAAGATTGAGGAATAAGCACTTCAGGTCAAGCTAAAAACTTTCTAGGTCAAATGGTGCCGGTGATTGGAAAATTGTGACAGTCATATCTGTAAGCTAGCCAAGTCAAAGGGCAGAGTTGCTGATCTATAATGTAGAGGTCTGGATGAGCCTTGTTAGACAGAAATTGCATCTCTTTTTCTTGAAGTAAATTGGCAGAAAGTTACAAAGGTATATATGAAAATTGAAAAAAGCGCTATCCATATACCAGGTATTTGACAATGAAGTGGTAAATGTGAGATGCTGCACTCCACATACACCCTTATGATGTGACCTGTATATCACTTGTGTTCACCCTTACAGTGTAACTATGTATAGCCTAATGCAAAGTATGTTGTATAAAGTGCTTTTGGAATGCTCATGACATACTGAACATACTGTTATGATAGCATGTTTCTTGCGATGTCATGTATGTGTACAGATATTAAACTCTCCCATGTCAGGTCCCCAAATGTGTGTCTCACATGGATTGAATAGATGCAGACAAAGATAGAGCTGTGTTTCCACACCCAGCAGGGGCATGTATACAGAAACAATGGACTGGTCTAAGCACCTGTAAGCACTTGGGCTGAAGTGGAAAGAGTCACTCTCACAGCCATATAGGGCCTATCACCTGACCTCAGGAAGTGTCAGGGAAACTTGTTAAAAGTTGAGGAGTTTATTGTCTTTAGTGTCACTTTATTGTTTATTGACACTTTGTCAAATACCTGGTATATGGATAGCACTTTTTTCAATTTTCATATACACCTTTGTAACCTTCTGCCAATTTACTTCAAGAAAAGAGACAGAATTTCTGTCTAACAAGGCTCATCCAGACCTCTACATTATAGATCAACAACTCTGCCCTTTGACTTGGATAGGTTACAGATATGACTGTCACAATTTTCCAATCACAGGCACCATTTGACCTAGAAAGTTTTTAGCTTGACATGTAGGACCTGAAGTACATCAAGTGGTTCTCATTTGGAAGCCATCTTCTAAGCAACACCAAAGACTGAGAACCCACCCACCGGGAGGGGTGGCGCAACTGGTTGCAAGATGCATCGCAACCAGCACATGCAGAAAGCTGATGTCACAGAAGTTAACATCATGGATTGAAAAAGACTGGAATATTAATCTTAGTTTAGATTATATGTTATCTTTTAGTCAATTATGATTAATTCCTTGATTTAGTAATAATCTGATTAGATTCACTTAAAATCATGCTGTAGTTAATAAACTTGTTTGTTTTATCTAAAATAGTTCAAAGACCTCAGAGTGACAGAGCTAGTGCATATCAATTTCTTTGATAAATTGTCAGGCAAGTGTAAATGAGTAGGACAGGGTCTGATTACATGGAGGAGGCTGGGCATGAGCTGACCCAGGGGTGGGTGGTTCACACAGCAAAGTGGGGTAAATTGGGGCTCAGGAGTGAAGTATTGGAGTGACACAGCTACACAATAGTCCAGACTGCAGGGGGGAGTATCACAGTATAAAAGTATAATGTTTCTCAAGACAGGCTCTGGAAGATAAAAGAACAGAAGATGTGTGAAGGCTGTCCAGGTAGGATGTTATGGACAAAGTAAACTATTCACAATGGTCTTCACCAATTCTGTTGATCCAAAGGGCTACTCTATATTTAAAACTTACAGTGGCAAACCTGTATTGCTAAAGTGGCATTAGCTCTGTCAGCAGGCGAGTGTCTCCTACCAACATAGCGCTCTCCACTCAAGGGCTTATGCCAGAAAAAAATTTGTTGCTTGGGGGTGTTTTTTCACACCCCTGAGCAACAAAAGTATTGCCAGCCTAAGTGCCTCTGCAGACAAGGTCTTAAACAGGCCTACTGATGTTTTGACCATCTAGGAGGACTGTAAAATAACCCTCAATAAAAATCATGAATAGCCACAGTACTCTGTCTATAGCAAGATCAAAAGAAATCTAAGTGTAACTGACTAGGAGCAAATGTTTTTGAAATGACACCTCTCCCTAATTCTGATGAGAAATCCCAATTATAGCACCAAAAAACACCATTAGGTTTATACAATAAGTAGAATCTTCTAAATGCTGTAGTTTGGCAACAGCTATTTTACAGTTTCAGTTTTTTTTCTGTGGGATGCTATACACAAAAGACTGCTAAGAAAAAATGTAATAAGTAAAATTTATGACAGAGGTGAATACTAGTAATAAAAAGAGCTATTTAGGGATAAAGGGAAAGATTAAACTAAAAGGGAAAAATAGATTTCATATCAGGATATACTTCATCGCAATGAGGTGTATTAAGTTGTGGAAGAGTCTTTCTATGGAAATGGTGAATAAGCCATTGCTTGTTCCATAATTTCAATGGAAAAGCACAGGGGGACAGTGCTACATTGGCAGTAGGGCGGCCAGGTGCCTGATTTTATAGGGACAGTCATGATATCTGGGGCTTTTTCTCACATTTGCGCCTATTACCCCTTAACCACTGCCCTGATTTTTCATATTTGCTGTCTGATCATCCTAACTGGCAGAAGATGGGCTTCTTATTGCTGTCTGTTTGTGGAGGTGAGCTGTAAACAAGATTTTCCCCTCCCTTTTTCTTAAGCTACTTTTTTGAGATAATGGATGCACATCGTACAAATGAGAGGCAATTAAAAATGGGTAATAAAATAGCAGAAGACTTCTGCTAAGATATATCTAAATGTTACTTCTCAATTACGCCAACTATATCTCAGAATAGCTTCTCATAGCTATTGTATTCTCTATTGAGTGTATTCATAATTAAATTGATGATGGAGAAATCTCAACAAGTTGGAAAGTTAAGTTGTTATGCATAAGCAGCCAGACTCTGAAGGTTATTGAAACTTATTCAAGCCTCTTTGGTATGAAAAGCTAGTTGGAAATTTTAAAAGATCATCATCACTTCACTTCGAGTCCTTCCCAGTTCACCATGAAAAAAACATCCCAAGTGCTGATACTGGGATTAGTTGTATTTTCAATGAGTCAGAAAATATAGAGATAAGGAAAAATAAAACGTATTAATTGAACTTCATCAGATCTCCAAAAACATTGGGGTTCAATCAGGTGACAGTTCAGTCAGTCCTGTGTATTTGAAGTGATTTGTTTATCTTTGAGTTTCCAACATAAAAGAGTGTGCAGGCAGAACTCTGTTGATCTTACTGAGATGAGGACTGCATACTGTCTCTAGGATTGGCCTCACAGGTATGTTTCAACTAAATAATGTAAAAATCACCAGATAGCATTGGCTTTTCTCACAGGAATGATGTAGCAGTATGGTAATGCATTATAAAGATCTTTGAGACGTATCCTTATTATCTTAAACTGTTACCTTTCCTGTCGATATATGTGGTTTTAGATCTTTGGCATGATTACAAATAAAGCATGTACTTGTCTGGATGGCATTCCACCATCAAAAATATTTCTAAAGTTTCCTGTGCTTCTCTGGAATACTGCCAGATCTGGGCAAATCAATTTGCTTTAGTGCTGCTGCAAAGTTTTGCAGCAACATATTATTTCAGAAAGACTATCTGAAATTATTTTTTGACATTTTAAAAGGGGAAAGATAGCTTTCAAATATATTGCTTTGTCCTGAGATATAACATGCTCCATTGAAATTCAAAATTCTGTTGCAAAGCTAACAAAATAGAGGCTAAATTATAATGTGATATATTAAAGCAACTGATAGATTGTGAAATGCACTGACAGCTACTAACTCAATACCTGATAAAAAGTCCAAGCCAAAAACTCTAAAGCCTAAGAAATCTATACTATAGTGGGAAAAAAGCTATGCCTTATATGGTTTCAGATAATATGACTGGTGCACAAACTTTGAAATGTTTTATAGATGATATACAAAGTATAATACCTAAAGTACAGGATTTAAGATGAACTTCAATATTTATTACAATCAATTCTAAGGTAATTATATTTCAATAAATAGGTATAAAATAGGCAATATTGAAATATTACACTGTTCTGTAGTTAAACAGAATATCTGAAACTTTAACAGAATACATGAGATTTAAATGAGATTTTTCAAAAGCTTATAACTTGGTCAATTTGGGGTAAATAGTCACAGGGATGACAAAAGGCATATCTCTGACAACAGGATACTCTCCCTTCTAAATATTAGCTCCCTGCTTCAGAGTATGGAGTAGTTAAGGGCTTCCATCACTAAAGAATATTTACAATCTGTTGGTTAATATAAAGAAAACAATACATTTCCCCATTTCCCTCCCGATCTCATTCTCACAAATGGCTGAATCATTTTTGCTGACACTTGCAAGCAGACAGACAGACTGCCAAACTTGCCATTCATGCTGAACTTTTCAATGCTGATTGTCTGTCTCAAATTAAAAGAGAGTTTGATCATGAGAAATGTTTAATTATAGTTGTAGTACCTGAATTGTCTCTAATATATACATATGTACAAACAAACTTTTTAATGGAGTTCATCATGATATATTTGTAAATGATAGATTTGCATTTATAGAACCACAGATATATAAAAAGAAATGCAGTCTGGACATTTATCACACTATAAGCAAAACACCAATAAACACTAGATTTTACTATGTACATTAAGAAAATATGATGGAAGAATGAGATGACTTAGGCTTTAGTAGTAGGGTGTAGTTTTTTTCTGCTATGACAGTATATTTCATTTAATTGTTACTTTAAGTATATATGAACAGGTTGATCATTGTTGATTGAATAGCAATAAGAGGACAAAAGTTGAGTTGGAAATATAAAGAGGTTGGACAGGGAAACAGGAATATGCCAAAGTTCTGGACAGTGTAAAATAGTATATAAGTGCATATTACTCTTCTTTAAAATTCCCACTTATTTGTTTTCTGTAAGACTTTTAAATATCATGATGGCTTTTGAAATACTTGATATATGTTTTCTTGCAGGACTTCACAACCTCCCCTTCCCACTCTAATAAATATCAAATTTCAAACTTTTTAATCAACAACAAAGTATTTTAGTGTAAATACCTATTCCACAAGTCATCATCTTAAACCATGAACAGAATTCATTCAGAGTAAAAATATAAATAAAATATTACATGAAGCCATATAAATGTGAAGTATAATTTGGGATTATTGGAGATATCTCCAAGGCTTAAAGAAATTCAGGAAGACCAGAACATGAAAGAAAATCCTTAAAACATCCAAAGAATCTCTGATCAGACCATCCCTTTTTGCATCCAAGTTATTATGAGAAACACTATATACAAATATAATAAAAAAGATATATTTTTTTCTGATGAACATCCAAAAGAGTTGAACAATAAAAAGACCTAATGCCTGTATAGCAAAACTACTGGTAGTAAAATGTTTCTCTCTATTTAGCTAAGATTAAATTGTAATATCTAGAAATGTGTGTTCTCTATTTTCATCATGGGTAAAATCCTGGATCCACTCAAGGCACTGGTCCTTATCAGACTGATGAAACGATACTTGATGACTGACGTTCTTGTCATTTCTGTCCTCTTTTAGCATTGCAGCCCCTTGTGGAAAGTCCTACTTAATTTCATAGCTAAAAAGAACTTTTATAGCTGCTTTATGAACAACCTTATAGAATTTAATAGAACATGACATTCTTCCTAGGGTATAGTTCAAAACAACCTATACAAAGGATATCCTTCATTACACACACACACACACACACACACACACACACACACACACACACGAGTATCTCAGTGGCTTTATTCCATATTGAAGTCTAAAGTTATTTTTATAATGGGCTGTTTTCTCTTCCCCATATCTCCCAAAAACACACAGTCTTCCTAATCTATAATGGCTGTGAAAACTTTCAGGAAAGGTCAGTTACCAGCAGAAACCATACACAGAAAAATGTCAACAGAAAAATTAGGAGGGAATGAAAGCAAAGGATTAGAATGGAGACCATTATGCAACTTAAACTGTATGCAAGGGTGGCAATATTCATGCATGAATGTCAGAACAGTCTTTATTTTAAATATACATGTATGATATTTCAAAAATGATACTAATAGTGTAGTGAACAATATTCTCTCTTCTCCTTAATGTAGGGTGAGCAGAAAAATATCAGTAATATTAATCATATATTATGCTGAATAATCCATATTCATTTAATATTCACCATAAATCAAGATCTCACATCGCTTGATATAGTGAATGATGTACTCCAAATAATTATTAAATTCATAGCTAGGAGACATAATTCAGTTACGAGAACCATATCTTCCTAGGCATAATGAAAAAAATATGATGTGCAATGAACCTCATTTCATTGTTGAAGACACCAGATATATTGAAGGTGCAGTGAACTTTCTGGGCTCACAAGCAGACTTGTCTCTTCACTGATTATTGCTGATATGCAGTCACTGCAGCCAGCTACCTACATTTCTCAAGGGTCTACTGCAACACTGATCTCTTACAGAGAAGACTTGAGAGAAGGTGTTTAAAATACAAACACCAAACACAATGCAGACATGAACCAATACCACATACCGGCACCAACTTTCTTCAGGAAACCATTAAAAGGTGTTTAAACAATAAACCTAGCTCACCTGAATGTACTAGGGCATCACACCGGTCCCTTTCTGTAAGCTTTCGCTGATCAAGGAAAACAACATTCAAGGCTATGTCTACACTTACTAAAGTTAGTTCGAATTAGTTAATTCGAACTAACTAATTCGAACTAATTTTAGTTT
>ML685849.1:4342622-4357867 GCA_007922175.1 Pelusios castaneus | reverse complement strand
GAACTAACTTGCCAGTGTAGACATAGCCCAAGAGAGCAATGTCATTTAAAGCTGTACTTTTCAGTGCAACATATATGGAAGGCATCACATTTTGAGATTTGGTTCCTGTATACAGGGCCGGCCCAAGGGTTTTTGGTGCCCTTGGCGAACAATGATTTTGGCACCTCCTCTCCCATGTTATAAGAGATAACATATGTAAAAAATTCTCTTCCAACTAATTTGGTGCCTCTTAAAGCCTGGAGCACTAGGCGATTGCCTACTTCAGCTATATGGTTGGGTCAGCCCTCGCTGTATACAGGGTTCAGGTCTGAAAAATATTACAGCAATGGGGTTAGCTCAGCTTTTTATTATATGCTGTAGTAATGATATTTATGAAGTTCATTATTTTTCGAAACACATTAAAGGCACTTTCAAAGGTGACATGTTTTCGCAGTGGTGATTTTAACATCACTGGCAGCATAATTCAGCTCAACACTTCCAGGTGATCACCATGCTTTCACTGGAATCTTATTTCCACATATGCAACCTTTAAGATTAGCACATTGATTTTAAGGTGGAAAATGGGAAAGAATGACCATTTTTACACTGACATTAAGAGCTATGTTCTTTTTAGATATTTTATAAAAAGTTACTATTTCTTGGACAGTTTGATTAGAATAAGTAACAAAAGCAGTGACAGCATGGGTAGCTATTTGGTATATCTGGTAGAAAAATGCAAATCCTTTTTAATGGTAAATATCAAATGCTTTTTAAAATTTTCCACGGCTTTTTTTTTTATTGGGGTAGTTTCTGAAAAGAAAACACACTAAATTGAAAACAGAGATTGAATTTTTTTTCTGAAACCATTCATTTTTTGTTTCGCAATTTTATTAACTGGAAAAAAAACAGAAAAAAATGGAGGCATGAAAATGTGATGCCAAAAAATAATTATTTTTGGCAAGAAACCCACTTGTCATGCAAAAATGTTTTGGCAAAAGAATTTTGACCAGCTCTGTAATATATTTTTTTTTTTTTGCCTTTAGGGAGAGAGCCTGAAGAGTGTGGCATCTTCCTTGTCATTTACAGCTAGCTTCAGCAAAGAGAGCAGTAATGAGCCAAGTCCCTATACTTGCCAAAAGATGGGAAGGCTATACAAGAACTTTGGGGTAACCAATAATTCCAGATGTGTCCTGGTAGCTGGAATAACTGGTCTAAGCAGATATATTTCCTACTCAAACTGGACAGTGCAGTGACGGCCTAATCCAAAACCCACAAAGTAACAGTAATCTTCCTTGGATCTCAGTGGATGCTGGACCAGGCTTTGAATGAGTGATCAGGGTAGGGTCTGAAATAAATGAGTCAGAACTTCTGAAGATCCCTGCTTTAATTTGGGCCTAATTCTACTTGGAATTACATTTGCAGTAACCATTTGAAGAGAATGGAATTACTCTGAATTTACATTACAATAGTTGTAATAAAATATGTCCCTTAGTTCATTGGTTGGATAGTGTAGGGGGTGCCTAGTGAAGGAGACAAAACTGCTTTTTCTCATACTCTATAGGTTCTGCACAGTGACTGGGGAATGACTAGTTATCAATCACTAGTTATCACTCAGCTCATAGGTTGGACACTGTGCAGAGAGGCACTCTTGGATCATACTGAACTACCTCAGTATTTATAAATAATTATTTGCAAATTATCTTTTAATACATAACATTTTAAAATATTATTTAAACAACCATTTCATTTAACTAGCTTAGAATTAACAGAAAAAATAAGTTATTTTACAAGCTCAATGGACAGACAGCAATTATCATACCATATCATTACCATAGTGAAGCCTTCCTCAACACTTCTGCTTTATTTAGTTATTAAAATTGTATTTGTTGCATTTATGCTTCAGTCATCTTTGTGCCCTCCAAGAACACTCAGAAAGAAGAACAGATCCAATATGGTGGAAACAATAGAACATGATCATGTAATTGAACCTTTGTGTCCAAGCAGGATGCAGACCAAAGTGCCAGGGGACTCAGCATTTGCCCCATTGTACCCTGGTACAATGGGGGCTGAACAGGACAGGGACAGGGGCAGGGTATAGGAGCGGGGTGGACAGGGCTGTGTCCTGCCCTGTGGGTGGGAACGCCAGGCTCTGGCTGTGCCAACCACCCTGGCAGGGAGGTCAGTGGGGGAGCCCTGGGGCCCTTTAAGTCAACTTAAAGTCAATTTAGGGCTAATCTGCATCGACCTAACTTGTAAGTGTAGATGCACCCATTGAACCTAAAAAAGAATTGTACAATACAAAAAATTGTACCATATTTACTAGCCACTTGATAACATCCAGGGAAAAATTGTCATACAAAACACTTGATAGAAATTAGACAAAGATGTAACCATCCAGGGCTTCTTTCTCATAATCAGACAGTGGTCCACGTTGGTAACCACCAGTTATTCAGGTCACTTGGAGTATGAGGTGGGGAGAAAATAAAACATTAGTGAGGAAGCCAGCAAGGAGACCCTTCTGATACAGCTAGGCCTCGGTAAACTTGGTTCTTGACTAATTTTGTCTTAATGCAAAACAGCTATCAACATAAATTTTCAGCTGAATCTTGGGAGCATGGAGGAATTTTTTCTCATTGAAGGCAGGGGTCAGCCTTTGCAGGATTTTACCTGTATCTGAATTTATGATGTCATGGGTACACTGTGGCTGGCATCAGATTATTTTGGGTCATTTATTGAGCAGCATGCTTTACAGGAGGATACCAGGTTCTCAGAACCCTGGGAGCAGGTGTTAGTTAGGCTATTGGAAGAATGGTCTTGATCAGGATTATTAAGGAAAAAATCAGATGTGGTCTGGAATTTAGTGGTCTGTATGGGGGAAGCAGAGTTCTGGCACCCTGACTGAGAATCCTCTCCCCCCACCAAAAAAAAATTACAGAATGGCCAGCTGAGTCATAGTACTACAAGTTTATGTGGAAACTGAGATAGGTCTGTATTCCCTTGACTGAGCCAATCTAGTGTTGAAGTTGTTGGTGTGAGGGTTACCTTGATAAAAGTTCATGGTTATATCAAAGATGGTGTATTGAAGTTCCCCTGTGGAACTGATCCCATTCATTTAGGTGTAGGGTGACTACATCCAACAGAAGAGCTAGGAATACAAGCCCCCTGTGTTTTGGTAATAAATGGTGGCAACCCAATGCATACAAGGGCAAGAAAGCCCCTTGTCAGATAATTCCATAGTAAAAATTCTGTAAATGCTTCCTGTGTAGCCCTTCCTTAAGAATTAAGAGAATGTGTATCTGAGATGGTATCTGACCCTGTGATAAAAGTATTGTGCATTCAGTCCACAGATGGTGTGGGTTGGGGTTTTCTCCATTTTACTATGAAGATTAGATTTTCCCCCCCCCCCCCCCCGCACTTATGTGCTGTAGTTCAAAAAGGAGTTATTTCAGGGGATTTCTCTGCAGGGTCTCAGACTACAAGAGCCTAGTGATCTCTTCTTGCTTTATAAAGCATAGTATTTTTATTAAGCTGTGGAGTTACTGGCATCTTCTCTTGGAAAATGGTTACTGCAGGTATTGATCATTAGCAGGTCTAGTTCCCTCATAACCTAGAATTGGAAACAGAAGAGGAGAAGGCATCCCCTAAAGAAAGTAGGGAATGAAGTTGGAGATCTTACTGATTTCAGCAAAGAAACAGCATCTATTTCCTCTTTCACCCTTAACCCTTCTAACAAGAGAAGACCATGGAGAGTTAAAGTGAAAATATTTATTTGGACTTAGGAATCATACCCTTATCTCAGAGTGTAGGCATAACTACACAGCCTTGAAAATTTTACCTGAGCCAGGAGTTTGGGGACTGCACCTTGAGTTCTGGGTTTGGTGCTTATATTCAGATTTGATGACACCACAAATTTGTAAGTTTTTTGGAATATCTGATCTGTAACAGATGTTTTTGGCTTTAGAATCAAGATGTTAGAACAGTATTTGATTCTAGTTATTAGACTATAAATTCCACCAAAATCCAAGGGTATCTGAAAGTCTGTCTCTTGTTTCAAGACATTCAACAACAAGCTTAGTTAAGATGAAAGTTTGAAGAGACACTGAGGACCAACAAATTATCAGTGAAGAATCTTGTCACACTTTAAAATAACTTACTTAAATAATAAACCAGAATTAAATGCTTCTTTTAAAAAATGGGAGTGGGGGAATACAAATCGAAATATTTTGACATTAGCCTGTCTACCTCAAAGTTACAGTTTTAGATGAAAAAAAATATGTATTCTTACACTTAATGAGAAAGTTGCATTCCAAACATTTCCTAAACAGATGATAGCATAATGCAGTTCAACAAAAAATAGTAAACACAGAAAAAGCTCCCAAAACAGGTGTTACCACTTATATCAATTTTGTACACAGAAACAAACCAACTCAAATAGTCAACAAAAATAATTCACTCAGGAATACAGATATGTAAGTATCTGTTCTTTAAATCAAAGCAGAGATGACAGGGTAAATGCAATGATACAGTTCGAACTCCAATTTTGAAATACAGAAACATGAATTTCAAAACCAAACAAACCTATTATGGTTGACTGGGATGGAAGCAGAAACAGATTTTGTGGATACACAAAGCAGTCTTTTTATCAAGCTACTCAACATTCACTTCAACTGTTCTGTATGTCAAAACAAGTAGGTTTAAAAGATCCAATGAATAATTAAGGTTTGGTAAAGCAAAATGTAAATGCCTGTTTTTCAGTCAATGCAACAGATGGCCAGCAGTATATTTCCAAGCCTCTCTTTCCAAAATGATGGATGTCCACATCGCACTGGCATGTCAAGACCTGCACATCTATGTGCCAGTGATCTCAACTAGGAAGGGAAAAAAGTTTAATTTCCTTGAAATTTATAATAAACTGAATTCAAGTATTTATGAATGTATGAAAAATACTTTATTCATTAACATTCATTAAAATGTAATTGTGCATCATGGTCCTGGCAAAACAAGGCTAGCAAGCTAACAAACAATTAGGTCCTTTTTCTCATTGATAGGCAAGTCTAGCTGAGTGAAGTAAGACCTAGTTACTCAGGATCTTTTGATAGAAAAAAGATCAGTCCTTAAATTCTGAAGAAACATTGCCAGGTGTTCTGTAGCAACACTGAAAAAGTAAGAACATGACAGCAATAAAACAATGATTTTCATGAGTCTCAAAAAAGGTAGCATTTCTGTACTCGCTTATTCCAAGAAGAGAACGTCCATGTGGAAAAATAGGGGATTACTTATGGGAAAAAGTGATTTGAATATGGAATTTAAATACCATGTCTGTAATTTATTGAATGGGTCCAAGGATGGCTCAGTTATTAATGATCTGTTTTTCTGGCATGATAAACATCATTTTCCAGATGTCGGCTGTCAGTTTTCTTTTGATTGCCAAACTTTAAATTTACATGCAATAAAAATTGTAAACACATTAAGGACTCTTTAGTGCCACTAGCTTTCACATTTAATATATTTTATACAGTTGGTGACTGCAGTCCAAAACTCCATCCAGTAATAACTAACTGCAGCTGAATATCCATATTGAATCTCCCATTCCAAAATGAATACATGAAACTCTGAAAATGAATGTCAGGATCACCTTCCAGTTAAAAAAATTGAAATAAAATTGTATTTTGGCTACAAAAACCCACCAAAAACATACATTTCAATTTCCAGAATATGCAATAATATTAAAGTAATTCTATTAAAAAAATCTGGTTTTAAGAGCAAAAGAGTGATTCAGCCATAGAATTAAAACAGATACCATTTTTAAAAGTCTTTTCTGGAGATCTGGGCTCTGACTGGGTAGGTCTGTAAAGAAACTTACTAAATATGAAAGTTTGACATTTTCTGATAGTAATTTCCTCTTGCTCTTCAGATGCTGGCAAACAGTTCCCTTCATATGTTCAGAACTGAATGGAAATTTAGGGCAAAGTTGTCCTCTAAAATCTGCACAGTAGATCTTGATCCCAGTAGCCCATTCTTCCTATGGGCAAAGATAGGAAGTGGACAACCATGGTAGAAATCTGTTTGTGGATCTCTGCTATACAAATTTCAGAAGAGACTGCTGATTTAAAATGTTTCTGTTCTACAAGAAATAGGGGAACTGAACAGATTATATTCTTGATGAAGCAAATTGGCTGATTAAAATATTTTGTGATTTAACACTCCTCTATCCTCCACAGCCCCCAAAAGTGGTCATGAGACTAGCTAGGACAGCATAGTTTATTTAACTCCAATGTATGGATGATTTGTTTTTAAAGATCCTCCACAGGTTCACTGACAGGAACCAACATTAGGATTCCTTTGACAAAAATATAATTTTAATGATATGCCATATTTTGGAGATGCATACATTAGAGCTTGCCTGATGGACTTCTATAACAAAGATCCCATTGCAATAGTAGTAGTCTTCTTGGGTATGTCTACACTAGCAATTTAGGTCAACTTAAGGATCCTTAAGTCCACCTAAATTACTCCATGTCCACATTGGGCTTTCACTAAGTCGACTTAAGAAATTCCTTAAGTCTACTTAATGAAAGCTTAAGTCGATTTAACTACCCCTCCTTAGGTTGACTTAAGCCTTAAGTCAACTTCAGGACAGTGTGGATGGAGTGTAGCTCTTAAGTTGACTTTATTAAGTCGACTTAATGCCAGTGTGGACGCCTATGTCCAATGTTAAGTTGACTTAATAAAGTCAACTTAAATGGAGCCACTTTGTTAAGTTGACTTAAAGTAGACAACTTTTTCTTGTGTAGACATACCCCTTGAATACAGCCCCAGGAGCTCTTCCTTATGTTCTTATGCAGTTCTGACCTGAAGCTATGGAAGGGGTGCTCACTGTTGACATCTGTTAATGAATGAGGAGAAGCACAACACAGAGTTGTGTGGGAACTCAAGGACAACACTGGCTTCACTGGGAAGAGAGCTCTCTGCCAGCATCTGTTGATAAGCAAGGGGAAATGACTGAATAGACTAAACCTCATTTGTTTTTCAGTTATGTGACTGTTGGACATATTTTGGTTAAAATACTGTGGCTGAGTGCTGGGGCAAGGAAATGCTACTATCTCTGTTGGAAAAAGGAAGGTCAAGCAAACTATGTCAAATGTATTGGGGATGAAGGCTCATCCTACCCAAGAATGTGATCTAGCAGAAGTGGCTAGCAGTGTCTGTACAAAACAGAAGTAAGACAGTAGAGGAATTAGTTTCTACCTTCTGCTGAAAGTGTCTATGGTGAAAAGCACTCTAAAGATTCTGTATGCTGTTGATTCCTTTCTGAACACTCTACCCAGAGGTGGTTTCAAGATAGTTGATGGTGTTGAGGTAGTAGATAGAACCATTGCTTTTTTGGTGATGGTACGCAGGGAGCTCAGTGTGTATTGGCACTTTTTGCTGTCCCCACTGCCCCACTGGGGGGCAGGGTCAGCAGAGAAATGGAACATGCCACTGGAAGAAGAGGGGTGACATAGGAAGAGGTGGCATTTTTCAAGTTTACTATCAAGATATGAGTACCAGCACCTTTATTTTTTACAAAAAAGCACTGGATAGAACTGAATTGAAGTGGCATTGAAATGGCTTGGGTTGAAGCCTCAGAGAGCATCAGCCTACCTGAGGGATGGTTCTTTGGCCTTTCTATCCAGCAATCAAAACTGAAATCACTTGGTCAGATAGTAGAGCCCATTGTGTTGTCTAGGCAGCACTTCCCCTGGAGGCTAAATATGGCCTGCTGGAATTTTTGGATTCCCCCAACACTGGACAATAGTGAGTTGAGGAGCTTAGGAGGATGGAAATGCCTAGAAAACAGGAACAAACAAGGAGTCCTGTGGGACTTTTAAAGACTAACAAATTCATTTATTGCATGAGCTTTCATGGGAGAAAATCCCACTTTGTTAGGCACTTGAAGATGGGGACAAAGTGGGAATTTCTCCCACAAAAGCTCGTGATAAATAAATTTGTTAGTCTTTAAAAGTCCCACAGGACTCCTTGTTTCTTTTGCTGAAATAGACTAACACGGCTACCCCTTTGGAACTAGAAAACAGGAGCCGCTGATAACTGCAAGAGGATGACAATGTTGGGACTATTGCTTATCTATTATTATTTGTTTATTAATTACTGGATTTTTCAAGTTCATTTTGGTGTCCTCTCCCCTTACAACTGTTTCTTTGTTTTAAATACCTGGACTCTGTTTGCCAGAGGGGAGGTAATGCATAACATATTCACATACTTTATGGTCCAAAGGGACTGTTGTGATCATACTCTGACCTTCTGCACATCACAGATCATATAACCTCACTAACCCATTCCTGTAGCAGACCATAACCTATGACTGTTTCTGAAGTCCTTAAATCATGATTTAAAGGCTCCAAGTTACTGAGAATTTAACATCGACTCTAGTTCAAACCAGCAAGTGATCCTGCTCCCATGCTGCAGAGAAAGGCAAAACAAAAAAACAACCAAAAACACAAAAACAGAAACTACCAATCTGACCCAGAGGAAAATTCCTTTCCACCCCCAAATATGGTGATCAGTTAAATTCTCAGCATGGCAGTGAATGGACTACAGGATCACACGATCAAGTCACATGCCCTTGCATGCTTTGATGAGTCATAGAAGCAGCCTTTGTCCATATTCTGGCTAAAATATTCATAGGGAGGCTAACTGGGGTGGGGTGGCTTCTTCTGTGCTCTGTTGTGTGAGACAAGTATCCTTTAATGGACACTAACTTGCATAGCCCATTCACAAAGGCTGTCTGGCTTCGATGAAGATTTTATCTTGTGAATGTTAGTCAGGAATACAGCATATACGTTGGCTATATCTACACTCACAAAGTTAGGTTGACTTTCTTAAGTCGACCTTATTAAGTTAACTTAGACAGTCTTCACTAGACTCTAAGTTGACTTGACAGGTGGAGGAAGAGCAAGCCTTGCAGGGCTGGCTCTCTCCAGATCAGGAAGCTTCCGGCGGCTTGCCCGGTGAAAGCCAGCTGACTCTCCCCGGGACAAGAAACCAGGCGGCTCGTCCCAGAAGTGCCAGTCCTGCAAGGTTGGCTCTCCACAGGACCGAGAAGCTGCTGGCAGCTTGTCCTGGCGAGAGCCAGCTGGCTCTCCCCAGGACAAGAAGCTGGGCAGCTCATCCTGGGAGAGCCAGCCCTGCAAGGCTGGCTGTCCCAGGATCGAGAAGCTGCTTGCAGTTCATCCCAGCAGAGCCAGCCAGTGCATGGCTGGCTCTGCTGGTACCAAGAAGCATTGGGCGGCTGGTCCCAGTAGAGCCAGCCGTGGGCCAGCTGGCTTTGCCAGGACCGAGAAGACACTTGCAGCTCCTCCCGGTGAAGCCAGCTGGCCCACAGCTGGCTCTGCCGGGACCAGCCGCCCAACTCCCGGGCTCTCCAGCCAGGGTTCCAGTGGGCAATCCTCTCCCGCTGGAGCCCTGGCTGGGGAGCTCTTCTCCCTAGGACTGAGGCTCCCCTGGCAAGGAAACCAGAGGTCTGGGGAGAAGGGAGCAAGGGCTCCCTTCTGCCGGGAAACCATGTGGTGCTCCTTTGTCCCCCCTGCCCTAAATCGACCAAGTTGACTTAGGGCATCTACACTGACTAAATCGACTTTATTAAGTCAACTTAAGACACTAGTTCAAATTATAACCAGGTGTTAATTTAATCCACATCTACACTGGGCTTTCCTTAATTTGACTTAAGGAGCATCTTAAGTCAAATTAAGGAAAGCCCAGTGTAGATGTGGATTAAATTAAGTCGACTTAATTTATGTGTGTAGATGCACCTGTGGAGTGCTGGTATATAGTTAATATATACAACTTCAGATATACAAGGATGTGTATAAATAAGATAATAGTACTCTTGGCAAATCATAACTTTTCAATTGACACCCTAAATGACATGCTTTCCATAGTATTGCTGCAATTATATAAAAGTGGTAGCAACAATGAGGTACCTGATATGACAAAGTCCCTCTTCTTGATGGATCCCACGCTTCCCTCCAGTGGTGAGTCTGTTTCCCTCAGGCCTCCAGACCTGGGGAAGGTCCTTTGCCCCTTTGGGAAGGGGATTTTCCTTCCCCCATCTTTGTACCTCTGAGGCTTTTCTTCAGCAGCATTCTGCTCCTCCAGATCTCTCTGCCTTCCAACCACACCTTGCCTCCTCTCACACTCCAGTAGCTCTCCTCACTCTCATACTCTAGCTACCTCCTTTCTCTGGAAGGGAAGCTTTTTAATAAGTCTTGGGTGAGGCCATGATTAGCTCCAGGTGTGCCAATGAGCCTATAGTAATCCCCTAATCAGCTACTGGGGAAAAAGGACTTATTGAGCCTGGGGTTATTTACTGGCCTTCTAGTACTTTCTGAAAGCCATCCAGGGTGACCCTGTCATAATGATTATATTTTAGTCATACAACATCACACAAGGGATATCAGAATTGCATGGTATTCCAGATGTAGTCTCAATGCCCTTTTATAGTGGTATAAACACTTTCCTATCGCTACTGAATATAACGCAGCTGATTCATCAGGTTCTCAGTCTCATTTCATTACTGGCTTAGTCATTCTGTGATCCACCAATACATCCCGATTTTATAGCAAAAATTCTTATTGTTAGTCCCTTGCACTTTGCACTATTTCATTCCATTGCTGTTACTCCAGTTTTCAATGTCATCCAAATCTTCCTGTATGATATTCAGGTCCTCATCCATATTGGCTCTATCTACAATTTTTTTTAGCACACTCCCTCTTTTTGTGCAAAGGCAATTATTGTAAATATTAAATAAGATTGTTCCAAAGACTCATTCCTGAGGAATGCCAATAGAAACCTCTCTCTAGCCCAACAGCTCACCTTTCAGGAAGGCCCTGTGACATTCCCCACCTGCAATCTGGATTGGGGTATGGTGGTGCCCTTTGATTCCCCACTCTTGGGCCCTGACTCAGCCCACCTTTCTGGGTGAACACCCACTCCTGGGTCAGCTCACACCAGCCTCCTGAGTGTAGTTGGTCCCTCAGGCAGTGGAAGTGTGCTCAGTAGCCACTCATGGGATCATTGATTAATCAAGGAGTTTATCACAATCAAACAAACAATAACACATTCTAATCTAAAAATCACTGTTGCAGTCCATTGCTAGCTTACCTACATGCTTTGGCTACTGATGGTTTTACAGTGAGGTCTTTCTTGCCATGTGGGTAGGTACAAGTCCTCAAGGTTGCTTGCAAGATGGAGACCTTGGCACAAAAACCTCAATTAGTTTAAAGTGTGTCTTTTTCCGAAACCACTCCTTCAGTCAGGTGACTTTTCCCTCTTTAGCTAAAGTACTTAGTTTACATTGTTTTTGCTATGCATAGCTTTACTGGGTATGTTGGATGCAGCTCTGGCTGCCAGACCCCCATGAAATATATTTGGGGACATGTTTCATATCTGTCTGCATACATGATGTTACATTATGGTAGCATGTTTCTGCATAGCATGCTGTGAACATTCAAAAAACACCTAATATGGCATACTTTGCATTAAACCACACAATTACACTGCAAAGGTGAACAGGAAAGATACACAGATCACATTACATGGGTGTGATGAAGAGGGAATGCAGCATGTCAGATGCATTGTAGTCTCCCTTTTAATCTGTTTCTCACTCATCTTTCAATTCTCATTAATCTCCATCTTTCCCAATTTAACTAATAATTTCCTATTTGGAACTGTATCAAATGCTTTGTTGAAATCCAGGTATATTAGATCTACTGAATTTCTTTTAAAAAAATATCAGTTATGTTTTCAAAGAAAGATAAAGTTTGTTGGACATGTTATATTTTATCCCTGTTCTGTTTACCTCTATATGTCCTTAACTACTTTCTCTTTCAATATTTTTACCCCAGGAATGACATACAATTGAGATCAAACTAATGGGCCTGTAATTTCTGAGTTTTTTTTAATTTCTTAAAAATAACTACTATATTAGCAATTCTTCAGTCATAGGTTACAACCTCAGTTTATATATTCATTAAAATACTTGCTATTAGCTTGAAATTCCATGTGCCATTTCCTTTAATATTCTTGGATGGAGATTATCTAAACCCTCCAGTTTGGTGCCATTAAGCTTTTTGAGTTTGTCTATCAACCTTATATGTGGTAATTTCTACTTCCATAGCCTCATTTCCATTAGTTAACCTGCTACCACCTCAAAACTCTTCATGACCCTTATTAAAAGTTGAGGCAAAGAATTTAGGTGTTAGGCCACACCTAGATTTTTAATCTCCATCTCATTCTGACGATATAGTGGTCCCATTTCCTCTTTATTTATATGTCTAAAGAACCTTTTACTATTGGTTTTAATTTCTTTTGCAAAACCTAACTGAGTGGCTTTTAGCAATTCTGACTTTCCCTCTACTCTTTCTGACCTCCAAGTGGTCAAACCTATCTTCCACTCGTTGCAGACTTCCTGCTGTCTCTTAACTTGTCTGACATACTTACACATCCAGAAGGCAACATAGACTTCTGTTCTACATACCAGCTCTGGTGACTGGCCAGTCCATTCTTCTCAGCCAGGAGTCCACAGTCATAGGCCTTCCTCTTCCTGGTATTGGTGCAATTCTCCATCCTTCCACTGTCTATTCTTTGTCTTTCTTCTCACCACTTTCAGTCTTCTGTGAATCATCCTTTATCTTTCTGAGGCTCTGAATACCTCCATTGATTCTTCCCTTTTTTTATATGGCTAAATATTCTTCTCTTTATCCTTGCCCTCCCACCTTCTGTTACTGCCTCTAGTGCCCCTTCATTCTCCAATTCAACAAACCTGATCCTCAGCTCTTTGTCCTTCACTAGCCAGTCCTTTTCTTCTTACTCACATGCTTCTACATTCCTCATCAAGAAGCCTACACTCATAGGTCTCGGTCCAATTTCCATTTGCAAATTTTGAGTTTTCCCTTAAGTCTCCTCTCTTTCCATTCATTCTTTGTTCAAATCCTCTTGGAAACCCGACTACAGTTTTTACCTGAATCTACAAACCTTGGATCTTTTCTTTCATCAGATCTCTCATAGGAGCTTCATACAAACAAAGTGTGTCTACACTGGCAACTTAGGTCAGCTTAAGGATGCTTAAGTTGACCTACACAAAGCCACGTCCACACTGTACTTTTATTAAGTCAACTCAATAACAGCTTAAGTTGACTTAACACCACTTCTGAAGGTTGACCTAAGTCTTAAGTCGACTTAAACCCAGTGTGGACAGGGAATAGCACTAAGTCTACCTTATTAGGTCAACTTAAAGCCAGTGTGGATGGCTATGTCTGTGTAAAGTTGACTTAACAAGGTCGACTTAAGTCAACTTAAAGTGTAGCCACTCTGTTAAGTTGACTTAAAGTCAACCTTGTCAAGTCAACTTTACAAGTGTAGACATAGCCAAAGCACCTTTCTGGTACCCCTGCAGGAGAATGTACATCCCACAGTCTTCATATCCAGTCATCTTCATTTTCTTTTGTATTCCTTGGGTCACTACCACTGCTGAGTGTGTAGCACTCATAGCCTTCCCTCTTAAAAACTCATTCCCCTTAAAAACTCCACTGTTTTCAGCAGTTTGCTGGCTCTTGTGCTGCTCTTCCTGTGCCAGTGGCTGGATAGTTCCCTGATTATGGGACCTATAAAGGCAGTCAAGTCCTGACCCCCTAATTGGGGTCTCACTCTGATTCTCAGCTTCTTACAACACACTCACCTACAAGCCTCTGCAAACAGAAAACAAACCAGCACAGAAACAAACACTTGTATGAACTCAATCACTGCTTCTAAGGAACAGGGCCTTGCCTTCCTTCTCTTCCAGTATATCACCACTTAAAATTTGCTGTTTTCAGTTATGTTTGTTGGGTCCTGTGTCACTCACTGGCTGCCGACTGCCTTTTGAGGGCCTTGAATCAGGGAAGCCCCACCCCCTCTTCAGGGGTCTGCTATGATCAACAGCTCTGCTTCTCTCACAGCACACGACCAGCCTCTGCAACTGAAAACAAACAGAAAACAAGGGCATGTATATAGTTTACCAGGTTCTGGTGAAAGTTTAAGCCATTGTTAGTTATGTTTTCAGAAGGAACTGCTAGGAAAAAAAAAAAAAAAAAAAAAGCCAAACCTAGCCCTTTCTGTTGCCAACAACATCTGGCAGAACAATTACAGATACAGGTGGGGTACAGATGTAATTGAAACCTTCCAGTTTAAAGTAATCGGACATTTTCTCTTAAATGCCATGGTGATATTAACTGGATTATGAAGATATTTTCACCCTTTTATTCAGAAAGCTATTGATAATAGGACAATTGGTACCAATACTTTCTTTTTTTTAAAAATTGTTATTTGAAAGGACAGAGTGGTACAGTATTTGACAGCTCAGGGGGATTTAATAATGAGATTTACAGCCTTTATCTCAAAGTTACCACTCAAATCCAATTTAGGATTGAAATCCTGCCATGAGCTCTTGTGCGGCAAGGATGATGGAAAGAAATAGTGCTAGCAAAATGTCTGTCTCCAGACACTTCTTGCAAGGAAAATATTGCTCAGGTTGGGAGAGGGACTTTGAAAGAGTTGAGAACATGACAGAATATACCACCATATTCTCATCCTGATCACTATTAAAATAGTTTTTACAAAGCATGTCTTGTGAGATATTTAAAAACTCATAGTTTGCCATCATCTGTTTCGGCAGGACTGCTGGGTTTGAAATGCGCTAGTAATCTGATAACTTCGCATACAATGTTGTCATATGTTTTACCAGGACAATATTAAGCAGCAAAGAGAAGTTTAGGTCTCTAAGCAGAGGAATGTGTGCTTGTCTTAACTTGCATTTAAGCAATAAAAGGAATCAAGGAGGAGAGAGACGAAGGGACTTCAAACAGGTGAAAGATCTAGCAGAGAATAGCCTTACACAGACACTTTGGCTCGTGGTTCTCAACTGGAAATATTATTTAAAAGGGGGGATGAAACTATAAAAATGAGTGACAAACATTCCCTGTCCATCACATTCACTGCAGACGAAGGGACAAAAGAAGCAGTTGTTGGACTCTGGGGAAGGATCCCTAAAAGTTTAGTCAATCAGATTGCTGACCAGGGTGTGTCTTAGGTCGACTTAAAGATGTTTAAATCGACCTACCCAAAGCTTGTCCACACTGGGGTGTCTGTCAGCCCACCATAGGCCAGAAGGCCTGATTGCCATTCTGTCTTGCCATGAGTCCAGAGTCTCTAGACTGATTGCTAGCTCTGCT
>ML685849.1:4312963-4332665 GCA_007922175.1 Pelusios castaneus | reverse complement strand
GGATCCTGGGGAGAAGGAAGCAAGCCCCGCGGTCCTTTCTTGCTGGGACCTGAGTGGTCCCAGCAAGAAGGGACCCATGCCCTAAATTGACAGAGTCGACTTAGCGCTACCCCACATCTACACTGGCTTAAGTCGACTCTAGGGAGTCGACTTAAGCCTTAGATTGATTAGGAAGGTGGTGTTAGAAAGTTGACTTAATTTTAATTAAGTCGACTTTATTTTCCTTAAGTCGACTTAAGCAAGCTGCTTAAGTCGACTTAAGGAAACTGCAGTGTAGACGCAGGGTAAATTAAGTCGACTTAAGCAAGCTTAAGTCGACTTAATTTACCAGTGTGGACGCAGCCCAGGAGTCTGGGCACTTTGGAATTAAGGAATGCCTAATTGGTCCATTATTTGGCTAAGGATATTGTAAATTTCACTATCTAACCAATTATTTTAATTTTGTATCTCCTTTGAGGACAAAGCTCTCGATTCTCTTCAGGGCAAAGCACCATTCAGTGTAAAAGAGTGGTGGAACCAATTCTGGCTTCTTGATTCTGAAGATGGCTCATGTCTGCATCTTAATATAGAGTTTGCTAGGGTTCTTCATCCAGTTAGTGCTATTAATATAGATTTGTGAATGGGCTACATACCAGTGGGTATAGCTCAACTCCGCCACACCTCTTAGGTCAGAGGCTATGGGCAGAAATGTGGTGCCTGGGCATGTCATGCTTGAGTTATCAGGGAGTTCTTCACAGATACAGAAACCTCTGCTAGACATTCATTCTGATTACAGCACCTTTGTGCCACCTGAGTGAAGCAAGATGACCTTAACTCTGTAGAGAATCTGGCCCATAAAGTCCTCTATACCATCAATGCTTATTATTATGAGAATGAATTGATGCTGCACCATCAAATTGCTTGGATCTTTCCCTTCAGATTTTAATCTCCTTATCTGTATTACACCAGTGTATTCATTTCACATTCAATAATTAACCTTACTCTCTAATATTTTATTATTAAGTTTATAGCATATGCTTGGAATGATTAATGTTTATTGCTGCATGCACTTTGGGTGATCTACCAGGTGACAGAGTGCCTTGCAGGCAGAACATTTTCCATTTGGATGCACAGTTAGTAAAGTGTATGAGTCTAACAATACATTTGCACACACTCCATGCATCTTGTTCAGTAATTCCCTTTCATATGCCTGGAAAACAACCTTATCAAAAAGAATTCTCCCAGAATAGCCATTGTTTTTCCTATCAGTGGGGAAGAACTGTACATGACTCCTAGCATCTCTTTTATTACAAATTAAGCACTGCATGGATGTCACAACTTTTTTGTCAAAAGTGAGCATTTGTCCCATTTGCTTTTGCCCAAACATTGCTCCCCAGCCCTGTAGGGCAAGAGCAAATGGGACAAATACCCAGTTTTGCAAAGATACCATGACGTCTGGGACAGAGCTTAAAAAGGGAATTGTCCCAGCCAAAATGGGACATATGGTCACCCAGCATAAAACTCTTAATTGTCAAAAATCTCAAGCTTAAAAAAAATAGCTGTTTGCTTAATTATAGGTTTGTAATTTTTAGTAGACTACTTCTGAATGTGTGCCAACATCTGACCTTAATCACTCTAGTGTAGCCACACAAAAGTCAACAGAATTTGTCCATTGCTTTTTTTTTTAAAATTTTAAACAGTCCCATATCACCTTTGACTAGTCATAGTCAATGATTGCTCTCCGAAACACCTCAATTGGCAATTAAATGTCCAATTCTGCAGTGCCCTGTTCTCATTTATATAGACTTAGAAGTTTCAGGAAGAGAATAAGACAGCTGCATAGCAGCTTACACATTGATTTATACAAGGATTTGTTCACAGCTATTCCCAGAAATGATCAGCTGCTCAGCCTGGAGGCTAAACTGATCAGCAAGTCCATCCATTACTACCAAATTCTTTTCTCAAGAGAACTTTTCATTCACATGAGCATATTTTGATTGTATCATATCTTAAAACTATTTTTTTCAAAAATGAAACATATCTGGAAAACCAAGGTAGCTTTTTTACAATTTGGACGCCAGAGAAAAATGCTACTGGAAAAAAATGGAATATTTGCTAAATAGAGTGCTTAGAAAGGCATGAATATTGGTGGGTTTAAGGGTGAATAAAGAGTAGGGTAGACAGATAGGAAGCCTGAAATGGCTCCCCTGAACCTAGGAAGTGCACTCAGTTTTCCCTTATCAACTATGAAACAACATATGTATGAGAGCTAATCACATGGCTCCACACAACCACCCAAAGCTGGATCTGTGTGAGGAAAAAATATTAGAACCCAGAAGACACGTGACTTTCGCCTCTTACCTTTCTCTCCCACAGCATGCAGCACAAGGAAGTGGGAGGAAGTGGAAAGAAAAGTAAAGGGGAGTTAGAAGTGAAGAAATAGCCCTCGCATACTGGAGAAGCAGGTGGGAAAAAGAGAGGGCATGTGGACCATTGCCTGAATCACTTCTAGCTGAGATCCCCCCTTCTTTGTTATCTTTTCTGTTTCCAGGCCACCTTGGTTAGTATGGGGAGTGTTTTCAAACAGCAGCACTGAATAATGGTTGCTTTATAAGTAACCAGGAAGGTGGTTTAAACAATGTTTGTTTATTTATGTAGAATACATTATTGACATTGATTTCCAAGTAATACAAGCAGCCTTGAATCTCACCACATTAGCTATTCTGTTGTCAGTTTAGTACAATAAAGAAGACTGCCAACTGTCTAGTAGCTTTTAAATTAGAGATTGAACCTGGGTTAGCATAAAATTACATGAGAAAACATCTGCTTTTCTAATGAAATGAATTTTCTCCATTTTCCTTAAAAAATCATAATACAATTACAGAAAAGGTAAAGGTAATTTGGAACTGCCAATGATTGCTCTCAATAAAGACAACAACATAATTTGAGGTTTCATTGCTTCCATCATCAAAAGAGCATTCCACAAACTTCAACCTTCAAAACTTTCCCAATATTTACTGAAAATTTCCATGCTCAGTTTCATCCATGTGTGTTGAGGACACACAGACCATCTGGTAACATAAGAATCAGATAAAACTTTATTCCTTTCTGCAAACCAAACCAGAGCTTTTGAGACTGTTTTGTGTTGTTTATTTCTTTGTTTTTAAAGAGTTCAACAATCGCATTGAGTCTCTAGCATACTTCTTAGAATTTTCATAATAAGCCATCCGTTTGCTGATGGCTCCATGTCTATTTTACACTAAAGCTCAGCTTTATTTCCCCAAATCCCTCCCTGCCTCCCAGATTGTAAGCCAACGAACCTGCCACACAGGGCTTCAGTTTCTCTTGACATCTATCTTCCTATTACTTACAGTTATGGGGATCACCTGGGCTCTGATATTCAAAATCCTCACGTATTTTGAATACTGATGTATTCCAGAATTCAATGAACAGCCAGGCATGATTGAACTGAATAGGGAGATACAAGAACCCAGAAAAGATGTAACTGGAATCTGCAATGGATTTGCAAAGACAGAAAGGTCTGCAAGAGTTTGGATGTTTGTTTTGTGTGGGCTTGGAGGCAGGAAAGAAGAGGGATCACCACTGAGTGCAGAAGTTCAACTGACATTTTGATAACACAGTTTGGGATATTGATCTCAAAGAAAATGCAAATAATGACCCAGTGAATTTCTAAAGTGTTTCCTGAGAAGAGCAGTGTCCCCTCAGTTAAGTCAACAAGTACATTAAAGCAGAATGGTTCCATTTTAAGGTGGTCCAGAGTTTAAAGAAATTCATTAAAAGCATTCTTTAAAACTTTGGTGAAAACATTCTTCAGAAAGAAACTTCTGATATCTTACATATCATCAGGACTGTAACAGAAAACGACAAACGATGTTAATATTGCAATCTAACTAATAGCTTTCTGCCTCTGCAAGAGCAAGGTGCTATATGTTTCCACAGTAAAATTTCATCAAATCCTTACAGTGCTGCAGAGAGAGAGAGAGACAGAGAGAGAGAGAGAGAGAGATCAAATAACAACCCACTGTTCTATCTGTTAGTATTTTTTACTGTTTACTTAAACATCAGCTACTACCACCAAGATCTGCACCTGCGGCGGCTCCACCCGGGCCCGCGCCCTAGGCTTCAAGGCGCACCGCAGCGGCCCTCCTACTCGTCGCGGCGTAGCCCCCGCGGCTCTCATTGCCGGCGACGGCCGGGTATGGGCCCGACGCTCCAGCGCCATCCATTTTCAGGGCTAGTTGATTCGGCAGGTCATTTCTGAATTACTTGGTTTACCATTGCTAGAATGTGTTTTGCCTCTATAGCGATTAATACAATGATAATAATAAATACAATGACTCCACTGTTTCTATCTTTGGGTAATTTTTACCACAGAATTCTAAGGACTAGAACTTTGTTCACACACATGGACACAATGGAGAGTAAGAAACCCCTTTACATCGCTGCAATGGCTGCCTGGGCCCTGGTAGTCTAGAATAAGTGGGCAGTGTACAGTGAGTGGTGAGTGGGCTGCTGGAATTGTGGGGGAGCTGTTTCAATTTGTTGCTGCTACAGGTGGCAGCAGTTGCTCCCAGTCTGTAAGCAGGGCCTGAGAGTCAGTCTCCAGGCAACCAAATAAGCACAGCTAGCTTGTTACAGTGCATCTACACTTACAAATTAGGTCGATTTAGGAAGGCTTAAGTCGACCTAAACAAAGTCGTGTCCACATTGGGCTTTCCTTAAGTTGACTTAAACATTTCCTTAAGTCGACTTAAGGAAAGGTTAAGTCGACTTACCTCGTTTTAGGTCGACTTAACACTTAAATTGACTTTATTAGGTCAATTTAAGCCAGTATGGACGGGGATTAGCACTTACGTTGACCTTATTAAGTCGACTTAACAAAGTCAACTTAACTTTTCTAGTGTAGACATAGCCTTATAGCCTTAGATAGCCGTATTGCTTCTTACGTTATGCATTTGTTTCAGTAAATCTCTTTTTCAACACTTACAGAAATAAACATGCCCACTTACCAAACAAGTTATTCCAAACTGAATTCTATTAACTACATTCTAATATAATTGATTTAATTTTTCTGTTCTGGCCTTTTTCCTTTTGAACCTATTCTATATAGTTAAACAGACAAAAGAGATACTGTGGATATAATTTATTTTACGCTGAAGAGTGCACATTGGATCTGCATTCATTTCCATGCCACATAAATTCATTCTCATACAACAAAATGGTGGTAAGTCACTATCCTCTTAAAAGAAGTTTCACAGGAAATGAAGGGAATCATAACACTGAACAGGAAACCAATTATTCTCTCAGTAATATTACCAATATACAAGCAAAAATGTTATACATCAGAGGAGACTGCCTACTTGACTACACCTCCTGGTTAGTTGGAAAAGAGATTAAACTAGCTCTTAAGCCCAGCAGCCAGAATTCAGCAGCTGCACAAAGTATTTGCCCAGGGTGTGATAGTGCCTGTTTGTTCCCAGCCTTGTCTCACTCCAGGTAATTAGGTTTTCATGCTGGGATCTGAGTCCTGATTTCTAACTGGCTCTAGCATCTTGACTTTGACTCCTGCTCAGATCATTAAGCCTGGTCACTCTCTCTATCCCCAGAGCAAGAAGAACGTGGGGAAGGAGAGAATTGTGCTTCTGTGAACTTGTCTACGCACAAAGATTCACTGGTCCAATTAAACTGGTCTAGTTAAACCAGCATAAACCCGCATGAAAAACTCTCTTTAAATGTCATACTTCTGTGCAGACTAAACTTGGTTCTATTTGACTCACACTAAATTGAAAATGGTTTGCTTTAAACTGAACTAAATGTTGTCCAGCCACTCTTTTGCACAGGATTAACCAAATCACCTTTTAATCATGCGCAAACTCAAACTAACTCTACATGTAGAAAAGTCCTCAGCAGCACAGTTCCTTCCCTGTGCTGCTCCCAGATCGATATTGCTATGCATTGACCCTATTTATGACTTGTGTCAATCTCAGTCCCCCAGTTACCAAACACCCTTGAGCCCTAAAGATTTAATGCAACACTGTAGAAGTACAGTGCTCTAACCTTTCATTACTGTGTCAGAAGGCCATTAGCTAGATTTCCATACTGACAAATTTTTCCTTTTTCATCACAGTCCTGGTGATGTGTAAGCTATTAGTGCCCTTTAGATGGATGCTCTAGACAGTTTTAAAGAATTCCTTTAATGAGTTTCTTTGAACTTAAAACTGTGTCACTCTTCTTTAATTTATCTGTTGTAACCATTGTTAACTATTGGCAACATCCTTTCAGTCCTTCTAAATCCACTTTCAAATTTCTGTATTTTCCTCCATGGAATTAAAAATTATTTCTGCAACCAGTTTCCCTAAAATGCAACAAAATATACCTTTAAATTACAACCCGCCCCCCCCCACACGTCACAATTTCATCAAATAAACAAGAAAAACATGAAAATGTCCATCGTAAGGCAGTCTGATATTTCATTTCAGATTTCCTTTCACCAGTGTTGCTTCTTATGTTAAGTATTTGTTTCAGTAAATCTCTTTTTCAACACTTACAGAAATAAACATGCCCACTTACCAAACAAGTTATTCCAAACTGAATTCTATTAACTACATTCTAATATAATTGATTTAATTTTTCTGTTCTGGCCTTTTTCCTTTTGAACCTATTCTATATAGTTAAACAGACAAAAGAGATACTGTGGATATAATTTATTTTACGCTGAAGAGTGCACATTGGATCTGCATTCATTTCCATGCCACATAAATTCATTCTCATACAACAAAATGGTGGTAAGTCACTATCCTCTTAAAAGAAGTTTCACAGGAAATGAAGGGAATCATAACACTGAACGGGAAACCAATTATTCTCTCAGTAATATTACCAATACACAAGCAAAAATGTTATACATCAGAGGAGACAATATAGGAGATGAAGGGATTTCAACACTGATGATGTATTTTGCCATACTTGCAAATTACTTCATGATAACACATAAATCTGTTCCCAAGGTTACATGCATGTTGGCAGGACAATTGTGACTCTACTTCTGGAAATCTATGATCTAGAGCAAGACATGGATTTTTTGCCTTTACATTTTTTTCCCTTAGAAAATACAGTCTCTTTAAACTGTCAACAGGAAAATGTCAGTTTTGACAATTTTACCATTTTGAATTTAAAAAAAAACAAAACCAACAGACTTTAAAAATTATTGAAACATCTTATTTCAACATTTTCTGAAAGATTAACTTTTGTATTTCAATTTGAAATGACTTTTTGTTTACAGATTTAAGTTGATTTATAGGGAAAAAAATGTTAAAAAAGTCAAACTTGAAAAGACAAAGGGGTCCCAGGGAGAAGGGAGCCCTGCGGTCCGTTCTCCGGGACTGCCCTCCAGTTGATAGGGGATCCTCAAGGTTTCCATATCAGCTGGAGGCCAGCAATTGCCGGCACAGCCCTCCAGCTGATAGAGAAACCCTGGGGATCCCCTATCAGCTGGAGCACAGTCCCAGAGAAGGGACCACGGGGCTCCCTTCTCCCTGGGACCCCTTTGTCCCAACCAGAAGGGAGCCCCATGTTCCCTTCTCTCCGAGACCTGAGCAGTCCTGGGGAGAAGTGAGCCGGGAAAGCCAGCCCGGTGCGGGCTGGCTTTCCCCAGGACAAGCCGCCGGCAGCTTGTCAGTCTCGGGGAGAACCAGCCCCGCGTGGGGTTACCTCTCCATGAGATGATCTGCTAGTGGCTTTCTGGAGAGAAGGGAGCCCCCCGGGGCTCATCAGCCAGGGTTCCAGCAGGGGATTCCCTCTGGCTGGATCCTTGGCTGGGGATCCCTTCTGCCCAGGACCGCGGCTTCTCTTGCAGACAAGCTGCGGGCCTGGGGAGAAGGGAGCAGCGGCTCCCTTGTCCTCCTGCCCTAAATCAACTTATGTCATAAGTCAATTTAGGGCATCCACACTGGCTTAAGTCAACTTAAGAAGTTGACTTAAGCCTTAATTCGACCTGAAACTAGGTATTGTTAGGTCGAATTAAGTTTTCTTTAAGTCGACTTAAGGAAGAGCTTAAATTGACCTAAAAAAAGTCCAGTGTGGATGTGGAGTAAGTTAGGTTGACTTAAGCCTCCTTCAGTCGACCTAACTTGTAAGCATAGACGCACCCCTTGAGTTGACCTGGTAACCCTCCCTTCTCTACATGTATATATACACCTAATGCACTGCAGATTCTATTTCAGGCATCTGATGAAGGGAATTATACCCATGAAAGCTTATGCGATAAATAAATATGTTAGTCCTTTAAAGTGCCACAGAACTTCTGCATTTAATTTCCTCCCATTCTGTAAATTCCCCATCTTCAAAGCATCTGATGGAGTAGGATTTTCTCCCATGAAAGCTCAAGTGATTGATAAATAAATTTCTTAATCTTTAAAATTTGCCACAGGACTTCTTATTTGTTTTGTTCAGACTAACACAGCTATCCCCGTTGATCTATACATGTTAGAATATCCTAAAAAGAAGGCAAAATGCTAAATGAAAATACTAATAAAAGATAAAATATCTGCATTTTAAAAATGTTTTTAGACTGTTTCTTATGTACATGATGATTTAGTGGGAGTGGTCCTGCTTTTAGCAGAGGGTTGGACTAGATGACCTCATGATGTCTCTTCCAGCCCTTGATTCTATGATTCTACATAAAGGCAATGGTTACAAACAACATTAGTATAGTATACGATGGCCAGTCTAACCATCATCCATCTATTCCCTATACTGTGCAGTGCTAATGGCTATTGTCGTATGACTTATGAGAATTTTGTGACTGGCTACTATCCATTCACCTCCTCATTTACTCACAGATTGTCAAAAACTACTGATTTTTAAAACAAACCAAAACAGGAAATAATGGCATTCATATTTTAACAGTGTTACAGATGTTAATCCATGTGTGTTGTTATTTGATCTAGAGATATGTGGGAAATTGATCAGAAAGAAGTAACTTGTTTAACATTAATAAAACTGGGGATTAGATACTTTGAAAACCAAGGATAAGTTTGTTCCATGAAGTAAGTATTTGCAGAATATGCAAATATGTCATCTCCATTTGCTAGCTGTAAAAAATACTTGAAATTTGTATGAAAGGGAAGAAATATTCACTAGATGAGTAAGTATAAATTTTCATATTTACCTCATTTTATGTAACAGTTCCCTGTTTTATTACTTTTATGATGACATGATTTACAATATATGAGCCCTTATTCATAGTGCATTCACCTATTTCTTTTTTAATATAATTTGATCACATTATATAGAAGATATTATAGCCATTATGTCAAAGCGTTAATATCATGGGGCAGAATAATGTCAGTTTTTATTAAAGTGATATTAATACCCATTCATTTAATGTCTTTACGGCAAGAATTCCAGAATATTAATGGCTATGCTCTTATCAGTACACTGCATACCATAGACTGTTATAGATATGAATCAGAGGTGAAGCCAATCATCTTAATATTAGAAATACCTTCTGACTCAAAAGAGACAACAGTTGTGACATCTAGGTATCTTTAATATTCTGTGTTAAATGTAATCAACTAAAGTGTGACAGGCACTCAGTAAAACTGAACCGACACAATTAGGATGACAAGGGACAACAAAATTCAGGGTAAAAAGAGTTAATTTCCTGGCATCTACAAGGAATGCTCATGGGTAAATCATGTTCCTTGTACAGGGAGATTAGTCTCTACAGCACTTGCCATGCATGACTTTCTTACATTTATCTCACATCTGGACAGATTACATGTAATCAATGAGGTGGCCAAGGTTTGCATGTTAATGAGAGCTATGTGAATAATTCATAATGAATAATTTATTCAATGCATTTTTCTTCTGCATTTTTATAGAAAAAATGGTAGAATTCTTGAGTGTTTTTGTTACTTGAAATGGTTAAGAATTTCTTCACTGAATGACTGTTGGTCATTTGGGAACAGTTCAGTGCAATATTTGAAAAATCAAAATATTTGTTTTATTTATTATTTATACATGCAATGTGATATTGTTTCTTTTCCTCACTTGTATGACCTAGATTGACTAAATGTAGTGTTCAATGAATACTCAGTGCTTATGTTATTTGCAAGAGATGTGCTTTATTCACTGTCTGAGTCTTAACTGATCAGCATTGAAAAACCATGAGCCTTTCTACATAACAAAAGAATAAATTTTAATTCAGTTCAGTCCAGAGTATCTTAAAGATACAATTCCCCACACTACCCAAAATCATCCTTCCTTTAAAATTGAATAGAGGATCTTAAAATTCTTACATCTTATTGTTGCTAATTAATTAAGTATTCTGAAATTCGCTTGAAATTTAGGAATCAACGCATTTTGTATAAATATTCAGCTAGAAAAAAATAATTTGCTAGAATAATTATGCCAACCAAATACAAAAGAACAAACTCAATTGAATATAATGTCTTTCAAAATTTGAATGAATATTCATGGAATTTTATTTGCTGTTTTCTTCCAGTTATAACTTTAAGCACACGTCTGGTTTGTCCATTTACATGACTTCACTATCTTCAGATCAGGAATCAGATGGGAAGTGTCTGTGAAAAATGTCCTTTTTTTTTTTACAAAAATGAGAACATGAGAAACAGAAAATTTCATTTAATAATTTATTTGCATATTAACTAGGCCTTACGGGTAGCCACAAAATATTACCTAATTAATTCTAACATTGACTAAAATGAAATGAAAACTAAAATGTCATCTCTGATTCCAATATTTGCTAGTTTTTCTGGATTAAATTAGATATTGTTAATCATATGAAAATTAGCTAGAACCAAAATCTCACCAATGTAGACAGTGACTATTAAGACTATTCATGTCTTAAAAGTCCGTATTAGAAGACGTAATCTGCTCAATATATTAGTAGAATAAATAAATAAATTGCTTGAAATAACATTCTGCTATAATACCTCTGCATGTGTATCTTCTATTATATTGTATTAATGCCTAAACATATATATTATTTTCTATATATACAGCTACTGATAACTTGGTAAAATAAATTCACCCATAACCCATCATATCCTGGTGAACAACAGAAAATTCATTTTTATTTCATCATAACAGAAAGGAAACTAATTCAATTTCATATAAAGGGAAATATGAAAATGAAAGCAGAGAGGTTCAAATAAAATTTGGTTGCTAATAGTCTTTTTATTTCTAATTCCTCTGAAGACTGTAGAAAGACTATTCAGCTATACCATTAATAATATTCTCAATCAATACTTTAGACATAGAATTTTGCTGAACAGAATACAATGAAATATAAATAGTCAACCACTATTTTCTAAGTGACTGACAGTATAATGGCAAAAATTAATAGTTTCTTTTCATTGAAAGTAAAAGGGTATACAAATACAAGACCTGAATAATTTCCTGGTTTAATTGTCTTAGTTTAGCAACAAAGAAAAATGAAACTCAAGAGACCAAGAAACACACTTTATATCTTACTTATTATTTATTCTACCTTTGTTTTACCATCTTTTGAGCATTCTAGCTGAGGAGTTTGATTACATAATCAGTTCCACTATGGATGCTTACCATTACTGTTTAGGCTTCTCATTTTTTCCACCTCCATTGGAATAAGGGGAGGCAATTGTTCTGTATTTTGGTGTTTTACCTAATTTCCTAGATTGCCATAGCAACCTAGCTCATCTGTTGCCATAGCAATGGAATTAGCCTATAGGGGCTAGCTCAGAGAGTCCTGGCTGACTTTTAGTGTAGTTAATAAAGAGTCTTTAAACATGGATTTGCTCTCTCTGTGTTCATCCTAATTTCTTCTTGAATACTAAACTATTCCAAAGATCCAACATAAAACTAATTACCAAGTTAAGGCTATTATAAGCTATATGATATACAATGAACAAGAAGGCAATACAGCACAAATTTTAATATAGCTATGCTGGATTGTTCCCTTATGTTGGCCAACAGTAAATTAGAATCTAGTTACACTTACAAACCTCAGGTCTTCTATCCTTCAAAATGAAAACAAATCTAGATTCACACTGATATTTGTGACATTTAATAGAAATCAATTGGATTATTGGGGTTTTATAAAGAGCATAAAATCCCATGGGTCATGTTAACAAACATGCTTCAGGCAGTCAGTACTGAGCCCTATAGAATGGTAGAGGCACTCACCTATTGCACAAGGTTATGTGGAGATAAACTCATTAAATGCCTATGTCTAAACTTACTAAAATTAGTTCAAATTAGTTAATTCGAACTAATTCGAATTAATTTTAGTTAGTTCAAATTCACTTAATTCGAACTAAAAAAAATTAGTTCGAACTAAGCAAGTGCATTCACTTGCTTAGTTCGAATTAGTGATCTCCATTGATTTCAGTGAGCCAATTAGTTCGAACTAAGATATTAGTTCGAACTAACATGGCCACATTGGTTAATTCGAACTAACTAGTTCGAATTAACCCTTATTTCTAATACCCTATTCGAAGTTATTAGTTCGAATTAAGGAAGCCCTTAATTCGAACTAATTAAAGCCTAGTGTAGCCATGGCTTTAATTAGTTCAAATTAAGCTTCCTTAATTTGATCTAACTTGCCAGTGTAGACATAGCCATTGTCTATAAAGTGCCTTGATATCCTTGGCTTGAAGGACAACAGAGTCCTGTGGCACTTTTAAAGACTAACAGATTTATTTATCGCATGAGCTTTCGTGGGAGAAAATCCCACTTCGTCAGACACTTTGAAGATAGGAAAGTTACAGAGTGGGAGGAAATTAAATGCAGGGGAGTGTATGACATAGCATCAGGTCAGGCTGTAACAGCAAATCAAAATAGGTGTTAGGATTCAAAACACTGGGGAACAGCACATAGAGGAGGGGGAGGTCAAATCACTTGAAGGTGTTAGGTAAATGTAATTACGGCTACTAAAATGGTACTTTCTGAACCATAGCATTATATCTATGTAGACTGAGAGGAGTTTTGCAGCATCTGCCTTAGTGTCCATTATGACCAAGGAGACTTTAAAATAAAGGACTTTTCCAGTTACTAGGCATGGATTGAAGTTTTATACAGAATTCATAGATGAAAGTCTCTGCTGTTGCATGGGTTTGGCAGTTCAGCCATGTGATCTGCTATTTGTGCTTTAGTTCTGATTCATTTCCCCTTTATGTTCTTCTTTTAGCCTTTCTGTGACCAATGAGGATAGCTTTCTTTCTTGGTATTGTGTGTGGCCAAAGTTTGGAGTGGTACTGGTACTGGTATTACTGTATACCAGAAAATATGGGAGCTGTTTTGAATTAGGAGGCCTTCACCCCAGTATACCAGTGTACTGACCAAACAGGAAACACTAACACAACACAAGACAGTGTGTATTAATGAACAAGTACCTATACAGGGTGGCAGAAAAGCCATGTTGTGAGGCTATTTTGGGGTTCTTGATTCCAGGCACTGTGCTGTAGTAAGAAGTGTTGTTGTTTGTACATATTCCTTAAAGCTTGTGCACAGAGCTATTTCCTGAATGGAGACACAATCAACTCTTCATTACCCAATGTAGCTGTTATTCTCACCTCCTCTAATCAACTGCCACAGAATCTTTTGACTCCAAAATTCCATCCGGCTCTTGCAGGGTCTGATGTAGCACTAAAGATGAAATTATACCATATAATTGCTTCCAACAAAAATGTCTATCTGGAATAATGCCTGTTATTCATTGATAAAAATACCATGCTCATTCATTCACTTGTTCTTTAACATCATAACCAAAGCCTGATGTAACTCCATATTGTAACTAAACCTCCATTTTAAATTGTTTATTTCATTTTGTATTGCCCAGTCTCAGTTTAGTTAAAATTTAATTTAGATGTGTGAGCCTGGTTTGGATGTGTGAATGAAAGGTGTGTGTGTGTGACAGGATCAATCTTTAACGCCAGCATGGCCTGATGACAAACTGCGAGCACCACCTTAATGGCTGAAGAACAATGCAATCAAACCCTGAAAAAAAAGCAAGAAGAATCCATCCTAGAAAGACAGGGACAAAAAGCCCTGAGAGCACAAGATCAAAGTCACATCTGCCATTTACTGATGACTTGTGGTCATACAGTACCCTGGGGCAGTGTGATTCAGCAAGATCCATGGACAAAAAGATATAAAAATAATATAAAAAACAAGGGTTTTTTTAGAAGAGAGTACCTTAAAACCAACACACTAAAAGGGACAAAATAAGTACAGAAGTAATTCAGATTGATCAGACTTCCTGTACGAGGCATTTTAAGTACTGTGAATGCATTTTTTTTGCAAAAGGTTGGGTGGCCACTGTACACGCTACACTGGCCAGCTGACCTTTTGCAAACAAATGCATTCACAGTACTTAAAATGCCTTGTACAGGAAGTCTGACAAATCTGAACTACTTCTGTACTTGTTTTGTCCCTTTTAGTGCATTGGTTTTAAGGTCGTCTGTTCTAAAAAACTAGTTTTTTTATATTATTTTTCAACCCAGACTAAAAGTAGATCAAATCAAAACCTACAAATGACAGCTTTTGAGCTCCAGCAGGGATTCAAACCAGCAGTGGTTGGATTCTTTAGGGGCCCCTGAAACCCTTGTACCACAAGGCCGGATGTTTAGTAGAGTTTGTGCAGGGCACAGCGTGCCATTAAAACCTATAAACATTATGCCATCTGCTGGAGAAAGGTGGGAAAGCACAGAGAATACAGACAGACAGATGAACAGCCACACAGTCAGACAGACAAACAAAGTGAAGTTAATATAAAGGTCATCTAAAAAAAATGAGTGAGACTGAATAGCTTTGGCTAATGTTCTGCACAGCATCCAAGAGCTGTATACCCAACAAAGACCCTGTTCTTCCTCATGCCCGACTTCCCTGGCCAAGTAGCCGCCACATGCTGCGAACACCCGTCATGAACTCAAGCTACAATCACAAGCAACAGTCAGGACTGGTAACTATACATGACCAACAGAAGAACATCTGGGGGCTATGTGTGTGTACTAAATATTAGCTATTAAAATAATTGCATCTTCCTCACAATAAATGTAGCCTATGCCTTGTCCCCCTGAATAAGATCCTGTTAGTCTTTTTTTTTTAAGTACAACATTGATGATGATCTAATCTGTTGATATTCTAACCAAAAAGAGGGCAGGCACCTGATTATATCTTTTTCCATCATTTTGTACTGATTCAGACACTGTAGGATTCAGACGCTATGTCTACACTAGAAAAGTTAAATCGACTTTATTAAGCTGACTAAATAAGGTCGACTTTAAGTCAACTTAAAGCCAACCTTAACAAAAGTCAACTTAACTTTTCTAGTGTAGACATAACCCTTTTTGACCTTATTACGTTGACTTAACACTTTAAGTCGATTTAATAAGGTTGATTTAGGCTCTAATCCCCATCCACACTTGCTTAAGTTGACTGAATAAGGTCGACTTAAACATTAAGTTGACCTAAATTGAGGTGTTATTAAGTCGACTTAACTTTTCCTTAAGTTGACTTAAGGAAATGCTTATGTCGATTTAAGGAAAGCCCAGTGTGGACGCGAAGTAGTTTAGGTCGACTTAAGCCTTCTTAAGTCGACCTAACTTGTAAGTGTAGACACACCCAGAGTGATCCACAGACAGCGATAATCATGGAAGATTTATGTTGATTTGTGTAGGTGACTGTATCATGATCAGTGGAACTGGAATCAGAGGGCCCATATTCCCTGGTGGGGGGGAGGAAGCAGTTACTGAGAAGACACCAGTAAATCAGGAAAAGTGGTAATTCTGTCACATGGACAGAGCAGAATAGAGAGTTTAATGCATTCCCACTTATTCATCTTAACCTGCATTTAGCTTCACTCTTTGCAAATGAAGCATGGCGGCAGCGTTTAAGCTGTGAGTTTTCTGCAGTGCAGCAGCTGGCAGTGAGAGCAATATAACTCAGACTGAAGCCTACTTGGAACCCTGGATTTTGCAGACAGAAACTACTCCAGCAATAGACCTGGTGTAAGCAGGAGTTTGAGCTGTGCACACACCTGGCCATGCAGGAGGAAGACAACAGCAGGAAAGTAAAACTATTATTTTACCTTATTGGGGAAGAAGGCAGAAAGATCTGCAAACCTCTGAAGCTTGTCTCACAGCAATTGCCTCACCGCAATTCCAGGAGCCCTGAGGAACGATTGATCCCCAAAGCAGAACAAAACTGTAGAGGGTTACAAGTTTTTTGCTAGAGGTCATGATAGAAAACTACAAGCTTTCTACAGTGATGCAGGGACAACAACATAAAACTCGCCCCAGAAAAAAATGCAACTCAGAAAGCGTGAGGTGACATATGTTAGACATCTGCTCACAGCAGAGGGACTGGAAGTAGATCCCAACAAGATTAAGTCAGTCAGAAACAGGCTAGTGCCAGTGGGTGTGAAAGGGGTAGAGTGCTTCACAGTAATGATACATTTTCTCTCTAACTTCTTCCCACATCTGGCTATAGTAGTGGAACCCATATGTCAGCTCATGAGGCAGGCTGTTGAATGGGACTGGGCAGATTCCCAACCGCAAGTGTTTGACATGCTGAAACAAATGATGACTGATGACCCTGTCTTAAAGTACTACCAGCCAGGAAAGCGACTGAGTCTGATACTCCAGTGTCATGTATCAGAGAAAATAGGTGTAGTTCTTTTATAGGAACAGCTGATTGCTTATGCTATGTGATCTCTGTCACAGACTGAACTGAAGTACACCCAAATAGAAAAAAGGCTTCTGGAGGTAGTATCTGGAGCGGAGCAATTTCATAAAGACACCTACGGACCCCCAATTTTAGTGCAATCAGACCACACCACAAAGATAATCACCACAAAGCCTCTTGTTATTGAGCCAAAGAGCTTGCAGCTCATGTTGATGCACCCTCAGTACTACCAGGGAGAGATGAGATATTTTCCAGAAAGCTTACTGCTGTTAGCTGGCTCCATGAGGGGGACATATATACCTATCATTAGCGAGCTGGAAGAAAAGGATCAGGACACTGAATTCATTATCATGCGGCACTATCTCCCAATTTCAACAGCAAAGCAATGGAAAGCAAGTAGGCTACAGAAAGAAAATCCAATTACAGGCAGTCTAGAGAATGATACTAGCAACATGGTCAGAAAACAAAGGCCGAGTAACCAGTAAGAACAGAACCATATTTTCAAATTAAAGATGATCTGACTGTGCAGGACTGAATCATATTTTTAGGACAGAGAGCTGTTGCCCCTTCCTCATTATATGAGGCTGTTATGCAAAAAAATAGATACCTGGGCAGTGACAGCTGCTTTAATGTGTGTCTACCCATGCTGGGATCCCTGCTTCAGCCAATGCACTAAAGTTGGCACCGTAGCTAGGATAGCATAATTGGCAGCTGTTGGAGAATAAACCCACCTGGGAACCCGGGTATGTACTTGCAGCTAACCTGAGCCATCATCTGTATTGCCTTCAGCTATATCACTACATTTACCAGTCTAGCTCAATGCATATTTGTCTACCCTATCTGGGAATCACGCTTCCAGCTGCAGTGACATGTACCCTTAGAGGGGCTTGAGAGTGTATTTGCTGGCCACAATATTTTCCTTGATGAAAGGGTGTGACACCCGCTGGTTGTGTAATAGTCACTACCAGGAAGAGACTGATATCCTGTGAGTTGCCCACTGGACTATAGAAAAAAAGGCAGGATCAGACCTATTCACCTTCAGTGAAAAGCAGTATTTGATTACAGTGGATTAGTAGTCAAATAATTGAGAGGTTGATGCCCTGCCTGATCCAAGAAAGCAAGTCAGTGAGTTGTAAACCAAAAGCCCTCTTTGATAAACTGAAAGCATGCATGCTCCATTCACTGATACTGATTAAAAAAATATAAATTGATGCACAGGCCCATTCTGTGTCTCTTTAGCCTGAGCTTGTCTTTACCACAGACTCAGCTGTAACAATTTTTGAGACTCTTTGGTCTTCTCAACAGATGACCACACCAGGAGTGGCTTATCTCTGTCTCCTTATGGGGTCAGCTTCCAGCTGGCTCTCTGGCTTTCCATTCTGTGATGATCTCTGTAGGCTATCTTTGGGTGTTCATCAACACTACATCCCCATTTTCCTTGGAGGAATTAAAGGAATTTGCAAGTTAACAGGAGTTCGACCACCATACCTCTACCCCAGCATAGAATAGTGTTAAGGCAGAATGAGCTATATAAACTGCTAAGGCTACATCTACACTTTGATCTAGGGGGGTGATGCCGAGCTCAGATAGCCCCACTTACGCTGACTCTCATTTGAGCTACCATGCTAAAACAAGTAGTGTGCCTGGGATAGCAAGGGCAGCAGTGTTACAGGCTAGCTGTGCTGAGTAGGTACTCATTGGATTCAGGAGGGTTTGTATTTGGCAAGGCTAACCATATCTAGTTGCTTTGTGTGCTACCCCAGTTACAACTACCATTTTTAGCATATGCACTCAGATGATATCTGGCATAAGTATGTCTATGCGAGCTGGAAATTTCATCCCTAGTTCATAGTGTAGACATAACCTAAGAGACTGTTAAATGAGACTGTTCTTTCAAGGTCAGACCCCCTTGTTAGCATTTTTGTGCACAGGAATATGCTTCCACAGGTGCCACAATAGTCCAGAGCAGGCACTGATGGGGTAAAAGAACAAAACCTAACAACCAATGAGGCTGTTGAATCAAAAGCATGAAGATAACACTGATGGGAGGTGGCAAACACTCAGAGAAAGCAAGCACTAGCATATGGCAGGTCAGCCAAAGACTTACTGATTTTGGATACAGGTATTCCTGTGAGGATCCAGCCATTAGAGACCCTAGAAGGAGTGGACTAAAAGAGGCATGCAGCTTGTAGTGGCAGCCAAGTCATATGAAGTGAGTAAATATGAGGGACAAGTGATCTGAGCCAACAGGTAACACCCAGAGGCAGCCTTCAGAGATCAGAGTGGAGAAACAGAGAGCCAGCTGTAGCCTGACCCCACAGGGAGACAGAAATACTGTACAGAGAGACAGCTGCTAGACTCAGAGAAAAGGGGCAGGGAGACAGAGATAGGTCACTCCTGGTGTGATCACCTGATGAGAGGACCAAACAATCTCAAAGATTATGTAACCAGCTGAGACTTCAGTAAAGACAAGTCTCCAACTCAGGAAATTCCCATTAAAAGATCCTCTTCTCATTAGCTTTGTTTTTCTTTTATGTTGGTACATTTCCTAATTTGTACACATTTCTCCACATCTTATTCATTGAAAGAATAGCCCCTTTTCATTTGTATCTATTTTTTGTTGTGTTTAATAATTTCTACAGTGTTTCCTTACAAGGCCTATCAACATATCATGGTTTCCACTACACCCACTGCTGTGGTGCGCCTTGTGGCTTATCTGGGGATTAGTCCACCATTGGTTTGCAGTTTCTTAGGCTATGTCTACACTTGCACTTTTAAGTCAACTTTAACTAAGTTGACTTAACTAAGTCAACTTAAAGTCGACTTAGTTAAGTCGACTTAGTGTGTCTACACTTAAAATTAAAGTCGACTTAAAGGGGAACTTACAAAGTCGACCTAGAGCATCCACACTGGATGCTCTAGGTCGACTTTGTGGGGCTAGGGGGACCTTGGGCAGGTCCACGGTGGCAGGGGGGGCACCCCTTGTGTGCAATGGGGCAAAGGGGGACAGGGACCC
>ML685849.1:4234480-4312863 GCA_007922175.1 Pelusios castaneus | reverse complement strand
GGGCTAGGGGGACCTTGGGCAGGTCCACGGTGGCAGGGGGGGGCACCCCTTGTGTGCAATGGGGCAAAGGGGGACAGGGACCCTGGGAGGGCAGAGCCTTGTGTGTGATGCTGTCTGGATTTAGGGAAGCATTTATGATATTATTTTCAATGGATATCTCATAAATGCTATAATCCATAGGAACTATGTCATGTTTGGTATCAATAGAAAGGTAGTAATTTGCTGGGAATTCTATTTCGATTAGAAGTTAGAAATTTGGTGTTATATCTATACTTTAACTTATGTTATTTTATTGAAATACCTGAGAGAGGCGGGTGTGTAAAACCATTGTGTCCTTAATGTTCAGGAATTTTCCAGGTACAATGGTCCCAGAGAGTAAACTGATGAGCCATTAAGGACACAATGCTTGTATTCCTTATCTCCTTAATGGCTTATCAGGTTACTCCCTGGGACCATTCTACCTGAAAAATTCCTAAACATTAAGGACACAATGGTTGGTGACATCCTGTTTGGGGCATTCCCACAGAATCATACAAGTTAAAGTATAACACCAAATTCCTAACTTCTAACCGAAATAGAATTCCTAGACATAAACTATATAATCATTCCCAGCAAATTACTACCTTTCTATTGATACCAAACATGACACAGTTCCTATGGATTATAGCATTTATGATATATGAATAGAAAATAATATCATAAATGCTTCCCTAAATCCAGACAGTGTCACATCCTGCCCACATGCCCTGCCCTTTGGGGGGCATGCCAGGCTCTCCCTGTGTCCTCCCCCCCCGGCAGGGAGGGCATTGGTGTAGTCCTGGGGTAGCCCTAAGTCGATTTAGGGATACCCCAGGGCTACACTGGCTTAATTCGACTTTAAAAAGTCGAATTAAGCCTTAGGTCAAGTAGAAAGGTGGTTTAATAAAGTCGATTTAATTTTCATTAAGTCGACTTTATTTTCCTTAAGTCGACTTAAGCAAGCTGCTTAAGTCCACTTAAGGAAACTGTAGTGTAGACGCAGGGTAAATTATGTCGACTTAAGCAAGCTTAAGCAAGCAAGCTTAAGTTGACTTAATTTACCAGTGTAGACGCAGCCTTAGCCTCTTGTCCCAGTCTCAGACTCTGTGGCCTCTCCAACACCCCCTGAATTGCAACATTTACTCTTTGTGGCTTGGTCCTCTGGCAGTCCAATATAGCTTCTACGCTTCTGGGGTGTCAAAATCTATCTAAACAGCAGCCTCAAGCAGTCTTCAAAGTCCATGGGCCTGTCAGTGCCACTCTGTCTGTGGCTAGTAGGGGGAACCAAACCTACTCTCTACACTGGGTTCCAACTTAGGGAACCTACTATTGACCACTAAGGTCCATGAAGTCCTTGCTACTGTTTTCCCTAGACTTCTTCCTACTCTTTTCTTTCATCTTGGCAGTGCTTGCCAGCTTTCACCTTATGTGTCCTCCTTCTGCTTTCCTCTTTCTGGCTTTATACCAGCTCAGACACTTCCTGCCCAGCAGGGCTTCAAGTTCAATTAGGGCAGTATAGCCTGCCTAAACCTCTCCCAGGTGCAGCTCATCCTGTCTAGAAACTCCTTCTGAGTCATTTTAATCCTGTTATGGGCAGCATGGGGTGAACCTCTTATCACACTACAATTACTATGAGTTTGTCCTTTTTTAATGAATCTGTCAAAGAACCGTGTAGGGTAAGTTTTATTATATGCTCTTCATTTTGTCAAATGTTGATCTATTGTTTACCCATCCTCGTGCTTGCACATTAAAAAATTCAGATTTCATTTGATTTGGGATACAGGATATGTATTATTATAAAGTTTACATTTTTTTTCTTCCAAACTAGAGTTATTGTAAACATTCAATACTTTCTTTCCTACAACATGTGGAAAATTGATTACTTCCCTTTCACTTTTCTGCACCAATCACTGCTAAATATATTCAGACATATTTTCCAATTCTCTGCTACATTATTACCAACAGAAGTGGGGTTTTAATTTATCCTTTACAAGTTTTCTTCACCTCTAACTTAACACTTGCAATTATAGATTCTTTAAGCAGAGCCAACATTTTGCCTGGCACTTTTTACTGTGTGCTATTTTGTCTCTTATTTCAGTTCCCAAATAACTATTTTTTATTATTTTATTACAATAATGCCAAGAAACCCCGTTCAGAACTAGAGGTCTTCAATGTGCTAGGTATCATACATATACATACTGAGAGTTAAGACTCTAAATTTAATATTTTAATTCTGAATGGCTGCACTGTGATTTTTTTTGTCAAAATCATCATTGCCAATATCTTTCTTCTTGATGTTCTAGGTGGATTTTTTCCCTTTCACTTAATGAAACCCAGACCTAATAGTGGGCTGAAAGTGAAGCCATGGGAAGATGGGAGTCACAGTTGCTTCCTTACAGAATATAAAAAAGTATTAATTGGATAAGACATTTTTACTTCTCTTTAGAAGCCAGTCAGAAAAGGAAGTTTATCTTAATACCATGGAAAAAAGTTATTAAAAAATCACTGAATTTATCTGATTTCTAAAAGAATCTCTTCCCTTAGAAGAAATAAAACTTATCCACTGTAAATTGAGTCATCTCAGTGTATTGAGTTATTGGGAAAGTTCCTGGTTAAAAACAAGTGCCTTCCAAATTGATGAGACCAAGTAGGTGAGGTAGTATCTTTTATTGAACCAACTTCTGTTGGTGAGAGACACAAACTTTTGAGCTTACATAGAGCTTTTCTTCAGATCTTAAAGGGGATTTTAAATTACCTCATCCACTAACTCTCTAATATCATGGGGCCAACACAACTACAACAACATTGTATTCCACAATGATAAGGGTAATTATTGGTAATGTATTGGACCAACTTCTGATGGTGTGAGAGACAAGTTTTCTAGGTTATACAGCACCTGAGGAACAGCTCCGTGTAAGCTTGAAAGCTTGTCTCTCTCACCAACAGAAGCTGGACCAATAGAAGATATTACCTCATCCATCCTACCTCTCCAATATCCTGGGACTTACATGGCAACAGTACTGTATTCCACACTGATGAGCATTTAACGGCACACGTTAGAGTTCTTGGCCTTTATTCTCTTTTAAACTAAAATTATTTACTATGCTCTCAAAATAGAAAATGGCCTTTGAGTGAGTGTAAATACATAGCCGTTTAAGAGTGTAAAAGACTATAAATAATCAGGCCTTTTACATTTAGGAGGAAGAGATTTTATATAAATTTGAGTAGGATTTCATTTTTGTGACCAGCCACACAAAATAGGATGAGCAAATCCCATATGGAACCATGGTTGGAAGAGAATAATAGTCAGTCTTGGAGACAGGTCTGACATCAGACTTGCAAGATTGGAAAAAGTACTTTCCAATTTAAGTGACAGGCGGGAGTGGGGAAAATAATGCCGTCTTCAGAGCTGGGCTGCCCTTGCTCTGTTTGTGTGTGTGTGTGGGGGGGGGGGGGGGGTACTTTGGGTTTTAGCCTTAGAAGACCAAGTAGCCTTAATTTAAGAATCCTATTTCAGGATAGAAGGTTTGGACTGGATTTTGTTAATCTTATTGTTCATTTGTTTGTTAATAAAATAAAATACAAATAAAAATAAAAGCAGGATGGGGATGAGCTTTTTAGCTACATGTGGCATATGAGGTGTAATCTTGGCTCCACTGGGAGTTCTGCCATTAACTTCAGTGAAGGTGGGATTTCACCTGTGAACCCTACCTTTGAGCAGTTGGAGAAAGTCACTTACTCACAGCAGCCAATTTGTCCAAACCAGAGAAATCTCATCTGAGCTCCTCCAGTACTGCAATGGGAACTTAAAACTGGCTTAAGTTAACTGCACCCCATGGTGCAGGGGCTATTCCAGAACAGCCTGGGAGTAAGAAGGGAGCATATCAGAGTATGAGGCTTAGTGCTCATGAGATCAGTTGAGTAGCTTACACCAGACAGACATTCCTCAGTTCTTTATTCTTGTCTATTTAAAGCATTATATATTTTTTAAAAAAATAGTTAAATGTATATTAAAATTGCAAAGTACTAAAACATTAGGCAATGTCAGAATTAAATTGGCATGTAACCTTATTTAGCTGCCTTTTTCCTGCCTTGTCCTTTCTTCCTTTCAGTATCTCCTCTCCCTTCACTTTTCTTTCCAATTAGCTGATCCTACCCCCTCAAAAACTCATGGCAATAACATGCCCTTTGCTGCCTTCATATTGTTCACTGTGGTTGTGTATTCTATTTCTCCCCCACCTGTCTCTGCCTGGTCTATTTAGACTGGATGCTGTTTAGGGCAGGGGCCATCTACTATTCTGTGTTTGTACAGCACCTAATATAACAGGACTCCATTCTTTGTTGATCTTTAGGCACTTCCATAACAAACAATTATAAATAAATAATCATTTTGGTGGGGAATGCCTCTTGCAGGTCAGATCTTTTACTCCATTTCCCCTCTCAGTAGGTGGTTTCATGTTTAGTCTAGTTTTGCATATTTGTAAGGATGGGGAATACACAACTTTTTCTCATCAAAGTTAGGCAAAGCTTTGAAACATTTAACCTAAATTTTATGATCTGCACCTTAAAATGACAGAATTAGCATAATATTCATACTTCAGAATTCTATCTCATCTAATAATACCATATAAAGCATTTACACTGAAAGCATTTGTTTTAAACTAATTTTATTTTTCACCATCTCAACCATTTATTTTTTATTTGTATTTCACTCATTGTTCAGATTGAACTTGACAATTTCACATCTGTTATGTCAGTTTCTCTTTCTGGTTATCATGAATCAAGTTACCATGAAACAGATTTGCAACAGGAAATGTTTAAATGAAAGCTTTTCACTAGAAAATGTAATAGAATTTTATAATTATATTTCAATTGTTTTTTTGATGTTTCATCTCTACTTTTTTTGATGTTCCACCCCTACTTCCTATAATTAACTAATTATTATTTGTTTTGTCTATTTAACAAGTGAGACTAACTGAACGGTTTGTGAAATATAAAAAGATGCATCATTTAACAAATGGATAAATAAAACAGTACATCACTGAAAGCTTAAAAAATTAAAGATTCTGGTGTTTATAGATCATGTGAACTGGAATAATATGCAGCAGCTCTGACTATTGGCTAAAGAATCTAACTTGCATTTAGACTGCATCTAAATGTCCTAAATTGTTGAGTATTTATGTGTGTCTTTTACTTAAGCTTTATTAAGGGCAATATGCTACTGAAATATGCCTTGATTTCTAAAGCATGTTACTCTGCTACCATAATTTTTCTGAAACATAGACTTTATGATAGAGCTTATTATCTTCTGTATTTTCTTTAAGGCTCCTGGCGATTCAATGCCTATGCTTATTTCTGCGTGAGGGGCTAGGATAAAATCAGTCCAACACATTATTTGTTTTCCCCTGAGTGAGCTCCAGTGAATACTTGGCTCAAGCAATACAATGACAGTAAGGTCTCAGTTAATTCTTCCTTTCTGTCTTGTTGGTAGTCCCTGTAAACCACTCTGAGTTCAATTTAATGAAAACCAATTGCTGTATCAAGTTTCATTCCTACCCAAACACAGATGAAACCCCTTTGTTTCAACAGAACAAAATAAATGCTAATAAGAATATAATGGCATATTGGAAGGGAAAAGATTTATAGTTTTTGTTACTCCCTTCATGCTGAAAATACTATGAAAAATTCTTTGAAATTACTTTCTTGTTGGCATACCCTTCCTCTCCCATCCAATGGAAAATTAAAAATGCTCATTACCTGACCCTCAGAGAAATGTTCGCTAGAGATTCAGGCATGAACAAACAAGCTTCTTTGAATTTTGATTTTTCAGAATCACTACTGTTTTCCTGTTTGGGTCACAATAAAGAAAAAATCATGTCTGAAACTGAAAAATTGGACAGGAAAGAATGGCCACAGGTAACTAAGAGATTCATTTTACTAAAGCTCCCTAACTTGTTAAAGCCCTAGCTGGCCTGATTTAATTTTTCATGTGCTATGAGGTTGGCATTTTAGTTCAAGTCATCTACCCCATAGCTCCACTAACTTTCTCTGAAAATAGGAAGCTTAGTGTTGACATTGAGTGGTACATGGCTCTTACCCTCTAATTTTGGCTTATAGAGTGAGTACATTAGGTGAGTACCATAAGTAATTTTATCAAGGAATATTAGTCAAAATGACATTTATTAGATAGCTAGAAGCAGCAAAGCAACAGAAGGATGCTTCATTTCATCAATGAAGTGTGTAATGCTGCACAAGGTCATATTTCCTGTTGATATGTTAGCTATTTAATGTACCTCGTATAAAGCCATAAATCAAATTTATATACTCTTAAAGTTGAGGATTACTCTGAGTAAATGAAGTGGCTTTTATACAGTTCTAGTTTAGTTTCTTTATTCTCCTGGTTGTTTTCTTTTGTTTTACATAAGGTTCAAAGCAGAAATTATTTTTGAAAATAGACTATCGATGGGAGTTAAATTATGAAAGTGTTACTTTATCACTAGCCGAATCACACATGTAAATCACAGATAGCCTGAAATGACATTCTTCTTCCCTCTCTGTGAGAGAGAACCTGTGATAGGCAAGCCTGAGATCACCATAAAAGTGTTTTCAAAAGATTTTCCCTGAAATCTTTCCAGAGGGGTAGCCGTGTTAGTCTGTAGTACAGCAAAAAACAACGAGAGTCCTGGGGCACCTTATAGACTAACAGATTTTCTTTGGCATCAGCTTTCATGGACTATAACCCACTTCATCAGATGCATGAAGTGGAAATCACAGAGGAGAAGTATATATACACTTGCCAGGATGGAGGAGGGCAAGTGTTAGCAAAGTCAGTTCAGAGAGCAGATGGGGCCTATTCACACCGGTTGATAAATGTGTGAACAGAACAATCACTTTTTTGTACCATAAAAATGTCATATAATACATTTTCATAAGTCAGAGTACAATTTCAAAGGATGGGAAATCAGTAATACTTCAGAAAATGAAACTGGACAAGTTAAAGGCTTTAGAAATACATTCTCAGCATGATATGCAAGGGGATTTATTTGGGTGACTCCAATGAATGTTAAAAATGCAGATTACTGACCCAATAAATGATAACAGTTCATTCTAAATCATCACAGTCCATCATATAAATTCATATTTATGGACTTCTTTGCCTCAGTCTATCGTTCTTGGACACCCTTTACTAAGCAGATTCTTGACAATAGACAATTATGGTGTATTTATAACCTTCTTAGGTCACTGGTCATTGATATGATTGCCATTATGGCTCTCAAATGTATCTGCTGTTGAAAGTACCGGTCTGTTAACAGATTATTTCCAACAGTACCCAGCAGTTACTGTGAGTTCACCTGCCAAGTATCACCATGAAGGTCCTATTGAAAGTTACTGTGCACACATAAAATTAGTCTTTTATTTTTCTGATTAAGTAACTTATTTCCATATATATTCCCTAACCTATAGACACACTAGTTTATATTTCAGAATGATGCCTCTTAAAATTTCAATTAAAAAACCCCAGATGAATACTGATTTAGTAATATGGTAAGATAAACCTTTTTGAGTTGTGTTTTTACCTTGCTATAATATGAAATGGACCAAGAACTAGTGTGTTTCAAATTAAGAGTAAGAAAACAAAGGACATTTGAGATTTTACATGCTACATTTTATGCCAAATCATTAGTCTCAGAAACAAAGTTCTACCATTAAAACTCTTCATTTTTTTTAAAGGATGTGTCAGTGTTTTTACACTAAAAAACATAAAGGATTAAATTCTGGCCCCACTGATGTCAATGAGAGTTTTGACATTGATTTGATGGAGCCTTGATTTCACCCATTAAGTACTAAAATGGACTATCTGTCTTAATCCTACTACATTTTTACCCTATCTGATTAATTAGCAGACCATAGCATCAGATAGTTGTTATATGAAGCTCAGACATTTGATTCAGCTAAGTATTCAAGTATTCTGGTTCCAATTTAAGCTTGCCCAGACTTAGCTAAACCACTTTCTTCTAAGAAGAGGCTGGAAACCACAGGAGAACATTGTCACATGAGATTTCCTTTGCTTGTAAATTCCAGCTGGATTGCAAATCTCACAACAAAAACACTTGCAATATTTCTGTGCACCTCTTCTAGTGGTAATATTGTATTAAGCAAAGTGTGTGCTGTCTGTGTTCATAGAAGTCAAGACTTCTGGGTTTTCCATTTTTTATCGATGGACTTAGTGTATATAAATATTTCATATACTTATGCCGTGTTCCCTGTACACTGTGCCCTCAATTGTGTGAGGAGACCTCAGAAATGCAAGCTGGCCTGTTTGGATTTTTGTGTCTATTTCCCTTCCACTTACTCAGCCTGACCCATGTTCTTTTATTGCTAGCCATAGCCTAGTCTGTCTTTCAAAGGGGCTAATTGTTAATTAAAAATCAAACCAGACTTACACTGCACATTCATTTGATGTAGTCTCTCTCTGAATAACAGTTTGACCTTTTGGGTTTTTTTGGGAGGGGGAGGAAGGAAGTATGATTCAAAATTTAAGGGTTATGAATTGATAAATATTTGTGATAGATGCAGAAGCAATCATATGACTGTGCTGGATATAGGGAAAGTGCTTAGAAGAAAAGAAAGAGCAAGAAAATCCTTTAGTGGGAGAGAATTTAGTGTGACTGAACAACACACGGACAGCCAGCAGTGATTTATAATACTGTTGTCCCATTCTGGCAGAGGTCCCATGCCTCTGCTGGGAGTGGTAGCTGTCTGAGGTCTTGCAATATTGCAGATAAGCTTCCCAGTGGAGGAGAAATCAGTGAAATGGAGACTGGCTATATTCTCAATATAACTTGTTCCATTTACACATATGCACCTGTCCTGCAACAGGAATAGTCAAACAGGAAATAAGCAATTCTTGCTTTCAGGAATCTCAGTAAGACACTAATGCCTCATTCCCATAGAGCAACTCTGCCTCAAGAATTGACTAAGCAGAGACTAAGCAAATGCTCCTACTCATGCAGTACCCATTTGAGGGACCACTAGTTTGCATACCCTACTTCTAACACCTCCATAGTTTGTCTTGCATAGCCTAAGGCCATGTCTACACTTGAGCCCCTTTTAAAGTTGATGTTAATGCATCGACACAATAAAACCAGAGGAGAGTGTCCACAGGAAACTCTTGCTCTGGCTTCTTCTGTCCCCAGTGTGGACAATGGCCTCCGGCTGCCAGCTCTGCAGCAACCCCGCCAGGGCTGCCACCAACCCCCGCTGCTGGCTCGGCAGCCTCCTCTCCCTGGTTCAGGGGGCTGCCAAGCCCACAGCCAGAGGCCAGTGTCTACACTGGGGTTAGGGTGAATTACTAAATTCGCTCTTAATCATATGCCTCTTAGAGGGGTGGATTTACAAGGTCATTTTATAACACCACTTAATTCGACCTTCTAGCCACGTGAGTGTGTTTGCAGGCTGTAGAAAGTTGAAGTAAGCAGCGTTACATCAACCTAAACCCTCAGTGTCGATCAGGCCTAAAACTAACATTACCATAGTTTGTCTTCTTGTTTTGGTAGTTTGGTTCTTCATAGTTTTGGGAAGACAAACACCACCATACTTTGTCTTCCCAAAATTGAATATATGCTCATATGCTAAGAAAGAGAACTCAGAAGACTATATTTTATAGCATTATGGGATAATGGCTGGCCATAACAAAAGCTTCATATTAATACCATTGTCAGTGTGACAGTTGCTTGCAATGTTCCCTCTAAGGTTTGGTGGCTTGCGTGCAAAATTTTTAAGCCGTGTGCAAAACTTTTTCTGAATAAAATTTTTGTGTAAACTCACAAGACAGAAATTATAGGCATTAATTGAAGTTAAAGTGATTGTAAATAGAATTAATTAATTGTGTTTAATTAATTGAATTTGAATGAATTTTGAATTGAAATTTAATTTTTAGAAAGGTTTTTATTTAAAATTAATTTTAAAAAGCTTTTTAAAGAAAGAAAGAAAGAAAGAAAGAAAGAAAGAAAGAAAGAAAGAAAGAGGAAGGCAAAGAAGAGAAAGAAGGAAGAGAAAGAAAAAAGAGAAAGAAGGAAGACAAAAAAAAGAGAAAGAAGGAAGAGAAAGAAAGGAAGGAAGCAAAGAAAGAAGGAGGCAGGAACGAAGAGGAAAGAAAGAAAGAAAGAAAGAAAGAAAGAAAGAAAGAAAGAAGCCAAGGCCACTGGCGGTGGGGACCCGACCGCGACCCCGGGAGGCTGCCGGCAGGGTAGAGCAGAGCAGAGCAGACCCCGGCACCAGAGGCCAATCCCAGCACCGTGCCAGGAGGCCGAGGCCGTCAGCGGAGCGGAGCCGACCCCGGCCCCTGGCCGGGAAGTCGAGGTGGCCGGCGGCTGCGAGTGTGGGAGCCCGCCCCGGCCGCAGCCACCCTGCTGTCCTGGCCATGTGGGGCAGGCAGGCAGGCCTGCGCACCTGCCCCAGCCCTGAGCCTGCCTGCTCCACCCTGGGGGTGGAGAGGGCCAGCCCAGAGGCCAGGCTCAGGCCGGGTCTGCCACGGCAAAGCTGCAGCCCCGGGAGTCTGGAGGGGGCAGCAGGGCCTACCGGGCTGCGCAGGGGTCCTTCAGTGCTGCGCGGGGGTTGCGACGGCTGCTGCACGGCCACGTACCCTCACAGCTTAGAGGGAACTTAGGTTGCTTGGTCTAATTTCCAGTAAAATAACTGGTAATCTCTCTTTAATGGGAGTTGGATCAGGCCAAATGACAAGTAACACTGTCTTCAACACCTGGAAGTCCAGCAGAAGTAGTAAGAAGGGCAAGTGAGATTCTGATTAGGGTTATGTGGAATACACAGAGAAATTTGATAAAATATCTGAAATTTGAGTTTAATTTCTATTTCATGAATTTTGGACCAACTTAATTGACAGTCTATGAAATGTTTTCAACTTATTTTAACCAAAAATAAGAATAAAAATGAATTCCTATTCTTACTCTCATCCCTGCTAACAAACGTTCTCTTATTTGCTCTTTGGTGTCTAGGACAACATATGAAAATTAGTAAAGAAAAGCAGTTACGTTTTATTTTAAAAGGCGGAAAATGGGGTGGATAAGAAAGTGTTTTCATGAAACGTGCAAAAGGTTCTACATTCAAAGTGTGAATGGGAAAATTTACTTTTTCATGGTTATTACAAAAAGTAGTAATATAAACATGCCTTTTCTATTTAGCATTTCTTCCATTTTTCCTTTAGCTGAAAAGGACATTTTGCCAGTAAAACTAATTTGCATTGTAAAAAGATGAATCCTGTGTTTCCACCATAATTACAGCATAGGATCAGAGGGGAATGAATGTTCAATTACAAATATATTGATAAGCCAGAAAGATCCTTTCCCCAAGAATAAGGCAACATAGATAATACTGAAAAGGTTTATTCATGATACCGGGAAGACTGACAGGACAGCTTCAAATTGGTGGTGTTACAGTGGTCAAATATATATATGCTTCTTTATCAGTTACATAATCCATTTGGAATTCTTTACCTATTTACTTACAAGTACAGACTTGTTCCACCTATAAAGGACAGAGGTGATAATGACTGATGCAGAGACACTTTAATTACATTCAAGGCCCTATGACTACATTTAGGGTGGGGTGAGGGGATGGGATGTAGAGAAGAGTCCTTTCAGATAATCAAAAATGTATTGTTCCCGTCTAAGCCAGAATTTCTCAATAGGCCGCTGGACACTGCCTTACTGATTGTTCACAGCAGACTTGTCCTTGGGTGGGTCTGGCATGAGTATTTGCTAACTTGAGTTTCATGCCACAACTTACTGGCAGGAAAAGTATCCAAGCTGTAACAGAAGAGACCTGACAGAAAAAGTCTACAAAGATAGAAAAAACATTAAAGCCTAACAATATCAAAGATGCTAGAAACTTGCACAATGTTTCTTTTCACATCTTGGCAAGCATAGCTAGATTATGAAGTTACTATCCATAGTAATTTAATATTATTACTTAAAAGAAAGTCTAAGTCAGCCAAAAACATCCATGTCAGCAGGTGTTTTACTGACTAATAACATCATTATAGTGACAAAAGCCTGTTGATGGATTAACATAATATAGAATCAGACTGAACCAATCTCATATACTAATCAAAAGAGAGCATCAACCATGTTAAAAGGGTTCAAGTGGTCTAACAAATATAATATACTATAAAATTGTATGACATACAACCAGCAGCATTGGTAGAGTGCCAAGCATGGGAGGGTGCAGATTGGGTGTGGTCAGAATGCAGAAAGGCCTTGATACTACTTTGAGTTATCTCTGGTGCTAAACCAATACATGCTTTCTCAGAAACCACTTTTAATTGCCTCAGTTTCCAGGTGCACTCAGTGCTGCTCCAGCACACCTAATGATTCCTCTTTAACAGCACAGAATGAAGAGTTGGCCTTTGATGGAACATTACATTTATTTAACCCTGCTTTAAATTTGTTGAAGGTGTGCATCTTTTATCTTTAAAGATGTGTTTGAGTGCTTGCTGAATCACAGATTTAGTGCAGATTATAGGAGTACCCATTGGAAGGGAAAATACAGTAATTTGGAATACTCTTTCTTATTCTTCCTTTTTACCTTCCTTTTTCATGGTTTATTTTTGCTTCAGTCTTGTGCCAGAGAAATAGTATCAATTAGACATTCAGGCCAGGGCCTGCCATATATAAGCACATATATAACTTTACTCATAATATCCCTTTTGACACATTTGGATCTGTTCACATTAATACAGTATGCACGTTCATAAAGGTTTATAGAACTGAGACTTTAGACACCATATTTATTGAACATTACATAAGTGCCAATTGATAAAAAGTACAAATAGACTGAGAAATATAATTGGTTTCTCCATTAGTGGAGTTTAATGTGTAAGAGCTGAGGCCCTCATTAAGGAAATTTCCCCTCTTTTAACATTCTCACCTTCTCATTTTTTTTTTAAAAAGTTCACATCCATAATGTTTGAATCAAAATAACTTGTTTGGTTTACTGAAATAGACTAACAGACTATTCCTCTGGAACTGTTTGACTTGATCTTGTGATTCACCCTTCTCTGCATGTATATATATACCTAACATTCCATTTCATGCATCTGACGAAGTGGGATTATGCCCACGAAAGCTTATGAGATACATTTTTTTTTAGTCTTTAAAAGTGCCATAGGACTCCTTGGTATTTTGCTGAAACAGACTAACACAGCTACCCATCTGTAACCTGTGTGGGTTAGAAAACTTTCCTTTATCTGCCAGTTAAAATTCTGAAGTTTTTTGTATTATGAAGTAGCTGTACAAAACAAGCTCAACTTGATGCCCCAGGTTCAACTTTGAAATCTTGTGTTCCCTGAGGAGGAACTTTCCAGAGGAAGAGGAGTATTCCAGAGATAAAGCTCAGGGACTGGGACAGGAAGATAAAACTTTTAAGTAATTTTCATGTGTTTTAGGGATACTCTTCACTGACAGCAGCAAATTCACCGCTGTCAGTTTGAATTTAGAATCATAGAATCATAGAATAATAGGGATGGAAGGGACCTCATGAAGTCATCTAGTCCAACCCCCTGCTAAAAAGCAGGACCACTCCCACTAAATCACCCCAGCCAGGGTTTTGTCTAACCGGGCCTTAAATATCTCCAAAGATGGAGATTCTACCACCTCCCTAGGTAGCCCATTCCAATGCTTCACCACCCTCCTAGTGAGAAAGTTTTTCCTAATATCCAACCTTGACCTCCCCAGCTGTAATTTGAAACCATTACTCCTTGTTCTGTCCTCTGTTACCCTCAAGAACAGCCTAGCTCCCTCCTCTGTGGAGCACCCCTTCAAGTAGTTGAAGGTTGCTATCAAATCTCCCCTCAGTCCTCTCTTCTGTAGACTCAATAAGCCTAGTTCCTTCAGTCTCTCCTCATTAGTCATGTGCCCCAGCCCCCTAATCATTTTTGTTGCCCTCCGCTGGACTCTTTCTAATTTGTTCACATCCTTTCTGTAGTGGGGAGCCCAAAACTGGACACAGTATTCCAGATGCGGCCTGACCAGTGTCGAATAGAGGGGAATAATCACATCCCTCGATCTGCTGGCAATACTCCTACTGATGCAGCCTAATATGCCATTGGCCTTTTTGGCAACATGAGCAGACTGTTGGCTCATATTCATCTTCCTGTCCACCATATCCCCCAGGTCCTTTTCTACAGCGCTGCTACTTAGCCAATCGGTCCCCAGCCTGTAGCAGTGCATGGGATTTTTCCGTCCTAAGTGCAGGACTTTGCACTTGTCTTTGTTGAACCTCATGAGGTTTCTTTCAGCCCAGTGTTCCAATTTGTCCAAGTCTCCCTGGATCCTGTACCTGCCCTCCAGAGTATCTACCATTCCCCCCCAGCTTAGTGTCATCCACGAACTTACTAAGCACGCAGTTTATTCCATCATCAAGAGCATTAATGAAGATGTTGAATAAAACCGGCCCCAGGACCGATCCCTGGGGCATTCCATTAGTTACCAGTTGCCAACTAGACATTGAGCCATTGATTCCTACCCGCTGAGCCCATCGATCTAGCCAGTTTTCTATCCACCTTACAGTCCACTCGTCCAATCTATACTTCCTTAACTTGCTGACGAGAATGCTGTGGGAAACCGTATCAAAAGCCTTCCTAAAGTCGAGGTATACCACGTGAATGGCTCTTCCCGCATCCACAAATCCAGTCATCTCATCATAGAGGGCAATCAGCTTGGTCAGGCACGATTTGCCCTTGGTGAATCCATGTTGACTGTTCCTGATCACTCTATTTTCCTCCAAGTGTTTCAGGATGGATTCTTTGAGGACCTGCTCCATGATTTTCCCAGGGATTGAGGTGAGTCTGACCGGTCTGTAGTTTCCCAGATCCTCCTTTTTCCCTTTCTTGAAGATAAGTACTATATTTGCCTTTTTCCTGATCAACTGCTTGGATCTGTGAAGACCTACTCATCCAATCAGGAAATTCAGTCCCTGAACAACAACCTGGCAACTGGGGTAGTGCTGATTTGAAGAGAGACTCTTCACTTCAACTCAGCACAGTGAACATATGAGGAATAGGGACGTAGGAACACAGATACTCAAGTTATTTTAAGTAGCTTGTGTATCTCTGTTCAACTGCTGCGAAAAGGAGCAAGTTGTGTAGACCTGCCCTTAGACTCCAGAAAGACACAGGGGCCCAAAACAGCTGCTTCTTGGGACAGGGCAGTGGTGCTTTATATAAAGTTTCTGCCAGAAGTTATCATCAGCATGCAATTTGTTACCACCTCAGTTCAAGGAAATATTTTGCAAATGAACAAATTATTCAGGGAAAATATTGGATTCCACAGCACAGACTTCCGCGCCACATGAAAAAAGACCTGCCAGTCTCCAAGACATGCTACTACTTAGCAAAGTGGTAACAATATATAGTGTAGCAACTATATAATAAGAAGGTAATAGCTGTATAATAACATTTGATTAGTTTGGATTCTACAAATAATAATCAATTATTAATTCTTGAGATGCTTTTAGATACGAGTTAATAAATTAAATTCCAATTAGCTTTTAATGTCTGAGATCCAGAAATTGTTTAACAGATATTTAGATACATTACTGACTGCACCTTGAAAGTATTAATTAGGATTTAACATATACTGTCCTATTAAATTTAAATTAAATCCTTAAAAGGAGAAGTGTGACTAATAGGGGAAGCAATGTTGTTGTAGAGTTTTCATGAAAAGTCATAATCCTGGCATAGAGACATCTTGATGTTAGATGGCAAGAACAGAGAATGTATATAGCATGTTGCTAATCATAAAAATCTATTATGTCTGATCCAATTTTCCCCATTTGTTAGGTAGGGAATGCTGCTTCAGCATTCCCACTCACAAGATTCATTTAGTGGTTTCTAAATATGTTGAGATAGTTTCCTGCCCAAAAGTCCTGAAAATCTAAATGGACCAGAGTTAAAGATGAAAGGAAGGGGATGCAATGATTAAGCACAGGGATGGAGGTGACATATAGTAGGGTTCTTCGTAAGCCTGTGATTAGTGTGTGTTTTTCCCCCACCATCACCATTCAACCATACATACTGCAACCACCTCCCCATTTGTCCCAGTGACTTTATTGTATTTAAGATTTTTGTGATGGACATTCACCAAAGATAAAAGATGCAGAACAGTGACTCATATTGAGCTCCTCAGGTGCTGTTCTTCAGACCCGAGTAACAAATTCATAAGGAACAGTTAAGACTATGAATTAACCATTTTCTTCTGTTTGCAAATTGTCCATGAGTAATTGAGAATTGTTTTGCATGCATTCCTTACACAAATTTATTAAGGTTTCGGTCATGAATACCCCTGCTGAATAGCCCAAAATTTGCGTTCTTGTGAATATTTTTTAATATTAACGTCAAATATACTATTTCTACAAACATGTTTTCAGCAATGTGGCTCATTAAGGCTATGTCTATACTTGGAAATTTAAGTCAACTTAGTGAGTCTACACTTAAATTTTAAGTCGACTTTGGGGGGAACTTACAAAGTCGACCTAGAGCATCCACACTGGATGCCTAGGTTGAATTCTAGGGGCTAGAGGGACCTAGGGCAGGTCCATGGGGGTAGAGGGGGCACCCCTTGCCCAGTGCCAGGGGGCTCAGCATTTGCCCCATTGTACATAGGTACAATGGGGCAAAGGGGAACAGGGACACTGGCAGGGCATCGGGGCAGGGTGCCTTGTGGGGGGGGGCATGCCAGGCTCCCCCTGTGCCCCTCCCCCCAGCAGGGAGGGCATTGGTGTAGTTCTGGGGTAGCCCTAAGTCAACTTAGGGCTACCTCATGTCTACACTGGCTTAATTTGACTTTAAAAAGTCGAATTAAGCCTAAAGTTGAAGTAATTCTAGGTGTTATAAAGTCGACTTAATTTTCATTAAGTTGACTTTATTTTCCTTATGTCGACTTAAGCAAGTAGTTTAAGTTGACTTAAGGAAACTGTTGTATAGACGCAGGTAAATTAAGTCAACTTAAGCAAGCTTAAGTTGACTTAATTTACAGGTGTAGACTCAGCCTAAGATGTTAGTGAAGAGTAAACAAAAGACATTGAAGTTCAGCCCAAATTTCCAAGAGACTGGGCTAACAATATACACACTCTTTTTGTGCATCCAATTTAGGTATGTAAATCTCAGTGTCACAGTCTATGGATACAATACACAGCCAAAAAGAAAAAAAGAACAAAACTGTGGAAGTCAGCAGAATGTTAGCCTTACACACAAAATCAGTTCATAGATAGGGAGACATGCTTTCTGATATAATATGCCTGTAAAATAGTAAGCTTTTGAACTTTTTAAAAATGTTAACTGGGATGGTGGTAGCACTAGCTAATCTGCTTACTCAAAGGTAATTGCTTGTAACCAACTGATCATGGAATCAGAGGGTTGAAAGGGACCTCTGCCAATACAGGATTTGTTGTGTGCAAACTAACCAAGACAAATGGCTACCTTGCCTCTTTTTGAAAATTTCCATTGAAGGAGCTTCCACTACCTTCCCAGGCAGTCTATTCCATTACCCTACTTTTCTTACAGTTAGGAAGTTTCTCCTGAGATTTAATCTACATCTGCTATGCTGTAGTTTCAACCCTTTTCTTCTTGTCCTGCCCTCTGTGGCAACTTTTCTACATCTTCTTCATGGCAGCCCTGCAAATATTTGAAGACTGCTACCATGCCCTCCCGCCCCCCCTTAAATCTCTTTTCCAAACTAAGACTGAAGGAACTGGGTTTGCTTTCATCATATCGCTTGCATTCCATCTCTTTGATCATCTTTGTCGTTTTCCTCTTGATCAGGTGCACCCCTTCTCTAGTGTGTGGCAGCAGAAGTAAGAGTAGTTCCCAGTGTACTTTATTTTAGAAACTTACTCACTTTCATATGGAGAATATAGTTAGATCATGATCACTCTGAGGTAGACTGGCCTTCATTTTGTGCATGAGCCAAATTAGTACAATTGTCCATCTATGGAGTTTACAGGAAAAACTGGGATTCATGACAAAGGATTCTTTCTATAGCTTTATTAAAAATCTTTCCTCTTACTTTCAAAGGTTAAATGGAAGAACTGGAACAGAAATACCTGATGTAGCAGCAAAAAGAATTTCTGTTGTTTTCTTTTTATAGATCTGTCAGTAACACTAATGAAAGAGATGTGAGCTGAACAGTTTTGAAAGGTTTAGTGTTTGCAGTTTATTAATTTGTTTAGGATTTACTTTCAGAGGAAAGTGCATACTAAGTTAACATTCTTTTACCTCTTGAGTTTAGTGGATACAGAAATCACTCACAGATGATACATTTTTATGGCGTTGGTGTAAGATGGAATTAGTTGTGCATGATATGGACATAGCTTTGCAGATAGCCCTGAGATAAGGATGGGTATTAAACAAACGTATCTTTTGAAACTATTACCTAGCAAACTTCAGAGAGGAACAAGAAATACAACATCTTTTACAAACATTATCTTCAGTCTCAGTTTTCTAATAAGGACAAAAGTTAAGAATTCAAAAGATGCAAATCATCAAGAGATAGCAAGTCAGCTTGTAGGAGGCAACCAGAGATTATGTACAGTTTGTACTCTATTACAAAGAAATCAACATTGCAATTAGGGCATCATACACTACCAGTGTTGCTTAAGTCATATGAATCCAAAATTAATCACTCTGCTCTTTTTCTAGACCAATGGCCAAAGCTAAATCATATTTCAAGGGACTGGTTCTTTCCTTGACACAGGTGTGTAACCTCTAATAATGTTAATTCTATAATTCATAGTTTGCATTGGTATGACATCCAGATTGATCCACAAATGCCAATTGTTTCCTGCTTTAGTATTTATTGCTAAACTATATGATGAGGGAAAATTAACAATTAAAATGCTTTTATTGGCTGTTTTCCATTGTTTTCATTCTATGGGATTTATAATAGAAATGCTCTAATGTTACTGTTTAGTTTCACATAAATACTCAGGTTAAACCTGTTCCAAAGTCCACTGAACCCACTGGGAAGAATACTATTGACTTCAATTGGCTTTGGATCAGGCACATCAATAGCATCTGGATGAAACCAGATGATTCTCTTTAATATCCTAATTCCTGTCTTCCCAATGATTTCACCTGTGTAACAAACTAATACAGCTTTCCTTTGTGTTAATGGAGGGAAAAGTAGATTGAGCAGTAGGAAGAATGCACTGTGAGTGCACTTTAGCGGTAGTGCACACACCCAATACAATAATAATAGGGAGGTCAGCTGCAATATCATTTTAGTAGACCTTTCAGAAAAATTAAAAGACTCGAGTCTACAGTAAATATTTCCAGAGTGTTTCTACTAGACATTTATTATAAACACTGTTATCCAGTTTTAAGTTACTGGAACAGTAACTGGAATATATAACAGTAGTTGATTTTATGATCTATGTTTATGGTTAATTCTTCCCCCTTTCTTGTTATAATATGTAGAATTTTATATAATGCATAAAAACCTTCTCATGTTTCATAGATTCAAGTATTTTTGGTAACTATAGTCATTAACTGTCAAACTTCAGCTCTAAGGATTATTTTTGTTTTTCAGGATGACTTCATAGTTTTCATAAATTTTACAGCCTGAAGGGTTATAATGATGTAGTCTAACCATCTATTTAAAACAGGCTGTAGAATTTCATCAAGTAATTTTTTGGAAACCCGTCACTTCTTGCTGAGTTGCAGTGTATGTTTGATAAAGACGCCTAATTTGATTTAAAGACCTCTAGTGATGGGAAATTCACCACATACTTAGTTAAGGTGTTCCAAACATTAGTAACCTTACTATTAAAAATGAGTATCATATTTTCAGTCTCACTTCACTTTCATCCATTAGATCTTTCTATGTCTTTGTCTGCAAGATTAGAGTCCATTCTTTCATCATAACATTCCTACCTCAAATCAACCTGTTTTTTAAATCTCCTTTCCTTATTGTGGTAACCCTTTGTCATTATCCCTGTCCAGCAATAGCAGCAGCTTTCATTAACTGTTCCTCTTACTGCTTATTCAGGTTTAATATACATTAGGAACATGAGAGAATACGAACATCAAATGCAAAATTCACATCTGGGAAGGTTTCTTAAACAATATAAATGATATTGTTGATGGTGCAAAATGCAAGAAGAGAATATAAACAAAAAAAAATTATTTGTGAGGAATCAGTTTTAAACAAAAACTGGTCCAGAAAGCTTTGCATTCAATAGTAAGCATGCATACCTATATAGAGAACTAAAAGACAGAAGTGTGTGGTTACAGTTTAATGATATATTGTAGCAATGAACAAGTACTAGACCATTACTTGTTATACCTTTAGTTCAGAAGAAATAAAGTATGTCCAGGACACATTTTAAAATTTGAAGGAATAACTGTTCATGAGCTGTCCCAGCACTAATCAAGGGGGAAACCCGGCAGACATTTGGTATTACTTATATGCATAAAGTTACCCTTGATCTCATGGCTGCTGCTGGGTTCTCAGCACCTTTTCAAATCAAGGCCTTTATTCAAATGCCTAAATTTGGATATAACAACCTAATATACGGTTCCTACTGATTACATTCTTAGACTTCATTTATATTAATTTTATTCAATTAAAGGCATTTTTAAAATTAAAGTAGCTGATTGAGGCCCTAATGTTGAAAATACTTTAAACATGCTTATCTTTAGCACTTGAGCAGTCTCATTGACTTCAGATACTTAAAGTGTATAAGTTTTTTACAGGACTGGGGCCTTATATGTTCAGGTCAATGTCCATAAGTACCTTTAACTGTTGTGATGCCCTAATTTTCTATTATCTACAAATAAATTGGATCAGATCCTCCTCAAGTGCAAATAGACATCACTCATTTCAAAGAAGCTACATAGGGCGCATCTACACTTACAAATTAAGTCGACTTAAACTACTCTGCATCCACACTGGGCTTTCCTTAAGTCGACTTAAGCATTTCCTTAAGTCAACTTAAGGAAATGTTAAGTCGACTTAATAACACCTCCTTTTAGGTTGACTTAGTGCTTAAGTCGACCTTATTAAGTCGACTTAAGCCAATGTAGATGCAGAGTAGCCCTAAGTGACCTAAGTGCCTTGCAGACCTCACTCCTTGACCTCCCTCCCAGAGTTCCTGATACAGGAAGAGCCTGCCCAGGGCTCATCCCTGACTACCCTGCTCCCCAGAACTGGCCAGACCTGCTGTTGGGAGCAGGGCAGAGCAGAGCCAGCACCGTAGGCGGGCCCCATCCTGGAGCCACCAGGAAATCCTGGACCTGTTGGCCATATGGGGGGACAAGGCAGTCACCTCTCAGTTGTGAGGCTGCCATCGCAACTGGGAGGCATATGCCTCCATCTCCCAGGCCCTGGCTGCCACAGGCCACAGCCGGGACACCCAGCAGGTCTGGGTGAAAATCAAGGACCACCGCCAGGGGTACCAGAAGGCCTGGGAGGAGACGGTCTGGATGGGGGCAGTCCCCACCACCAGCTGATCATGAGGAAAAGGAGAGTGCGTCGCTCGTGGGATGAGCTCCTCGAAGACCTGGTTCACATCAGCAAGCAGACCAAGGCATACCTGGTGGCACAGCAGGAGCAGGAGCATACCCACCAGAGGGTTGAGCAGGTGCTGCAGAGGGGTGAGCAGAGTCTGCTCGAGTGCATGGACCAGCAGACCCAGTCCCTGGAGCATCTGGAGGAGCGCCTGTTCCCTCAGGGCCCCACCCTGCACCCCAGAGGCAGCCCTCACCGACCCGCCTTCCGGAGGCCACTAGTGCCAGCCCCTCACCCCAATCCTCTTCACTCCCCCTGAACCCTCTCCCTCCCTCCGACCCTCTTCACTCTCCCCAAACCTCCCAACCCATGCAACTCCCAACCCCCATTTCCCTCTCTGAATAAAAACCCTGAACACCGTTATACAGTGTGTCATGCTTATTATTGGTGTGGGGACAGGGGGGAAATGGGTGCAGGGGGGGCAGGCATGGGCGGGTGGTGGAGGTGACAGGGCCTGGTAGTAGGCCCACCCCTCTGTGCTCCTCACTGTAAAAGTGGGCCCTCAGTGCATCCCAGATGAGCTGTGCTTGCCGCTGGACCCGCTCAGTTTGAGGCAGGGTGTCATCAAGCTGCTCATACTGCACAGCGAGCCAGTTGGCCTCGGCCTCCCGGATGCGGGGGAACCTTTCCCTCTGCAGCTCACAGAGGTTGTGCAGGAAACAGCATGTGCTGACAACCTCCAGGAGGTTGCTCTCGCCGAGCTGCAGGTGGGTCAGGAGGGCCCTCCAGCAAGTCTTCAGACAGCTGAAGGCATGCTCGACAACGCTGCGGCACCGGATGAACCTCTGATTGAAGAGGTCCTTGCAGTCTTACATGTGGCCAGTGTATGGCTTCATAAGCCAGGGGAGCAAGGGGTAGGTGGCGTCCCTGAGGATCAAGCCTGGCACCTGCACGTCCCTGATGGTGATGGTGTGTGTAGTGGTGCAGTGGCTCCACTAGGGCCAGGAAGGGCTTAACTGCCCTGGAAGGGGTTAAAAAGGGACCTGACTGCAGCAGCCAATGAGAGGCAAACTGCCAGTATAAAGGTAGGAGCAGCAGGACTGACAGTTCGGTCTGCCTGGGGAGCTGCAGGGAGAAGGTCTCTACTGGACTAGCAGGTTGCAGGGCCAGGACCCTGGAGAGCTCCAAGTGTAGTGTAGTGCAGAAGCGGGAGCCTGCAGAAGCTGAAGCAAGTTGCTTAAGTCGACTTAAGGAAAATAAAGTTGACTTAATGAAAATTAAGTTGACTTTATTAAACCTCATTTTAATTCGACTTTAGGCTTAAGTCAACTTTTTCAAGTCGACTTAAGCCAGTGTAGACCTGGAGTAGCCCTAAGTCGACTTAGGGCTACTCCAGGACTCCACCACTGCCCTCCCTGCTGGGGGGGGGAGTGGGCACAGGTGGAGCCTGGCATGCAGAGCCCTGCCCACCATGCCCCTATGCCCTGCCAGGGTCCCTGTCCCCCTTTGCCCCATTGTACCCATGTACAATGGGGCAAAGGCCAAGCCCCCTGGCAGTGGGCCCCCCTGCCACTGTGGACCTGCCCTAGGTTCCCCTAGCCCCTAGAAGTCAACCTACAGCATCCAGTGTGGACGCTTTAGGTCGACTTTGTAAGTTCCCCCCTAAGTCGACTTTAAATTTAGGTGTGGACATGCTAAGTCGACTTAACTAAGTTGACTTAAAGTCGACTTAGTTAAGTCAACTTAGCTAAAGTTGACCTAAATTTACAAGTGTAGACATAGCCTCAGAGAGCAGGGATCCGAGAGCAGATGGTGGCTGGATCCAGGCCGGTGAGGAGTGGTGTACAACTGGGGCTGCGGGGAAGTTGCCCAGGGAGTCAATGCCCAAGCAAGTGGAGAGACTGGAGGGAGGCAGAAGGCCTCACTGGAGGCACATAGGATCCCTGGGCCGGGGCCTGATGTAGAGGGTGGGTACAGGTCCCTCCCTGCTCCCCCGGTGTGCCAGGAGTGGCGTGGGTGGCAGGAGAGATACAAGCTCGCTGGCCCTAGACTGTTTTATACTGTTTCTGGAGAAGGGTGAGCTGTACTAGAGTGCAGGAGGCAGTCAGTGAACTAGGCCTGGCCACTACTGCAAAGTGAGCCAGGGGACCTAGCAGTACCCTGGAAGGGATGGGACACGGGCTTGGCCGGAGGGCTAAGACCCCAAGGAGGACTCAGAGCAAGAGTCCAGTTGTGTGGAGAGCAAACCATGGACTACCAGCAGGGGGACTACTTGAGTTTAATTCCCCATAACATCGCCAGGAGACACCTTGTTGGTGAGCATCATGCTGAGGAACTACTACAGTGTGTTGGGGGAATAAGGTGCCCACCTGCATGCGCCTGTACAGGGCGGAGTTGTGTAGGATCCGTTTGTCATGCACCTTCCCCGGCCAGCCCACATTGATGTTCTGGAAGATTCCATGGTGGTCCACGAGGGCTGTGGCACAATGTTCCAGGGCTCGGATGGGTATGTGGGTGGCATCCACAATGCACCCACTGTTGGGGAAGCCATTTCCGGCAAAGCCATCAAGGAGTTCGTGCAGTTTGCCTAGGGTCATGAGGTGGGCTAGCAGGACGTGGTTCATTGCCCTGCACACCTGAATGATGGTGGTCCACCATGGTGCCAAATTGCTGGGCCATGGAGCAGTAGGAGTCCAGGGTTGCCAGCTTCCATTAGGCGACGGCCACTTGCTTGTCTACAGGCAGGGCGGGTCAAAGTTGGGTGCCCATGCGCTACAGAACTGGGGTGAGCTCGCAGACCAGCTCAAAGAAGGTCTGCTTGCTCATCCTGAGGTTCTGCAGCCACAGATCATCATCCCAGGTGGTGAGGACGATCTGCTTCCACCAGTTGCTGCTGGTCTCACGTGCCCAAAAGCAAGGACGGCACGGAGCACACTGCTGTGAGCGTGGCAGCTTGCTGGGGCAGCAAGGTGGGGGGCAGGCTGTCGTCTTCCTCTGTGCTGGCGGGTTGCCAGACAGGCCTGCTCCACAGCCGAAGAAGCCTTACCAATAGCTGGCAGGTGTTGCGCAGCTGCCTGGCAAAGAACAGGAGAAGAGACTTGTCCATGACCTGCTCATGCTCCATGTTGCCAGGCACAATGGGAAGGGGCTGAGCTCACTTCCTTTTTTGAAGGAGTGGCTGGGGGAGAGGGGGAACCTTCTCTGCTGCCACGCTGACACACTTCCCACAATGCACCCCTCCAACCCTCCCCCCCCAAGTTGACTTAAGAGTCTAGTGTAGAGTCACTAGGGCAACTTAGTTAGGGCGACTTAACTTTCTAAGTGTAGACATAGCCATAGTGATTTATACTAGCCAATGATCTAAACAACCATTTAATTGCATCAAGCACCTCTTTCCATCTTTTTGTAGATGGTATTTTAGCTTCTCACTATCTATTAAATTTGTGGCTTAACGATACAAAAAATCAGTCAGATTTTGATCTTGTAGTAAAAATAGTATAGCTTGCTACCATTATGTTGACGTTTCCATGACGTCATATGTCCTATCCCCTCACGTCCCACATCCTTTTTTTATATTGCAAGACTAGCAGAAGATAGTATCAGAACTATATTCTTTCATTAATTAGTTTCCTAGGCCATCTCAGCACATATCCACATGTGAGATTTTCCTAAATGATATAAATGCTCATCAAAGGAACTATTTGACAACCCTCCAGACTTTGCTCCTCTATCCACAAAGTGTAAAACATACCACAGGAGGTATAGAAACATACTCTTTTCTCTCTCTGTCTCTCAGTTCTGGTCTGAAAAGACCACCTCAAGGAGAAAGAAGGTTGTGTGCTTTCCATCAGCATTAACTTCTTGGCAAGGGTGTTAAAGCTATAGGAATAGTTACTACTATTATTGGTTAAGGGACTGTTAACACCTTTTCACTAGGAGATGAACTGACATTAATAATTTCACCAGGCCACCAAATCAGCTGTCAATCTAACAAGTTTCAAATATTATCTACAAGGGTTGGCTCAGACTTGTGACCTGGGGTTGAATGGCTTTGTATGTTATTACTGCTACCCTTAGTCATCTAATCATCCTTTAATAGTTGTGTAAATGATGACTGCCATCTGAAATGTTGTTTATCTGCCCTGCAGTTCCTGTATATCTTCCATGTTAGTTCAAATAAAATGTAGCAAGCTGATGATTAAAGTTTATTTTGTGTGTGCTCTTTCACATGTCCACCTCATCAAGGTTCGCTCAGTGATCTGTGAGGCAAACAATTCTGCCTGTCAACTTTCCTCACACATCCAGAAAAAAATGAGCACAACGGAAGCTGTCTTCAAGCAATGTTCACTTCTGATTTGTTACTTTTCATTCCAGACTTGAGCTATGCCCCATTACCTCCCATACACTGTTTGGATCTGTCAGAAAGAAATGGAGGGAAAGAAATGTTCTAGTTACAGTTGCAGTGCTGCAAACAGGGAATGTATTGCACTTATTTAATGATTTACCTAGACATCAGAGTTAAATGTCTGAAGATTCCTAAAAGATTGTAGTGCCAGTATTGAACTATTTACCTATTAAAGAAAAAGTTACCTGAGAATTAAAAGTAAAGTATGTAGTGTTTCCAAATTTGGAAAACATGACTATTTGCAAGCAGCTATAGCCCTCATCAAAACAATATTAAAAAAAAAAAAAAAAAAAAGACTGGCAGAGCCATCCTAAGGACTGGAAAAATAAAGTAAAAATTGCCACAGATTTGTAATGCTGTAATGAGACTGCATCCAGCAGACTCTAAAATGTGTATTGCTGATACCCTATCATACATTTTGTCACAAAGTCTTTAGTATCTCTCAAAGTTTTGAGACCCCTTGCAGTCTACTCTTCATGATGAAGCAAGCATTACACTGTGAAGCCCGGACTACGAATAGCCACCTTGCCTTACTGTGTGGATGGAGAATCTTCAGAAGTAGCAGCAGTATCCTTTTTTCACCAGTAGCTGAGACTGTCACCATTTGCTGATAAATGTAAGGTAGTCTAAAGGAAACCGTTTCTTGGTTTGCACATATATAGGGATCATAAACCCAGGAGTGTATTATCATATGGGCCTACCTCATGGATTACCGCACGGGCCTACTGGTTGCTCTGCTCCATGGGCAGGGCCTCCTGGCACGTAGTCCATCCTTGGGCCACACCGGAAGCCACACTGTGCGCCAGTCAGCCCTGCCACCCTGTAGGCCAACCAGCTGGACCAGGGCCAGCAGCAGTGCAGAGACAGGCTTCTACCCCCTCACCCCCCCAAGCATTGACCTGCTCGCAGATTCCTGGTGGGTGGCCAGGATCCTTGGCTGGAGAGGGTGGGGGTTGGGGGAGGGTGAGGCCACAGGCAGAGATGAGTCCCCAGCTGGGAGGCCCACTGGTGGGGGAGGCCCAGGGGCCCTTTAATCTGCCTCTGATAAACCATATTTTTTTTAGTTGATATCAGTGAAAGACAGAGTCAGCTACTCCATTGAATGATAGCACTCGGAAGCATTCTACTAATTTTAATAGATTTCTTTTATCAGAGTGGTGGGATATTGTACAGATCCACTCACAACTATAGATGCTTTTATTAATGAGAAGATGTATAGCTTCCTGAAGGCCCTTCCACTCCTTTTACTGGTTGCAGAACTGGGACCTTAATTTCCTAGAGTTATTCCTCACCTTCCTATCACAATCCAGAATTACCTGGGGAGAGGATAGATTTTGAACTGTTAGAGTCCAGAAAAAAAGTATTGTCTACATTTTCCCAGCATTCAGAGAATGAATCATATGCCTTATCATGATCATTCTGTCATCCACCATATTTCACTTCATTGCAGACTCTTTGCCATCTTCTATTTGCATCGGGCTCTGTGAACCATTGCTTATTGTAAGCATACTTTTCAGAGACAAAACACCAAATGAATGCACTACCTAGAGTCTTGGGCTATGTCTACACTTGTAATTTTAAGTCGACTTTTACTAAGGACACAATGGTTGTAGACAGCCTGTCTGGGGTTTTTTCCCAGAATCACACAAGTTAAAGTATAGATATAACAACCATATTCCTAACTTCTAATACGAATACAATTCCTATACATAAACTATATAATCATTCCCAGCAAATTACTACCTTTCTATTGATACCAAAATTGACATAGTTCCTATGGATTAATGCATTTATGAGATATTAATAGAAAATAATATCATAAATGGTTCCCTAACTCCGGACAGCATCACACAGGGCTCTTTCCTGCCCTTTGGGAGGGCATGCCAGGCTCCTCCTGTGGTCCCCCCCTCCCCCCCCCGGCAGGGAGGGCATTGGTGTAGTCCTTGGGTAGCCCTAAGTCGACTTAGGGCTACCCCACGTCTACACTGGCTTAATTCGACTTTAAAAAGTCAAATTAAGCCTTAAATCAAATTAAATCTAGGTTTAATAAAGTCGACTTAATTTTCATTGTCGATTTTATTTTCCTTAAGTCGACTTAAGCAAGCTGCTTAAGTCGAATTAAGAAAACTGTAGTGTAGACACAGGGTAAACTAAATCGACTTAAGCAAGCTTAAGTCAACTTAATTTACAAGTGTAGACGCAGCCTTGCAGATTAGTAATGTGATGTATTCAATGCCAGTTTCTTTGCACTCACCACATTAGCTGCAACATCTTCCTACAGAATGGCTGAGGATGTATTCCTCACTTTTTCCACATTGTTTGCAGACCTGCCAAAGGTCAGGCATTTTGTGTGACTCTCATACCTAAATGCTTTCTTTTCCCCCCTTGCAGCCTCAGTGTCACCCATTCAGTCATCTGCAGTCTGAGGTGCAATTTATCCTCCTGGTTGTCAGAAACTACTGTGATGCTTGCTGAACCAAGCAGGCAGCATCTCTGCTTCCCTGTCTAGCTGCTCTCCTTCCTCTCAAAGAAGGACAGAAGGGAATGAGCAGTATCTTTCCCTTACAAGTAGGGGAATTGAGGGGTTAAACTGAAGGAAGGGGGGCACATGATGAAAAGGGAAAGCAAGAGCTATTAAGAGGAGCTAATGGAAGACATGAACTATTTAGGGGATGAGCTGGTGAGAAAGGAGACACAGGACTGAACTAATGGAAGGGGTGACTGCTGGTCCAGGACTGAGCAAGAGAGTGAAATGACAATTGGTGATGGGGACTGAAGCAAAGATAGAATATCAGTGAGTGAATGGAGGGAGTTAAGAGATCAGGAACAAGGGGGAACTCATTCCACCTGAAGTGTTCCCCACCCTTTATAAAACCCCATCTACTCCCTTTCCTATCCCATCTCTCATACTCTCCTGGTCCACTAAAAAAGGCCAATCTCCATCTTCTGAGGGATACAAGGCATGTCCTGCTTCCCCATGGCTAGAATGAACACTGTGAGGGAATGCAGCATTCCCCAGGATGCACTCTGAACTGCAGAGCTGCTATGTCATGAGCCTGGGATGAACAAACCTCTCCAGGTGCTGATCCACGGACAGCCACCAACCTGCATAGTCAATCCCAGATAAGTAGATTACCTACAGCTGGGATTCACGCAACAGTCTGTATACACCAGACCTCAAGTTGTTTTCCATTGCTAATATGGAAAGTTCTTACTTACGCCCTTCTTATTTTCAAAGAATGGCCACTTATAAAGGTGAGAGAGGTGATAATCTCTGATGGTTCTGATGATTTGATTATACTGAATCTCTGATGATTATATAAGAATTATAAATATGAATATATGAAATCATATATATATGTTATATATGAATCTCTGATGATTTGATTATACTGATCCCTCATTGTACCTTTGTCTCTAAGGGTATGTCTACACTAACAACTTAGGTCGACTTAAGGATGCTTAAGTCGATCTACAGAATGCCGAGTCCACACCTGGCTTTCATTAAGTCGACATAAGCGCTTCCTTAAGTTGACTTAATAACTTCCCCTCTTTATGTTGACTTAATGCTTAAGTCGACCTGTTAAGTCAACCTAGGGTTGGGGAGAAGAGAGCCAGGGCTCAGGGGACCTGTGGCTCAGGGAAGGGAGCTGAGACTTGGGGGAGCTGTGGATTGGGGAAGGGAGCCGTGGCTGGGAAGAAGGGAGCCACGGCTTTCTTCTCCCAAGCCGCGGCTCTCCGTCAAACTAGCACCTGCGTGTGTGGACGCAGGCAGTTGACTTAACTTTTTGGTGTAGAGTCTCTAAGTCAACTTAACAAGGTCAACTTTAAGGTGACTTAAGTCAGCCTTATTAAGTCAACTTAAGAGTTGACTTAGCTTTTCAGGTGTAGATATACCCTAAGAAACTAGTTTGGGCCTGGTTTTCTAACCTTGTAACATGCTACAGCAAAATTACTGTTATATAGTAGATTTTCATATGTTTATATACAAAGTTGCCCTATATATTTTTCAGGTTAATAATATTTAACAAATTGTAAGTTTTTAAATGATACCATACAAGGGAAATTTTGTACAAAATATATCATAACCATGTAAAAAACAATGATCATTGGGTCCAGGGTGTCAAGGGAAATCAGTGACTTGTTGCCTTTGTGAAATGTCGAAGAACTGCAGAAACTCAATAGCTACACCTTAGTGACCTATACTTGACTTACAGAGGTGGCCTAAAATATGGAACCTATTATTTACCTCCAAACAAGCCAACACTTGCAATATAATTGACTGAGAAGATTTCCTCAGCTTGGCTTTCTAAGAGAAAGCAACTTTCATTTGAAAAAGAATTGCTTCTAAAGCAATTTCATTTAAGATAGTTCCTCACAATGACACTAAGAACTTTTTTCTCTTAACATAGGTTTGAAAAGAAAATTTCATCCCAGTATGGTCCTCTTGCAAAATTCTGCCCCTGGCCAGGGGCATGAAAAGAGGAAGAACACTTCTGCCTTTATTGAGAATAATTTCAGATGCACACACCCACATGCAGGTCTAATGCTCTTATTTTCAGAGGTCCACCAGCCTGCTCTTCAGTTAAAAATCTCCAGAACAATACAAATTTCCAGCAGTACTCTGTTTTCAGTTACAATACAGTGGTCTGAAAGGCTATGTCTACACTTGGTCAAATAAGTCGACTTTGCTAAGTCGACTTTGTTAAGTCGACTTAGTATGTCCACACTATAAAATTAGGTCGACTTAAAGTAGACCTTGCCAAATCGACTTAGAGCATCCATACTGGACGCCTAAGTTGACGTGTAGGGGCAAGGTGGACCTGGGAGTGGTCCACGGTGGGAGAGGGGGCACCCCTTTCAAAGTGCCATGGGGCTCAGCATTTTTCCCATTGTACCAGGGTACAATGGGGGCTGAGCAGGACAGGGACAGTGGCAGGGCATAGGAGTGGGGATGGCAGAGCTGTGTCCTGCCCTGTGGGTGGACATGCCAGGCTCTGGCTGTGCCAGCCACCCTGGCAGGGAGGTCAGTGGGGGAGCCCTGGGGGCCCTTTAAGTCGACTTAAAGTCGATTTAGGGGTAATCCGACTTAGGGCTAAGTCAACTTAGGGCTAATAAAGTTGGCTTAGCCAGTAAAGTTGACTTTAAAGTACGTTTAATAAAGTCGACCTAAAACGTTCTTAAGTCGACTTAAGCAGCAGCTTAAGTCAACATAAGGAAATTGTAATGTAGACGCAGAGTAAATTAAGTTGACTTAAGCAGCAGCTTAAGTCTACTTAATTTACAAGTGTAGACGCACCCAAAGAAAGGGACAAATCATTACAAAAGCCAATAGGGAATCTTATTAAAAGCAAACATTTTAACTTTAAGAAATAAGAGAAAAGGCTGAAGATAAAGAAGCCTAACACTCTTCATAAAGCCCCTCCATGTCATATGAATCAATCAGAAAACCAAGATTACAGTCAGCCTGTCCTCTAATATGTTTAGAATCCTTTAAAACAGCTTCAGTTCACCTTTAGATAAAAAGATGTTTCTCCTTCAAAGTTGCCCCAGGTATATTTATACCGTAATATAATTCTAATTAATCAGCTGGAATTCTTCACTTATGTTTCTGTGCAAGCTAATAAACTGAAAATGATTGAAATCATAGTATATGTATTGCATAGTAGTATAAGGAGATTCAACGTATAACCAATTCACTTTAAATAATATCAATTTACTAACTCCGTTACCGTACCAGAGTTTCATTTCTTAATGTTCCTAGTGAAAGACAGATTTTTAGAGGGCCCACTGTGTCTTAGAAAGCAGATGGGAGGTAGTAGACAAAAACACAAATATTGCTAACTAGTTGTTAAAATAAATAAATAAATAGAAACAGCTACATTCTTGCCTCCTAATTCAGTGACATGCAGCTAGGAGAAAAGATTATAAAAAATAGATGTGTATATATCCCTGGAAAGAAGAAAAGAGGGAGGGGGAGAAACCAGAGATGTCAGTGTGACAGCTATGGCAATCTCCCACCATATCTCTGAGAAAACTTCTTGAATTAAAATTCAATTATCTTTGGGGTCCATTGCATTTAATTAATAGTTTAGATATTATTCGGGTCCAGGATTGTATGTAACATCATGAGTGGGGGAGATGTGACACACATGTGACCTTGGGGTTCAGAGGAACAATGTGCCAAACAAGAGTAGACTTTGGGAACAGGAAAATGTTAAGTGGTTTTCATGGGGAATATTTAGGGCAGTTGAATGGAAATTACTAACTCTGCTTATGCAAAACGCAACCTTTTGTAGCTACCCTCTGAGGAGTGGTTCATTGTCTGCTGATCACTTGATAGATAAAGGCAAAATCAATGGTCTAAATTGTATAAAGGAAAGATTAAATTATTCATGGTCCTGAATTCGAGACAGTTATGAACTTGTAACCACAGAGATAACCCAGTTGACACAAACCTGAGCCGGAGGTTGGAGTTGGGTTGACTCCAGGTAAGCTTGTTCACAACTGTATTGTTTCAATATGTTTCCTTTGTAATATCTTCCCCTCAAAAAAAGTGGGTTTTCTTATAGAGAACTGTGTAGTGATTTGTTAACTGTGGGCAATTACACTGTACATAACCCATGGACAGGAACCAAAGCACAAAGCCTGAAAGGCCACTATCTAGCGCTATGTCTACACTAGAAAAGTTAAGTTGACTTTGTTAAGTCGACTTAATAAGGTCGACTTTAAGTCGACTTAAAGTTGACCTTATTAAGTTGACTTAACAAAGTCAACTTAACTTTTCTAGTGTAGACCTAGCCCCTTGTTGACCTTATTAAGTCGACTTAATAAGGTCGATTTAGGCACTAATCCCCATCCACACTTAAGGAGTCAATTTAAGGCGACCTAAAATGAGGTGTTATTAAGTCAACTTAAGCTTTCCTTAAGTCGACTTAAGGAAATGCTTAAATTGACTTAATAAAAGCCCAGTGTGGATGTGGCTTTGTTTAGGTTGACTTAAGCCTCCTTAAGTCAACCTAAGTTGCCAGTGAAGATGCACCTTAGCTTAGTAGAAATATCACAGTGTAAACAAGGTACTGTGAAGCCTAAGAAAAAATATGGTCAGGAAGGACAGAGACATGAAACTCTGCTCAAGAAAGGTAATATCTGCGAGGTGGAAGTCTAAAGCAGGTGGCCTTGGTAGACCACACCAGGAATGCTGGGTTGGTTACCCTGAATTGTGACAGTTGGCTTACATGTGTTTGAAGGGTAAGAATACTAAGGGAAAAAGAAGAAACAGCAACTGTTATATATGGAAAATGTAGGCAGTGAGAGATGCAAAGGGACAATGTTAATAAGAGAAAAAAATAGGTTGATTAGTGAAAGAAAGAAGTTTCTCAGATAGTGAAACAGATTGTGATTTGAGGTTGTGTGCCAAGAAGGATGAAAATTTCCTCACTTAAAATGCACAAAACATTACAATGTGGAGTATAAATGACGAGCCATCTTTTGTAAGAGAGATGGACAGGGCTTTCCTTCTCTCAAAATTCCATTATATTATGATTTAGGATTAGACAAAATGGGAATTATTTCTCCTTTTGAAGTTTAAAAGGGAAAAGTCACCTTGTTGAAGTGAACACTAGCAAATTGCAACCCTGGTACTCCTAAAGTCGGGAGGGAAAAAATCCCACAAACAAAGGAAATGAAAGATGAAGCGGTAGTATCTGTCTGGTATAGAGACACTCCACCTAGAGCTCCCTCCCACAGTAGGCAGTGTCATGATAGGTATTCCTACCTCACTTTCCCCGCTCAGGTTACTCAGTAACTTCATTTGGGGCATCTTTACTTAAACATGTCCCTTCCTTGGGCTCATTTATTACAACAACATAGTCTAAATACTTCATAACAAGTGTCTGAGACATGTAGTCCATGTATCACCCCAATGCAGTAGTAATTAAAACTCAAAACATTATATCCCTCAAGGCCCAACATACTACACATCTATATCTTTAGGCACACCCAGACTATCAGTCCTTTCCTGTCCTTGTAGGAGGAAACCATGACAGCCCTCCCAACTTCAGAGCAGCCCTGCTTTTCCAATTTCCAATTTTCCAGCCTCCTTGCTAGAAGCATCATAGATGGTGGGGGATAGGAGGGAGAAGGGGAATATTCCTCAGATCCCTGGCTCTCTCACAGTTCCTCAGGGTCCAGTTCTCTGCCAACACCACTTCTTCCTCCTCTCATTTAGGGACACCAGCCAGCAAATGCCATTCAGCTCTCCTGCCTCCAGCCTTTGCCCAAGGAACTGCCTTCTGTTATCTTACAGGAAACAACCAGTCCCCTAGACTCTGACAGCAATCAGTTGCCTTTCCTAAAAGAAGAATTTTGCTCTGATTTACTGGAACTCCTTAATGGGTCTCTTCCTGGTCTTTTAGGCTATGTTTACACTACAAAAAGTTAGGTCAACTTTGTTAAGTCGATTTAATAAGGTCAACTTTAAGTCGATCTAAGGTCAACCTTATTAGGTCAATTTAACAAAGTACTTCCCCTGAACGGAGACTTAGTAAGTCGACATAACTGCCCTTAGGTCAACCTAATAAAGTGGACTTAAGCACAGTGTGGATGCTTAAGTCCACTTTATTAAGTTGACCTAAGGGCAGTTAGGTAGACTTACTAAGTCCCCGTTCAGGAGAAGCACTTTGCTAAGTCGACCTAATAAGGTCGACTTAAAGTTGACCTAAATTTTTGTAGTGTAGACATAGCCTTTGAATTTTGTCTTTATGGTCATTCTGCAAGACTCACATGATTCCACCTTTCTATCTATGGTAGACCACTGCTGTGATCTCTGAGATCAATACTGGCATTTTGTGATGGTCTACTATCCTTCATGTATCCTTCTCCATAGGTCATCCTGTGGTGGTCTACTACATAACTATGATAAGCAAGTAGACTCTCAACTTCAGAGAGTCTCTCTCTCATTTCATGGAAATCTCAGGTTGAATTTGGGAACTCCAGTACATAATTTGCCAAAGATACCTTGTAATAATCTAGTTTGAAGATATTTTACAGCATTATTATGTGATAATGGCAAAGCATCACAGTAAAAGTTGCTTATTGGAAACAATGTGGGCTTCTCCACACAGAGACACTCAGGAAACTTAATTTGAATTAACTTGTAAAGTGGAATAGTTTAACTCAGTTCAAATCCCCGTCTGCATTTAAATCCTCAATTAATTTTGGAAGTTTATTAAGATATATCAAATGAAGACCACTTCAGTTCTTACTGAGTGTTCACCCAGGGGTTTTACATGGTTTGATTAATCCCCACAAAGTTAAATTACAAGCTTTCGATCCAGGTGGGAAAATTTGGGATTGAGCTCTACATGGTAGGGTTGAAGCCAAAGTCTGAGCCCCACCACCTGGGACTGAAGCATATAACTGAGCTTCACAAGACCTCCTAGGATGTGGGGCTCCAAGCAGTTACCTTATTTGCCCCCTCCTAATGCCAGTCCCAGTGACTCCCCTAATCCCATCCTGTGACCCTCAGGGGGGTTGTGGCCCCCAGGTTGAGAATCACTGCTGTAGAAGACTTTTCTCCAGCTTCCACCTGGCCTAACTTCCTTTTACAGTATACATATCCTCAACAGAGTAATTATGGAGTAATACACACTCCAACTCAATTGACAGTCACATATTTTAAAATAGAGGTTTAATGATTTTTTCACATATATAGAACTTTTTATCTGTAGATCTGTTTCAAAGTACTTCACAGAGATGGGCAAGCATTATTATCCCTATATTTTCCACATGAAAAAACTAAGGCAAAGAGGCATTAAATCACTTGCCCAGGGTTGGACAGTGAATCACTGGAAATAGAATGTGGGTTCCTTAATTCCCCAACACATACTGGTTCCACAAGAACACAGCTGTCTCTTAGAAATATACAAGCTATCATCAGCAGTGAAAAATCATCTGAAAGGGACTCTTAACCCAACTCATTAAAAGCAAAAATTGTTAACTGCTATATTATTGTGAAGGAAGCAAAATAAATGCAAATACATTTCAAGCAGAAGGAGGGAAGCTCTTTTATTCAGACACAGAGGGAAATGAATCAGAAGGAGAACTAACTTTTGGTCTGTGCCCTGCCTCAAGATTTTCCATGTCACACCAAGTCATTTTGCCTCTCTGCTATGCAAAAGTATGCCAACCGGAGAGAGAGACATAAAAATAACTATAATTTCTGATCTCATCTTGGGCTGTTGTTTCATTATGGGCTGCAAGTACTTAGTGTTGATTGCTGTAAATATTCTAAACTGATTCAATTACGTGAGCATGAGAATCTGTATCAAGTGCTGTCTTCCATATTTACAGATGATCTCAATAATCAGAAAAGCTTTCCAATGATCAATAAAGCTCATTTAAACACACTGATTACATCTGAACACTTTTACATCCAAGAGATTTAAATTAAATATCATAATCCAAGGTCTTGTATTCATTCTAAATAATTTTCTCTGCTTGAGAGTTTGTAAATAAGAATTGTATTAGTGTAATACTGCAAATAAGACAGAAAAACAAATCAGCACCACTACCTCTACAGAACTGAAATGGGGGAGAAAGCTGAGTAATGGTAGATTGCCTAATTAACATAGAGCTTTGGAAATTTTGCTTCTCTTTGTGGTTGTGTGTGTGTTTACAAGAGATATAATCAAAACCTAAGTATGTTAATAGGAGAACACATAGCTAAAATGTAGGAAAACTTTTGTTCTTAGTCAGCAGATTTATTAATATCTTTAGTTTGTATCTTTAAAATAATAAAAATCCCTCAAATCCCTGATAATTGTACACATAACCAGCCTTCATAGCTCCCTTTCATTGTTACCTTTGTTCCCTTTTCTGTAGTCCCTATGTTTGTTGGTTACACAAACTGGCTGTGTCTTGTTATGATGTGTCTGCCTTATACTGCAAAAGTTGTGAGTTCAAAATATATTAATGTTTTCTTCTTTAAAAATTTAAATCTATTATAATTTCTTTATATCGATTAGTACCTTAGTATAAAATAGATCACAACATTTTCAATTTATTCTTTTTCCTGGCCCCATTCATGAGTACAGTGTGATGATTCTAAAGAAATAGTAGTGAGTGAGGAGCAAACTTGGATCCTTCAATAGTATAGGCAGCGCCAGTCTTAGGGAAAATGGAGTCCTGGACAAACTTATTTTTTGGTGCTCTTTCTTTGAGTTTAAGTATAGCTACGCGGTATGGTCACACACCTTGGGTGCATCTACACTTGTAAATTAAGTCGACTTAAGCAGGCTTAAGTCGACTTAATTTACTCTGCATCCACACTGGAGTTTCCTTAAGTCGACTTAAGCTGTTGCTTAAGTCGACTTAAGGAAATTTAAAGTCGACTTAATAACACCTGCTTTTAAGTCGACTTTAATGCTTAAGTCAGCAGTGTGGATGCCCTAAGTCGACATAGTCAACTTAGGGCAGGAGAAAAAGGAAACCCCTGCTCCCTTCCCAATTGTCCTGGCCAGAACGGAGCCCTGCGGCTCCTTACTGGTTGGGACCACACTCCAGCTGCTGGGGAGACCCCAGGGGCTTCCCCAGCACCTGGAGTGCCATGCCACACTGTGCCACACATGTCCACACTGTAAATTTAGGTCGACTTAAAGTCGACCTTGCCAAATTGACTTAGAGTGTCCACACTGGACACCTAAGTCGACTTCTAGGGGCTAGGTGGACTTGGGAATGGTCCATGGTGGGAGGGGGGGCACCTCTTTAAAAGTGCCAGGGGTCTCAGCATTTTCCCCATTATACTAAAGTACATGGGCGCTGAGCAGGACAGGGACAGGGGCAGGGTACGGGAGCGGGAGCAGGATGGGCACACCAGGCTCTGGCTGTGCCAGGCACCCTGGCAGGGAGGTCAGTGGGGGAGCCTTGGAGACTCTTAAAATCGACTTAGGGCTACTCTGCATCTACACTGGCTTAAGTCAATTTAATAAAGTTGACTTAGCCAGTAAGTCAACTTTAAACTAGGTTTTATAAAGTCGACTTATAATTTCCTAAAGTCGACTTAAGGAAATTGTAGTGTAGACGCAGAGTAAATTAAGTCAACTTAAGCAGGCTTAAGTCGACTTTATTTACAAGTGTAGGTGCACCCCTAAAGAGGCAGAGTGGGGATAAGGATCTTTTCCTATATAAGGCTCCTACTGCTGGAAGTAAAAATCTGATAGCTTCTTCCCTGTTGTTTTTTAATTTCTAAACATTGATAACCTACCTGCTGATGAATGCATACTCAGCTCAGGCTGTAAAATATTATGAAGGTATTTGGATATTTGTTCTTTTAGCTCTTAAATGCACAAACACAACTGAGGTGAGTCAACACAAAATCCAGAACTGCCCTCATTTGAGTGCTGGATGAAGGGAAGCTGCACTACTTCATCTGTAGCTAAGATTTAGTGTGAAGCATTAGAGCAGGCCTTGTTCTAGAAAATGGCCATTTGAATTTGGCAGCAAAAATTATTGTACATAAAATGTTTTTGGCACCTGAAAAATAATACTTAGAGCCACATTTCTGGCATGAAGAGGCATGGGGGGGAACAATCAAGCAGCCAGTTATGGCTCCATGACTCTCTGTCCATCCCCAGCAGAGGATAGATTATCCTAAGAGTTGCTTTAATTTACTTGATCTGACAACCCTCCCCATGTGACTATCTGCCCAGCTGAAGATAATTGGAGTGCAGCATGATCTCTCCAAACCTGCTCTTTGCTGCCGGTGCCAGGATGCTGCAACAGGATGGTATAACACAGGGGTCAGCAACCCCTAAAGATAAGAAGAGCCATTTTAAAAAACTCCTTCAATAACCAAGTGTTTTGAGAGCTGCAATGGGTGTAACCTCTTGGTGGGGGGAGCTGAGAGCTGGGCCAGGGTTCCTGTCGCAGGGGCCCCTGGTGGGGGGAGACTGGAATCAAGAGCAGGCCCCCCACAGGACCCCTGGTGGTGGGGGAGAGCCCAGATCCTATCACAGGTTGCCCACAGGGCCAAAGAGCGGTGTGCGGCTCCGTACTTGCAAGTTGCAGACCACTGGTATAACAGCTGGTTTTATCAGTTTTATGGAGACTGGACACCAGGAGCATTTCTGCATGGGAAAAAGATTTGGGGCACAGGCCCCAACTCCCCCTGCCCATCCCCAGCCTCGCCCAGCTTCTGAACCCTCCGCCGCTATTTCCTCCAACTTGCCCGGCTTCAGAACTCCCCCCCCGTCCAGCTTTCATGCAAGCCCAAGGCTGCCCCTTCCCAGCTTCTCCACCACATGAAAGGAAGGTGGAGAGGGCTGCCACGTGCCACCCAAAGCCCATGCCAGGTTCCCAGTTCCAGTACACCCCCCCAACATCCCCTAGACTGGGCACCCAGCACCACCCACTGCATCCCCCGATCACTCTTGCCTTCATTTCATTTCCAGGTTACTTAGATACAAATAAGAGAACCTGTGATATAACCCTCCAGTCTACACCCCATATATCTTCCCCTTACATCCTCTGATAAATCCCAGCTGTCGAGACTTTCTACGTACACTCCTGCTGGTGTGGACCACCTCATCAGCCCCCATGGATACCCTAGAAACATCCTCCCATAATAGAGCTCATTTGAATCAGGTTCAGACTCTCAGCCCACCCCCCAGCTACCTCTACTTCCCTCTCACCCTAGATGAAACTCTTCACTCCCAGTTCCCACAGTACCGCACTCCTCTTTTACTCCCTCCCCCACAGACCCCTATGTATTTCAGCCCTGCATGTACTCCAACACCCAGGTTTCCTCTCACAGGTCTATTTTCCAATAAGCAACACTTCCCTCCCATCAGATTCCTCTGTGAATGCTTTCTCCCTATCTTCCCCCCAAAGACCCCTCCCCAAATTAAACCCTCCTATTTGTCCCCCATTTGCCTTTTACTCTGCTCCCTTCCTTCAACTACCCCATCCCTCTGATAATGCCATCCCTACATTGCCACCCCCATCTATCCATCCTGCCCCCAAAGTATCCCCATTCTTTGGTCAGCCCAACATTTCCACATTTGGAAACAGTGACACAGGGTTACCAACCTTTCATTTTAGTTTTTACTGATATGAAGAACTGAAGCTGATTTAAAAAAAAAAAAACTGACATGGTAAACTTTTTACTGACATCACTAAAAACAACATAAACAATACAATAACATTATTATATCTTAATGTCAATCTTTGGGATGCACAGTAGGGAGAGATGGGGAAGGCTGGAGAGTGGTAGGAACCCCACCACAGGCAGGATTGGGGCCCAGGGATTCCAGGTACAGAGGCACTTTGGCTGCACACCAGAGAGCACAGAGGGACTCACTGAACATTGCCCCTGCTAGGCTATGTCCACACTTGCAAGTTAGGTCGACTTAAGGAGGCTTAAGACAACCTAACTTAGTCCCTGTCCACACCAGGTTTTCATTAAGTCAACTTAAGAAATTCCTTAAGTCGGCTTTATGAAAGGCTAGGTCAACTTAATAAGAACCACCGGTTAGGTCGACCTAAACCTTAAGTCGACTCCTTAGGTTGACATAAGCACAGCGTAGACGTTTAAGTCCACTTTATTAGGTCGACATAAGGGCAGTTAGATCGACTTACTAAGTCCCTGTTCAGGGGAAGTCCTTTGTTAAGTCGACCTAAGAAGGTCGACCTTAGGTCAACTTAAAGTCGACCTTATTAGGTCGACTTAACAAAGTTGACCTAAATTTTTGTAGTGTAGACATAGCCCTAGGGCTTACTGCTCAGACACTGCTCCCTCCTGGAAATAGTAAAAGCCGCACCTCCTCTGGAAGTACATACAGGTTAGGTAGCAAAGGGTTAAATTTTACTCAGAACACAGACTTCCAAATAACAATGGCTTGCAAAATAGGTAGCACTTAACACTTTCCCTTTTTTGCAAGTCATTTTTTTAAGTGCCCACCTATCCAGGTGTAAGGCTTTCTAATCCCTCCGGCAGTCTGCAGAGGATTTAAAAACACCCCGGCTCCCAGCTCCCAGCATGTGAGCACTTGACTGAACATAGAGAGCAGTCTCGCTGCATTTCGCTAGGCTAACATAGGCAGGGAGGCTGCTACAGCTTGGGGCTCCAGGAAAAACAATCAGGGCATAAACCTTCTTGGCTCAGCACCAGTGACGCCCCTGCTGGACACTCTCCCAGGCCAAGTAAATTCCCATTAGGAGAAACTGGGACAGGTTTCATCCTCTTCTCATTTCCAGGGTGGTAGAAAGGAGTGGAATGAAAGAAGGATTTTTCCCCCATAAAATGGAGACTGAACTGGTGGAACTGATTAAGTTGTGAAAAAGTATTCTTTTTAAACACAGAGGGATAATTATAAAGTACACTTCTTGTACCAGATACATGGGAACTGGCACGCCCATTTCACAGGAAATACTAAAATTTAGAAATTTGTTTTCATTCTGACTTGCAACGAAATATCCAATTTAGAAATTTCCCATCAAGCAACGTTTTTTAAAATAATCATTTGGGCTCAGTCCAAATGTTTCATTTTGACTTGTTATTTTGATTATGTTATAATTTGAATAATTGAACTTTAGTTTATAGTTAGGGAAAAATCAGAACATTTCATTCTGAAAATGTTGAAACAGACCGTGTCAAGATCAACAAAATGCTTCGTGTCAATGTTTTTAAAAATGAAATATCAGAATCAACACATTCTTGTAGAAAGTGTAGATTTTAGTATAATGGCATTTTCCAGTTGAAAAATATTCCATCAGAAAATTTTGACCAACAATATGTACTAGCATTTGGTTTCTTGCCAGGAAAGGAAGTTCAATGATCTGAATGTAATATTATATAGGGTTAATATAAGAAGTCCTTCACTGATCACTTAAAAGAATGGATAAGACAGTAATATCATTTGGTTTCCTGACTAAGTCTTATAGCTGACTGTCTTTCTCTTCTGGGTGACAGCAAACACACAAAATATTTGGTACATTGAAAGTGTCATATGATATAATGCTAAACCATTTTTATCCTACTTCTCTCTTGGGGCTTTAACAGTACTGCCACTTTTCTGCCTGGAAGGACAGTGCATCATTTTCCAGCCACAGGCAACATTTCCCTTACATTATCTAGAGAGGGTATTTAAAATCATATGAGAGTTTCTCTCCGAGGAACTGAGCTTCCTATCTCTTTAGAACAGTGGTTTTCAGCAGTGATCTGTAGACCTTGGAGGGTCCACAGACTTATTCTAAGATTTCCAGAGAGTCTGTGCCTCCATTTGAAAAAAAGGTTGAAATCCATTCCTTTAGAAACATATGGAATGTGTATATAGCAGTTAAACATTCACAGATGGCCCAGATCAGCTGACTTTTGGGGCTTGGGCTACACATCAATAAACTGTGGTGTAAATGTCTGGACTCAGGCTGAAGTCCAAGCTCTGGGGCCCCATGAGGGGGGAGGGGCTTAAGCAAAAGTGAAATGGATTCATTAGCTTAGACTTGGTTTATATTATTGACAAATTTTGGTGGCAGTTTACAGGAGATATGAAAGCCAAATAGAGTAGCTTGCATATCTCCCATCGACTTCCTAACTTCCACTTACCATGGCCTCCCCACTATGCTGCGCCAACTCCAAATGCCCTCTCGTTGATGCAGCATTACCTTTTTTGCTGGAATAGATTAACACCGTCAACCTCCTAATCAACTGAATGCGTTTTCATTACTGTTCAGTTGATCCCGCAGAATCAATTCAGTGGCACTGACAGAGCCACCATCAATGTAATCATAGACTTACATGGCATTTAAACAGAAGAAAACTCTTCAGCTTTTTTTTTTTATCAGCAGTGTTCAGTATTTGGTAGCAACTTCCCTTTACCTATTCAATAAATACAATTTCAGGAGTTTACTGTAAATCAATTTTATTGAAATTGTATTCTGCAAATAAAGTGCAAGAGCAATTGACCAATTTACTGATGTTGCTAGTAGCTTTATTCATTTTCCCATGTAACTGTTTGAGGAATTTTGCATGTTACAGGAAAGGTAATTGCCCAGAATTAGAGTTCAGTTATTTTGTTTTGTTTCATGTTTTATCAGGAGTTTGTCTCACTGAAGCCAGCTGTGATATATATTCATTCATACTATCTTCCATTATCATGACCAGTAATAGTGAATAAATAGAAGTCAACGTGAGATTTGTGCTAAAAAAAATGCCTATATTGTATGTTGCAGAAAAAGCCTTCAACGTATTTGAACAAACTAGAATTGGTTTCACCAATGGAAGTTTCTTTAAGGTTACAGACATAAAGGTCCACTTCTACATGGTGCTGAGAACCTTCACAGCAGAAATTTAGGGTGATCAGTATATTAGGGGAAAATATGGTCATGAATCTGAACCATTGTCTCAGATCATCCTCTTCCAAAGAAAAAAACAGTAGGCGTGGGAAGGTGGGGGATTAAAATTAAGAAGCCTCCCCCCAGAAAGCTATGGTTTCACACTTTTGTCTGATGAGCAATGTTCAGGAGTCCTGGATAAGAGAGGCCTAGCTTCTCTCAACTTTATGATGTCAGTGATCCACACTGAAGTGACTCTCTTCTGAATGAAGATAAGAGCCATTCTGCAGGAGTTTAAACATCTCTGCTGACCCCTCCTGACATGTCACCAACATTCTGGAAGCACTTCTATGCACTGCTTTAGGAATGTTTCCTTATCATTGCTCATAAGGGCTGCATCTACACTGGTAAATTAAGTCGACTTAAGCCAAGCTTAAGTCGACTTAATGTGCCCTGTGTCTACACTACACTTTGCTTAAGTCGACTTAAGCAGCCTGCTTAAGTCGACTTAAGGAAAATAAAGTCGACTTCATGAAAATTAAGTCGACTTTATTAAACCACCTTTCTAATCGATCTAAGGCTTAATTCGACTTACTAAAGTCGAATTAAGCCAGTGTAGCCCTGGGGTAGCCCTAAGTCGACTTAGGGCTACCCCAGGACTATACCAATGCCCTCCCTGCTGGGGAGGAGGCACAGGGGGAGCCTGGCATGTCCCCCAAAGGGCAGGGCATGTGGACACAGTGTGACACTGTCTGGATTTAGGGAAGCATTTATGATATTATTTTCTATGGATATCTTATAAATGCTATAATCCATAGGAACTATGTCATGTTTGGTATCAATAGAAAGGTAGTAATTTGCTGGGAATGATTGTATAGTTTATGTCTAGGAATTCTATTTTGATTAGAAGTTAAGAATTTGATGTTATATCCATACTTTAACTTGTGTCATTCTGAAGGAATGTCTTAGATGGGAGGGTGTGAACAACCATTGTCTCCTTAATGTTTAGGAATTTGCCAGGTGATATGGTCCCAGGGAGTAAACTGATGAGCTATTAAGGATTCAATGGTTGTATTCTTTATGTCCTCATCAGGGTACTCCCTGGGACCATTCTACCTGGAAAATTCCTAAACATTAAGGAGACAATGGTTGTTCACACCCTCCCGTCTAAGACATTTCTCCAGAAGGACACAAGTTAAAGTATGGATATAACCTCAAATTCTTAACTTCTAATCAAAATAGAATTCCTAGACATAAACTATATAATCATTCCCAGCAAATGACTACCTTTCTATTGTTACCAAACATGACATAGTTCCTATGGATTATAGCATTTATGAGATATCCATAGAAAATAATATCTTAAATGCTTCCCTAAATCCAGACAGTGTCACACACAGGGCTCTGCCCTGCCAGGGTCCCTGTCCCCCTTTGCCCCATTGTACACAGGGGGTACCCCCCCCCGCCACCGTGGACCTGCCCAAAGTCCCCCTAGCCCCACAAAGTCGACCTAGAGCATCCAGTGTGGACGCTCTAGGTCGACTTTGTAAATTCCCCTTTAAGTCGACTTTAATTTTAAGTGTAGACACACTAAGTCGACTTAAAAGTGCAAGTGTAGACATAGCTAAGCAGTCCAGACAGGATACAGATAAAGGTAAGACAGCACTGAGATGTATTATGTAATGTTTCATATGGAAATCTGTTAACAGAGTAGAAGAAGTTATCATGGCACCCAATTCTTCTCTTGGATGTCTGTGGACCCAGAACTCCATATTCAGAGAGCTCCAATGGAGAGGCATCTGAATAAGGCAAAGGGGGCAGGAAGAAAGAGTACTATGAAGCAGCACTCCCACCCTTCCCTATAGAAAGGAGTTGGTCCTCTGGCTGTAGGTTATGATGGGACAACCTAGCCAGAAGTGCTGGCTAAAACAGACTTTAATTTATTGTAAGTCATATTTCATTCTGGGAAATGTTAAAGGCTATGTCTACACTTGTAATTTTAAGTCGACTTTAACTAAGTCGACCTAACTAAGTCGATTTTAAGTCGACTTAGTTAAGTCGACTTAGTGAGTCTACACTTAAAATTAATGTCGACTTAAAGGGGAACTTAGAAAGTCGACCTAGAATATCCACACTGGATGCCTAGGTCGACTTCTAGGGTCTAGGAGGACCTAGGGCAGGTCCATGGGGGCCGGGGGGGCACCCCTTGCCCAATGCCAGGGGGCTTAGCCCTTGCCCCATTGTACCTCTGCCCTGCCCTGTGGGGAAGCATGCCAGGCTCCCCCTGTGCCCCCCCTGGCAGGGAGGGCAGTGGTGTTGTCCTGGGGTAGTCCTAAGTCGACTAAGGGCTACCCCACGTCTACACTGGCTTAAGTCGACTCTGGGGAGTCGACTTAAGCATTAAGTCGAATTAAAAGTAGGTTTTATAAAGTCGACTTAATTTTAATTGTCGACTTTATTTTCCTTAAGTCAACTTAAGCAAGCTGCTTAAGGTAACTTAAGGAAACTGTAGTGTAGATGCAGGGTAAATTAAGTCGACTTAAGCATGCTTAAGTCGACTTAATTTACAAGTATAGACGCAGCCAAAGTTTTTTATACTAACCTTTGACTTGTCCAATGTTAAATATTTCACCCTGAAGCACTTCAGGCTATTCATATTGTGACAAGATACAAAAAACAGGTCTTTTCAGATGAATATCCTATTTCTATTGTTTGGCATATACTATATGTTTTCTAGAGTATTTGTCAAAACGATGAAAACCACCAGCCCATGTTAGCACATAGCTATAACTAGTCTGACCTTGGTTTCTGACATTGCTTCAAATGATGATCAACTATCCATAACTATGGAAAAAGAACAGTATGAGAGGTGATTTAGCTCTTGAGGTAGAAGTGAGTTTTGTCCTTTCAAATGAATTCTAAATTAATCTCTTGTCACATACGAGGAAATAATTTCAAACTACAGGTCTTTCAGATACAAGTATTGAATTGCTGTCACATTGTATTAAACCATCTATTCAGATATCTTAGTATGAAATTTTTAGTAAATTCAGTTTTTAGACAAGAGATGGAATTGAAAATTCCACTGAGGAAATATCCACTCTGGCTATAGATTTTCTCACAGAGAAAATTAATCCAATATACAATACAATATATGGTTTCAATTTTACTACAACTACAAAACTGGGAAGTCCAAGTCTCTGGTATGAAGTGCAGATACAGGTTTATAGTTTTTATTGTGTTTGTTAATAAAAACAAATTGTTCTTTAAAAACATGAGCCCAAATTCTGCTCTTACTTACACTACTATAATCCCATTGTAGCTACAACAGTTTTGCCCTATATCAGAAAATATGCTATATTGTTAACCCTAGTTTGAGCTAGAAAACCAAAATTAACCCAAGTCACCGAAGATTAGGTTCTGTTGTCAATGGCTTATTTGGGAAATAATTTTAATCTGTTCTCTTTCTAGGAAATATGTTTTAAAATGATCAGATTTTAAGAAAGACTAACGATCTTATCATCAAATCCAATTTTAAAGCTCATAAAAATTCATAATCAGTATTCAGAGTAAGAACTCTTGTACCTATTACTTTTTCAATAACTTTACAATTTAACAAGAATACCTGATGATTTTCAGTAATATTTCAATGAAGACACTGTACAGTCATCAGAATCTAGTTGACACAGCATTTTTATTAATTGAAAACTGGGTTCTGTCTATTGTATCATAGTTCATGAAATCAAACACAAATGGATGTATATTAAATTAGTAATAGGATCTAGTATGTCTTTCCAGAGTTTGTTCTTGTGAACTGACTTTGTTCAATTGTCATTTCATAAATATATTCCCAAGAATGTGAAAATTAAAGGGTAAACTAATTATGCCATTTTCCCATTCCAAATTGTGCACTGTGCCCTACATCAAATCTAAAATGGCTGCTCCTAGATATACTCCTCTGAGTCACTTCCATCTATGTTATTAAAGATCTTTTTTTTTACTCATTGAATAGTTTGTTCTGACATGAGGTTAAAAGTGGTGAATGAGTTTGGAAACAATAACAATTTGGAGGAAAACTCCTGCATCTGCAGCTGAAAACACAAGACAAAAAGGGAATATCTGAAAGCATAAACAAACGGTAGTGACACTGCAGGACAGTCCCTTCAGCAGTAAGTGAAAAGGGCAACTCTAAGAATGGATGTTGTGACGCTTTCTGGGTTTAGGAGACCACTTATGATTTTTTTTATAGTAATGGTTCATAATTTCAATAATCCATGGGAACTATGCCATGTTCGGTATCAACAGGAAGGTCATAACTTGCTAGAAATTATTATTTTGTCTCTCTGTGACAAGTGGGTGCATCTACACTTGTAAATTAAGTCGACTTAAGCTTCCTTAAGTCGACTTAATTTACTCTGCATCTACACTACACTTTCCTTAAGTCGACTTAAGCAAGCTGCTTAAGTTGACTTAAGGAAAATAAAGTTGACTTAATGAAAATTAAGTCGACTTTATTAAACCTCCTTTTAGTTCGACTTTAGTCTTAAGTCAACTTTCTAAAGTCAAATTAAGCCAGTGTAGACCTGGAGTAGCCCTAAGTTGACTTAGGGCTACTCCAGGACTGCCTCACTGCCCTCCCTGCTGGGGGGGGGGGCCACAGGGGGAGCCTGGCATGCCCCCCACAGGGCAGGGCAGAGCCCGGCCCACCCTGTCCCTATGCCCTGCCAGGGTCCCTGTCCCCCTTTGCCCCATTGTACTCAGGTACAATGGGGCAAAGGCTGAGCCCCCTGGCACTGTGGACCAGTCCAAGATCCCCCTAGCCCCTACAAGTCAACCTAGGCATCCAGTGTGGATGCTCTAGGTTGACTTTGTAAGTTCCCCCCTAAGTCGATTTTAAATTTAAGTGTGGCCATGCTAAGTCAACTTAAATTAACAAGTGTAGACATAGCCTGTAAGTGTCATATCTGTATTAGAAGGTATGAGGGTGATAGCTATATCTGTATTCCAATTTGTGTAATTCTGAGAAACACTCCAGACTGCAGGTCTGCAGTCATTGTCTCCTTAATGTCCAATCAAGTGAGGCACAACCAGGTACAATGGGTCTGGGGAGAAACTCCATCCAGTGAGTCATCCAGACTGGCCATGTGACTCAACTCCATTTTGGTCTCAAGTCCCCAGTCTACAGCCAAGCCAACACCCATCTCTGGAACTATTCATCTGCAACTGGACAAAGGACTGAGGCCCACCCAGAGACTGGCTGTCTACGAGAGGAACAAGACTGCAAGCTGCTTTCCATGGACTCTAAATCATTTCTATGTGTGTGATTCACTTTGACTCTTTAACATCTCTCATATTTTGTTTCCTTTCTTTTTATGTTAAACCTTTAGTTGTAGTTACTAAAGGATTGGCTATCAGTGTGGTATTTTGGGTAAGATCCAAACCTATATTGTTCTGAATAATGTGTCTGGCTCTTTGGGGTCAGGAGAACCTATTTCCTTAAGGGACTGTGTGACTAGGTGGGAGCCAGAGGAGCTGGAGTACAATAAAGGGAGCTGTTTCTATTTTGGGCAGATTTCTTGGTACCTGGTGTGGGGAACCAGAAGCCTTGTTGTGACTGATAGGGAGACTGGTTTAAGTACCACCCATCAGTGTTTGAGGAGTTTGGCTCCCGGTTTTGCAGCTTGCCCTGATTTTTGCACATTCAGGAGGTTATCCCAGGAGGCTCTGGTTACAGATGTTTTACAACATCCTTCCAGTCTTCAAATGTTGCAGAGAAATGGAAAAGCTTAAGTAGTGATTTCTGTTGTATATGTCTACCATTGGCTCACAGGACAATGATGAAAACCTAAAACCATCTATATTTTTACATGTTGCTGAGGAGGAGGCAATGGATGTTTATGTTTGAGTTTGAAGAAGGTGAAAGATTGAATTTAAATATAATACTGACTAAATCTGAGGAATATTGCAAGCCAAAAAGGAATGCGACTTTTGAGAGGCATAGATTGTTTACATACATGCAAAAACAGAATGAGACCATGGATCAGTAAGTCATAGAATTAAGAAAACTCAGTAAAATATGTAACTTTGGTGGCTTGACAGAGCTCTGATCACAGACAGACTCATTTGTGGCATTGCAGACAATATGTTAGGACAGAGACTGCTCTGGAGGGGAAGTTTACTTTGATCAAAGCTCTGAATGTGTGCAGGGCTGCAGAAACAGTAAAAACACAACTAAGACAGCTGAATTCACTGGAAGGGGTCATCCATACATTAAGAAAAGCAGCATGCAGCCAGAGTGGCTCAAATCACAGTGTGGAACCAATCCCTGCTAAAAGAAAGACTAATTCTAGACGATCACATACCAAGTGTGGATCACAGCATGGCCCCAAACAGTGTCTTGCCTGTGGGAAACTCCATCATAGCTGTGGGAAACTTAATCATTTTGCAAACTGCTGCAGATCCAAGAGGCAAAAAAGTCAAATGCATGTAGTTACTGACAAAATGACTGAGAAGTTTTTTGTAGATGTACTGTGATCAAGCAAGCTTGATGAGAGGGACTGGATACTGCCTCTGACAATGAATGGAACAATCATTCCACTAAAATTGGTCACAGAAGTTCAGTTTAATATTCTATCTGTATGAGATAATGAAAAATTTTAAATGAGACTTAATCTGGGACAAAACCCATAAAAGTAATTGGTTATTCTGGAACAAATATACCAGTGCAGGGGTGATGCTACTGTTAACCATAAAAACATCATCATAAACAGGCTCCCTTTCTTTGTAGTGCCACTGCAGGTGTTTTTGAACCTGACTCCATATGAAAAGTCAATCTGGTAATAGGGTGCTTTCACTAAAAAATTTCATTGAACCTGGCTATGTGGCACTCTTTCAGGAATATCAGGACTTGTTCCAGTGATTGAGTTGGTTACAGGGTGAACATACAGTCGGAATAAACAGGCAGGTCCTTCCAATTATTCATTCATGTAGAAAGGTGCCATTTGCACTCCATGATGACCTCAAGGCTGAGCTTGCAGGAATGGAAGCCATACATGTAATTAAAAAATGGAGGAGCCAACAGAATGAGATCCCTCGCCATTGTGGAAGAAAAGCACCAACTGGCTAAGCACATGCTCAGATCCCTGAGACTTCAATGCGTCTGTACAAAGAGAACATTTCAAACTACTAATCAGAGAAGAGATTATGGCTCAGTTTGCAAATGCTCAATATTTCAGTAAATTGGATGCATCCTCAGGGTTTGGCAGTTAAAATTAACAGAGGAAAGGTCAAAATTATGCACATTTAAGTCGACCTTATTAAGTTGACTTAACAAAGTCGACCTAGCTTTTTCTAGTATAGATATGAGTCTATGAGATACAAGAACCTGTATAGAAGATTTATGCACCAGGAAGGCCTATTAGGATTTCAGTGGATGCATCACAGTCTGAGTTGGGGGCAGTGTTTCTACAGAAGCAGGAGGGTTGTTGGCAACCAGTGGCATATATATCCAAATCACTACTGATGCAGAAACTAGATATGCACAATAAACAAGGAGTCTTGTTTCACTTTTAAAGACTAACAAATTTATTTATGGCATGAGTTTTCGTGGGAGAAAATCCCACTTCATCAGATACTTGAAGATGTTGAACTTACATAATGGGAAGAAAATAAATGCAGGAAAGCGTAAGTCATAGAATCAGGTCCGACTGTCAGATTGAGAAGGTGTTTTTAGGAATCTTGTTTGCCTGTGAGAGATTTGATCAGTATATTTATGGATGGACGGCATAAGTTGAAACAGATCACAAGCCCCTGTTGTATTATTTAGCAAACTGCTAAATGACTGTACCTTAAAGCAGAGGTTCTCAAAGTGGAGGTGTGTGAGATGTATACTGGGGGGGGGCACCACGGGGGTCAGGCTGAGAGAAGGGCTGGGTAATCCCTTGGGGTGTGTCTACACTTGTAAATTAAGTCAATTTAAGTTTACTTAAGTCGACTTAATTTACTCTGCGTCCACACTACACTTTCCTTAAGTCGACTTAAGCAAACTGCTTAGGGGCAGATCCTCAGGCTAATGTAAACTATCAAACTGTCACAGCTCGATTGACTTCGGTCAGCTATGGTAATTGTCCCCAGTTAGGGATCTCCCCCACAGTGTCCATCTCTAAAAAGAAAGGATAGATTCCTGATCTAGCTCCCCTTGAAATCAATGTATAGACTTCAATGGAAACTGGATCATACCATCAAATTGAGACACATATTGTAATCAATGTTTTTTGTTTTTGTTTTTCCTAAGCGAGGACTCCGGCATGTGGCTCAGAAGATCAGGGAAAAGAAAGCAAAATAGCAATAAAAGGAACAAAACCAGAACTGCAAATGGTATCACAAAGACAGGAATTGAGTATTTAAGATATGAAAATGTTCAGTTAAAGGAAAGTCTCTTCAATAAAAGAGGATCCATCTTCAAGTAATGGTTAAAATTATGACTGCAGTGACATTTAGCTGAAAAAGGAATCTTCAAGTTTCCATAGACTAGAACATGTAATCATTTGTCAATACCTGTATAATAAGTTAATCATGGGAGACCAAACTGAATTATGAAAAAAATCTATTTTGTCAGGTGACAGGTGCAACAGTGAAGTTTCTTTTTGGGGTGTGTGTGCACGTGTGTGTTAAGGGTGCACATTACTGAAGTTTAAGCCAGAGAAAAAACCTTCTTGCCAAAAAAAAAATTAAGAAGTATTGTATAAAGGTGAAGGAACAATGGGTCTTCTTGACTCTGGTGGTAGAAAAAAGATTAGAATGAGACTTGTAAAACTCATGTTTCTTGGGGGAGGGTCAGATTATTTTTCTGGATGGTTTTACAATTACAATTTCTACCAGAAAATCCTGATTTTTGTTGTAGAGGAGTTACAGAACACTGTGATAAGATATTAACCTCTGCTTCTGTACTTATCAAGATTAAAGTGACAAGGTATATTAAGGGTTATAGCAATACATATATTTAATGTTGATCAATGAGACATATATAATTTCTCTAAATTCTGAGAAGACCCCCAACCTCTTAGGTTCTTAATAGCTTTCTGATTCCCTGCTCAAGGGTTTACTTTCTATAATTCCGGCCTTAAGTATGGAAAGTTAATTGAGAGTCCATGTCTCTCAGCCAGTGCTGTTTTCACTGAATGCAGTGAGACAATCAAGTTATTCTGACTACTACCAAAAGATATTTTCTACCAACTGGCTTCTGATGCTGGAATTACCTATGGGTCCTGAATTAGATTCCCTAAACATTGTGCACAGCATTATCCAAACCTTTTACCCCTTTCCAGAAATCCTTTCCTTGGCAGAAAAACAAGAACAAAAATGACTTGTTCAATAAGTCTCTGATTATATGTGGATTTAACAGCGTTCTACTCAGTCCTGTGCCCCAGAGAATTCTTCCTTTCAGCGTGGCAATTCTATATTCCAGTCAGGAATTTGTTGGAGGCTTTTCTTTCGACTGCATAACAGGACATAATGGTTCTTCTAAAGAAAGCTTTTTGCAGTTTCCAACTATCAAATTGTACTCTTCTGCTACTGCACCTTTAAGAAAGATTAAATGTTCGAGCTGAGGTGTTAACACACATTGCCACAAGAAAAAAATATTTAAGCAACTATGGCAATTCTTGTTGTACATGCTTTAAAAGTGTTCCTGAACTAAAACAGTTCAAAATAGACTTCAATTTTTAAAATTACATTTTTAAATCAATGCAAGAGCTGAAATCTGAAAAGCAGCTACAAAGAGACTGGAGATCTGATAAGAATATGAACAGTAAAAAGATGCATACAAAATGACAAAAAAAATGACTAAAAGACAGGATACCTTGTTGCCTGATACCATGTATAGCTGTTTATTTACACCCACTTTGCATAGGTGTAAATGACAACAGAAGGTTCAAAGAGAGAATCACTCCCAATCTCTGATTAATCATAAAAGGTGGGAATTTCCAAAGTTCTCAGTTTTGATCTAACAACTGTCCCATCAAAGTGAATGTGTGTTTTACCATTCTGTGATAACTGGGAGCAGAGTTAGGGTAATGCTGAATGCTTTGGAAATCCCACTCACATAATATAGCATTTTTTATAATCCCTGGACTTTGGCTAAATTTGCTGAGGTTCATAAACCTTTTGAGAAGTTGTGGCTGAGTGAAATAGGTTATGAATCAAGCAAAGCTGGTTCAGTTTATCAGTTTGGTTATAAAAGATACAAGATTTTCTGGGCTTTGCATGATTTAACTAGAAATTAGATTTAAAGGGAAAAAAAGACTAGTTACAGATAACTTTCAGTTTAAGACTGTTTCATTGGACACCAAAATGCAAACCAAGACTTCAGAGGGGACCATGTTTATGGGTGGGTGAATTCATACAACGTAAAATTTGAAAAAAAATGTTTGCGTGAATTCTCTAGAAAACAAATCTATTGAATTTTGCAGAGTTCTATTGTTCAGAGTTCATTAGACATACTGGAGGGAAAAAAAATAAATCCAAACTGAAGTAACACATGAATTGAAACAGCACTTTACCTTACAAGCACTGTAAGGATAAGCTAGTCAAACTGATCCATTAAAACAAAACCAAACAAAGCAAAAAACTGAGCAATCCAAGCCTTTGAGCCAAGAGCACAGGCCAGATTAGAGGATAATAAATAATATTTTGTCTGGGTTTTATTTTGCCTGTCTCAGTTTTAGCCCCAGAAATGCAATGAGTACAAAATAGATTGGGGTAAAATCATATGCTTTACAATAACTTAAATATTCCATATACAATTAAATTACAGATTATTCTTGAAATTATCATTTGAACTAGTGAGAAGAGTTACATAACTGAGAACAGCTAAAAGTTGGGTGGGGGGGAGGGGGAGAATACAGCGTAAATCCAGGCAGACAGTAGTAACACAGACTTGGAAGAACAGAGCAAACTTGCATAATTACAAATATGCATTTTTAGTAATGCTTAAAATTAATAGCCTATATGAACCTGTATATTTTTTAATGAGAATCATGCAGCCTGAACAATATATTTCTCATACAGTGCAAATTCTAGCCTATTTAAAGATACTGAAAACTTTAGAATTTCAATCATAAATATTAAGTCTTAAGCACTTATGTTTATTCTGCTTACTGTATTTCAGGGACCCTGTCACTCCTATCCAAGGATCCCATGAACCCCAGACTGCAACATTATCCATCACATACATGGCATGAGAATCCATTTTACCCTTGTTCTTGGGGATGATGACTGATGGTCCACAATGCCTCTTGGTCAAACTTTTTCAGGTCTCTGGCTATGTTTACACTATAGTGTTAAGTAGCGCTAAGTTCTGTTGAAAAGCATAAACCACTGTAATTATATCACTTGTGCAGGTTCACACAGTGCTCCTTGTGTCCGTGGAGTGCATCCTCAATTGATGCTCCTACATTGACAGTGAGTGCAGTGCATCATGAATAGTTATCCATTGCTCAGCTAGCCAGCTTTTGCTGCTAGGAGTTCTGGGAATGGATTACAATGCATCATGGGGATGGGATCACCATCCCACAAAGCAGTTTTCTCCAGACCATTATTCTGTGGATTTCTGACTACATTGTGCACCATTTTTCAATAGCTCCTGTAAACTCTGCACCCACCTTCTGTGCCTGAAAGCATGGATCCTGCACTGTTCTCTAGTCTTGTGATGAGCATTATGAACACAATGCAGCTGATCCTGCATTATTTTATGAACTGCAAATATGAAAATGAATCTATGGGTGTGATGATGCGAGTGTGCAGGATCATTAATTGCCTCCTGATACAAAGTATTGTGACTCTGGGCAATGTGTGGGAAGTAGTGGACGGCTTTGTGGGAATAAGATTCTCTAACTGCGGTCATACAATAGATAGCACGCAGTTCCCAGTTTTGGCCTAGACCTTCTTTTGATGGAGTACAACAACAGAAAGGGCTACTTCTTTATGGTATTGCTGGCACTGGCTCACCGGTATTTTTCCACTGACATCAACACAGTGCGATCAGGAAAGGTGCATGACACTCTCATCTTCAGGAACACTGGCATGTATAAAGACAACAGAGTCCTGTGGCACTTTTAAAGACTAACAGATTTATTTATCGCATGAGCTTTCGTGGGAGAAAATCCCACTTCGTCAGACGCTTTGAAGATAGGAAAGTTACAGAGTGGGAGGAAATTAAATGCAGGGGAGTGTATGACATAGCATCAGGTCAGGCTGTAACAGCAAATCAAAATAGGTGTTAGGATTCAAACACTGGGGAACAGCACATAGAGGAGGGGGAGGTCAAATCACTTGTTGTAATGCGAGAAAAATCCATAGTCCCTGTTTAACCCCAAGACAACTGAGTCAAATTTGCATATAAGTTCGAGTTCTGCAGTCTCTCTTTGAAGCTGTGATTTGTTATTCATCTGTTTCAACACAGCTATTAACAAGTCGTCAAGGGAGTGAGCAGGGAGATTGAAGTGTTCCCCTATTGGTTTTGTAGTTTTGCAATTTCTGATGTCAGATGTTGTCTTTCTACAATAGACGAACACGGCTACCCCTTTGGAATTTGACTGGCTTGTATAGAAAGCTGCAAAAAAGACTTTCATTCTGGGCCAGGAGATTTCAGTAGAGGATGTGGAAATGCCCATAGTGATCCTAGGACACCCAGCCTACCCCTTACTCCCATGGTTCATGAGGACTTATACTGGAAACTTTGACAACAGCAAAAGGTGCTTCAGCAACTGGTTCAGCTGGTGCAGAATGATTGTTGAATATTCATTTGGGGGATTAAAGGGTTGCTGGTGCTGCCTTTTTGGCAGGTTAAATCTCAGTGAGGAAAATATTCCCATGGTCCTAGCAACCTGTTGTGTTCTGCATAGCATTTGTGAAACTAATGAGGAAAAGTTTCCACTGAGGTGGAGTGTTGAGGGAGATTGCCTGGCAGCAGATTTTGAGCAGACAAGTACTAGGGCTATTGGAAGGGCTCACTGGGGGCTATACAAATCAGAGAGCTTTGACACAGCACATTAGCAATGAGCCTTAGTAATGTGTCTTTCTGTAATGCACTGGGCCAGGCATTGTTTACTTGTTGCCTTGAATGAACCTTGTAATGATTGCTGCCTGAACGTTAACTGTCATGTTCAAACGGTTTGTTTGTAACTGTCTCTGAATTTCAGCAGCAACCACCATCTGTAGGACACAAATAAAAATTAATTTTATTTCTAAGACTAAATTTTTATTAAACAGCAATCCACAGTTTTACATTTCTTGCAAGGGACATGACATCGAGGAGCAGTCTCTCAAATAAAGCCTTCACAGTTGTGTGTAAATTCAGCTGTCACTATGAAACATGTCCCTAGAGGGCAATGGCAAGGAATACTACAATAGGCTGGGAACATGTGAGGAATATGGGGGCGGGGAGGGGAGAATCTGGAGACAGCATGGAACATAGAGATGCTGAGGTTCCTGATTGCATTGCACGTGGAACACATCCATGTCTGACTCCCTCTGTAATCCACCCAGAACTAGCTTAACCTCCATCAGTTTTATTATCTGCGACTGTCCCCGTCGCTCCTCCTGACTATCCATTCTGAGTTTTTCTTTGATTGTCTCTCTCCATGCTCTGTAATTGCTATCTCCAGCATCAAATGATTGCAGCATTTCTCTAAATAGGTACTCCTATCTTCTTATTTGATGGAGGCATGCCATCAGTGTGTAGGAGGTGGTACTTCAGGGCACATCTGCAGAGGAAAAAAAAAGATAAATAGGGGCAATATTGTGAGTGCACTCACAGTCGTGAATCATAAAAGTTACATGCAGCTCTTTCTCACTCTTCCTTGGCAAGCACAAAGTATGGTGAGAGCCCTAATATGGTAAGTTTGGCCCATGGGAGGAAGGGGCAAGATGGGACAAAGAATCTAGATGGTTTCCAAAGGGGATCACTACAAGTTCCTAGGTAAAGTATTCTGAACACTGATACATTTTCCATAGGCAGAGATGAGTAAATCTTGATATCTCACTCCAGAGGGTAACTGAGGATGCATAGGTGCATCTCCTGCATGTGTGCAGCTTCAGATCAGGTCTGTATGTAGCTTATCTGTTTGCTGGTTTGGTTCCTGAAGAATAATTGCCAATTGGAATGGCAAAGGTTTTTATAGTGAGGAAAGAAACAAAGCAGCTCTGCTGAAGAACTGTCAGTAGAGAATTGATGAATAACCCCAAGAAAATTTCCTAGAGATCTCAATGAATGTCTCGAGATATCCCAACATGCATTAACAAACTTTTCCATGGGGCCTTCACTGCACATCTTAACAAGGAATGAGAAGCAGATGAAAAAGAGTGGTAGTGTTGTAAATTTCTATCTCTTGTCCCATTTCTACCGTATAATAAAATAAAGGACAGCTCTACCTGTCCCACAAACCCCTCCAACTCTACTTCCTTGTCCACCACTTTGTCTGTGGGGTTGACTCAACTGGCTGGTGCTCCAGTCCCGCCTCCTGCCCCAGCCAAGCATCCATGGAACTCTGAGTGGTGGTGATGGGGTTGCCACCAAGGATGGTGTGCAGCTTCTTATAGAAGCGGCATGTCTTCAGCACTACACCAGAATGACAGTTAGTGTTCCTTGCTTTTTAGAATGCCTGATTCAGCTCCTTGATCTTAGTTAGCATAGCACTGCCTTTCATGCCCCTTCTCCTCCATGCTAAGAGCTATATGCTTGTAGTTATCAAAACTCCTACAGCTTCAGTGGAGCTGCAGCTGTGTTACACTTTTACAAGAAAAAAACAGCAGGTTCTTATTTGAGGAACAAAGCAATAAGCCACATTTATTGTGAATACAGAAGTTTCAAAAAGTAATTGCTTCACACTCATGCACACATCTATAAGTTCAGCAAGCTGAATATAATTACCAACCTATGATTTGCTTGTGCCCCACTGGCCACGTAGCCTGGACATGAGGGGAGTTGGGCCTTTGTCAGGATGCTCCTGGATGTTTGCACAACAAACCCAAAGTCCTCATATTTTCATCCCATTTTTATAGTTTTCAATTCCCTTTTGGGTCTATAGGTTTTGATAAGCCATGCTGCTCTGCATCCTGCTGTGATCAATCATCTGTAAGGTTGCAAGAATGAGAGCTTTCTGTTATCTCCTTGTTCCTGTTTCACACTTTGACTTTTTCCTGTCTGTGGGGGTAAACTCCTCTGTACTTTGGGGTTATCTTGGTCCATGTATTTTGGCCATCTGGACTGTAAAGTTATTAAAACAAAGTCTCTTCAATCCCTCTTGTTGGTTATGTCTACACTTGTAATTTTATGTCGACTTAACTAAGTCAAATTTAAGTCGACTTAGTTAAGTCAACTTAGTGTGTCTACACTTAAAATTAAAGTCAATTTAAAGGGGAACTTACAAAGTCGACCTAGAGTGTCCACGCTGGATGCCTAGGTCGACTTCTAGGGGTTAGGGGGACCTTGGGCAGGTCCACGGTGGCAGGGGGGCACCCCTTCTGTGCAATGGGGCAAAGGGGGACAGGGACCCTGGCAGGGCATGTGGGGAGGGTGTGATGCTGTCTGGATTTAGGGAAGCATTTATGATATTATTTTCTATTCATATATCATAAATACTATAATCCATAGGAACTATGTCATGTTTGGTATCAATAGAAAGGTAGTAATTTCCTGGGAATGATTATATAGTTTATGTCTAGGAATTGTATTTGGATTAGAAGTTAGTTTAGTTAGGAATTTGGTGTTATATCTATACTTTAACTTATGTGATTTTATGGAAATGCCTGAGACAGGCGGCTGTGTAAAACCATTGTCTCCTTAATGTTAAGGAAGCTGCCAGGTGATATGGGACCAGGGAGTAACCTGATGAGCCATTAAGGACATAAGGAATAAAACCATTCTGTCCTAAATGGCTGATCAGGTTACTCCCTGGGCCCATTGTAGCATTGTAGTAACATTAAGGACACAATGGTTGTAGACAGCCTGTCTCAGGTGTTTGCACAGAATCATACAAGTTAAAGTATAGATATAACAACCATATTCCTAACTTCTAATACAAATACAATTCCTATACATGAACTATATAATCATTCAGAGCAAATTACTACCTTTCTATTGATACCAAACATGACATAGTTCCTATGGATTATAGCATATATGAGATATTAATAGGAAATAATATAATAAATGGTTCCCTAAATCTGGACAGCGTCACACAGGGCTCTACCCTGCCCTTTGGGGGGTCATGCCAGGCTCCTTCTATGCCCCCCCGGCAGGGAGGGCATTGGTGTAGTACTGGGGTAGCCCTAAGTCGATTTAGGGCTACCCCATGTTTACTCTGGCTTAATTCGACTTTAAAAAGTTGAATTAAGCCTTAAATCTTATTAAATCTAGGTTTAATAAAGTCGACTGTATTTTCCTTAAGTTGACTTTATTTTCCTTAAGTCGACTTAAGCAAGATGCTTAAGTCGACTTAAAGAAAGTGTAGTGTAGACGCAGGGTAAATTAAGTCGACTTAAGCAAGCTTAAGTCAACTTAATTTACAAGTGTAGATGCAGCCAATGGGAGGATCTTTGTTGATTACTCTATAATTTATTTTAAGGAGACAATACCACAATATACTACACCTTGGGCCATATCCTGGTATAGATTAGACGCCTGCATACTTACCATCAAAATGCCTCCTCTGAGAATTATTTGAGTTTGATCAGCAGTGGTGCTTCCACACATGCAGCTCCTTTTGCCCGGGAAGAGCTCCAAGTAAAAGTCTGTTAAGCCGTTACATCATCTTCCTTCAAATGCCTCCTTAAAATCATCTGTATAATACCTACACACTCTTCATAAATTCCATCCAGCTGGAGTGCTGTTACTCCTGCTTATCACACTGAACTTAATTGTCTTATGTTATCTTGTACTTCCTTCATCTGTTTGTCGCAGCTGCCTGTTGCTTTTTTCTATACAGTTACATCCTGCAAAGACTTACATGCATGTTTAAAGCTACTCACTGAGTAAATCCATTGACTACTCAGTATACATAAAATGGAACACATGGTAAGGATTAAGGATTGGATGCCTTAGATGTAAGTCTTTGGAGCAGGGACTGTCTTTTTGTTATATTTGTAAATGGAATCGTGCACAATGGAGGGTGATGGCTGTCTGAAATAATCTCTAAATTTTTATCTGCTGTAACAGATTGGAATTTATATTAAATCAATGAAAGCTTTTAACTCCAAGATCATTTAAAAATTCAGTTTTGAAGTAGATTTATTGAATTAAATGATTTGTTTTAAAAATATATTCACTCAATTTAACTCATTTACAGCAATTAAAGTGGATTCTAAATGAATGTTACCAAGCCAAGAATACAGTACCAATTGTTTGTAACACTTCATAGTTAGTTTACCATCAAGGGAGGGCCCCAGCCCCATTGGAACCAGTATAGTTCTGCACTTCAAGATGTGGAAAGCCTTAAAACCAGCCACACTTCCTGTGTGCTGCAAATTGGAATTCAGTGGAAAATCGACACCTTGTATTTGACTGTGAATATCTTTTTGGTGAGCTTAGACATCTAAGAGCTTTTGAAAATCCCACTAGGCACTTCTCTGCATCTTTAGGTGCCTAAATGTCTTTAAATTTTCTGGCCTTATGTAGTTCCTTATGTAGTGCCTGTCACAATAATATCTGAGCTCTAGTTTCCTACCATCATAGCTATGTCTACACTGGCAAGTTAGTTTGAATTAAGGAGGCTTAATTCGAACTAACTAAAGCCATGGCTAAACTAGGCTTTAGTTAGTTCGAATTAAGGGCTTCCTTAATTCGAACTAATAAGTTTGAATAGGGTATTTGAACCAAGGGGTTAATTCGAACTAACTAGTTCGAATTAACCAATGTGGCCATGTTAATTCGAACTAATTTCTTAGTTTGAATTAACCGGCCATTGAAATGATTGGGGATCGCTAATTCAAACTAAGCAAGTGCTTGCTTAGTTCGAACTAACATTCCAGTCCGGCCATGCTAGTTCGAATTAAGTTAATTCGAACTAACTAAAATTAGTTTGAATTAGTTAGCTCGAACTAACTAATTCAAACTAATTTTAGCAAGTGTAGACATAGCCATATATCTCCTATATGCACAACCTGATTATTTAGAATGGCTCCTAAGAGCAGGAGTTGACCAACAGAAAATATAACATACATTTGCTAGAGATTCTAGAAAAACAGCACATGAAGTGTGGTGCTCAATTTAAAACAGACATAACTCACAATTAAATATGCTTTTAATGGAGTGGAGAGTCTGGTGAAATCCTTACAGCAAACTACTTTTCTTTATCCTTCTCATGAATACAGTTGAGAAAAAGCTATCTATTTTATTGCTATATACCAGTACTTTTGTTTCAGCAAAAATTTAAATAAAGACTTAACATTTTAAAGTGTTTTCTTCAAAGCAGTTATTTTTAATGTGGATGTTCAAAAATGAAAAATAATAATTATAGTATATCTCAGGTCTTCTAACAATGATGTGTAAAGTAGGCATGCCAAGTTGATTGACAGAATAAACTCTTTAAACTATTTTATGACATCATTTTGAATCTGTAAATTATGGTTTTATACTTATGTAGTAGTCATTAGCAGTGACTCTAATGTGAAGTATTTCCAATATAGTATCCAAAACTTTCACTCATTCATAATTTTCTAAAAAGTGCCCATCTGGGCACTGGAATTTTTCATGCTCCATTCTGCTGAATACTTAGAAACTAATAAGCAGCCAATGAAGATGACACAAATTGTATGCAATGTGTTTTCTGTGTTATGTACCACTTACTACATAACCAGCCTCATTCTTTACTAGAATCAGTATCCAGATGATCTTATGGCATAGTTAATTCTTGAGCTCATTTGAGTAGTCTGGAAAGGTTGAGAACCTGGACTAGATTACTGTATCCCTTTCAGAAATCTGATTTGTCTTGTATACCACAAGTTTCACCTCACTTGAAAACTCTCTGGCGGCTCACTTCTGAAGGCAGAAACACCATATCCAGCAGTACAGAAATGGTGGCAATGCGATACCATGACAAACAAGGAGTCCTGTGGCACTTTTAAAGACTAACAAATTTATTTATAGCATGAGCTTTGGTGGGAGAAAATCCCACTTCATCAGACGCTTTGAAGATGGGGAATTTATAGAATGGGGGGAAATTAAATGCAGGGAAATGTATGACAGGATCAGGTCAGGCTGTAACAGCAAATCAAAATAGATGCTGGGATTCAAACACTGGGGAACAGCATGCAGAGGAAAGTGAAGTCAATGAGAAAAGAATCCATAGTTCCTATTTAACCCTGAGGCAATGGAGTTGAATTAACATATAAATTCCAATTCTGCAGTTTCTCTTTGAAGCTGTGGTTTGTTATTCATTTGTTTGAGCACAGCTATTAACAGGTCGTCAATGGAATGAGAGGAGAGATTCAAGTGTTCCCTATTGGTTTTTTAATGTTGCAATTTCTGATGTCATTTATTCTTTTGCGTAGAGACTGTCCTGTTTGTCCAATATATAAGGCCGGGGGGCATTTCTGGCACATGATGGCATAAATCCCATTGGTGGATGAGCAAGTGAATGAGCCTTTGATGGAGTAACTGGTTTGATTAGGTCCTGTGATGGGGTCTTCTGTGTAGATACGTGGGCAAAGTTGGCAATGTGGTCTATTGCAGAGATACATTCCTGCTTTAATATTTGTATTGTTTGGTCTGTCGTTGTTGGTGAGTATCTGTTTAAGGTTGGGGGCTGTCTGTAAGTGAGGAGAGGTCTGTCTCCCAAGGCTTGAGAAAGTGAGGGATCGTCGTGTAGAATAAGCTGTAGATCTTTGATGATGTGCTGTAGGTATCTAAGCTGCTTCTGATGGCGGCACTGCCTTCAGTGCTGGCTGGCTGGAAAGTGGTAGTTGCTGGTCAGGACATTCATGTTGTTTGCGGTGCAAGAGGACTATTTTTTTAATCATGTTCCTGTTCCAGCCCACAATACCCACTCCTGCATTGTTGGCTGAATTTTCATTCCTCTCCCCCTGTGGTGGGGCAGATAGCCAACCACAGCAGAAAAGGGGTTAATAGAGCCCTGGAGAGGCTGTGGCTGTGAATCAGAAAAGCCAAAGGTTGAAGCAGCCACTTAGGGTCAGGCAGACCCATATAAGGAGGGCTGCCACCAGCAGGGAGAGGGCAGTTGCCCTCTGGAGCTCCCAAGGAGAAAGTTTGCCAGTCTGCAGACTAAGACAGGCTAGTTCCCTAAGGTAGACCAGTGGCAGGCTCCAGGGAAGGAGCAGGTAAGACCCCTGAAGCAAGGACTGAGGTGGACAGCAAGGCTGGCTCCATGGTAGGAACAGTTGCTGGACCCTGAAATAAGGGCCAGATAAAGATGCTAGGGATGACTCTGCATAGGGAACAGCTGGACCCTGAAATAAGGGCTCAACTTTGGACTGTTATGGCCACTGAGATAAGTGGCCAAGGACTGCTGAAGCCAAACCCCAGAAGCGAGAGAAGTAGGGACTGAGCCACAGTTCCTATGAAGCAAATGCCACTTGCAGGGAGATGCAGTTCCAGGAACAAAGGCAGGATGGGAGATGGATTACCGAAGGGGTGCGGAGACTACCTGAGAAATTCCCCAACATGGCCATGAGGAGGCACCACAGTGGTGAGGAGGAACCTCATCACACCTACTGTTATGGCAGTAGGATCTACAGGAACTCAGTCCTTCTTCAGGGCTCTAGAACCTGTTGTAAAACTAGGCAAATAAAATGTGTGGAGTAGCCGCTGGAAGACTTTGCATACTCCCAGGGATCCTTATACCCATTTGATCCATTGGTCTAATCAAATTATGGGTAATATTTAGATACTATAGGATGGGTGCTATTGTTGAAAATGTTACAATAGGTGGATGGGTAACCGTGGCAAGGAAAGCATCTACACAACTGAGTCAATGAGAAAGTGCTTTTGTTATGTCTGTGACCACAGTATGCAGGAAAATACTAGGATCTAAATAGTCCTTGAAATTTCAAATAAAGGAATAAGTGTCAGAAGCACCTTCTCAATCAGAAATGCAGATATTGGGTGAAATCCCCAGCACCACTCTGGTTTCATTTTTATTCCAGGTAAAAGCACCACAGCAGTCTAAAGGGGTCCAAATACCCAGCTCTGGCTAGGGTAGGGATAGATGTGGGAGATGCATGTCAGGGTAGGGTGCAGCATGCAGTGCCGCAGAGATTCTGGGCAGTGCTGTAGCCCAGTTTTTCCCAAATGTTTTATTAAAGCAACCCATCTTTTGGCTAAGGAACAAATTTGAGGGGCAGCAAAATCATAGGCTAGAGTTTTTCTCCTCCTTTGCCATCACTGCCTTCTGCTCCTCACCCTAAAAAGAGAGTACCACTCACTCAAGGCTACATCCTCTGCCCACATGTGGCAATCCTAATACTGGCCCAGTGTAGAGGGAAAGCCCTTTGAGTCTCTATGTTGTGGGGGGTGGAGGCTGAAGTGCCAGGGGAGGCTAGACCAAACCTGAGTGAGTGGTATTACAATCTGGTGCCCAAGCTCAAAGTGCCACTTAGGTTTGGCCCATCCATGTGTATGAGTAGTTAATCACCATAATGAAAAGCAAGCTGCGTTCACATTGTGGTGTATTCCTACTAGCTTGCTAAATGTGTTAGTGAAAGAATGAGGCAGTGGGGAAAGTCTGGACAGTGTGAAGCTGCCGGAGCCTTTCCCAACTCTTGGAGTCTTTTCCATCAGTAGACTCCTGTAACAGGAGGTAATGCCAAAAATAGTAGTGTAGTTGGAAGAGGCACTGCTTGGGTGAGTAGAATGTCGTGTAGGGAAACCTGTATTGGGAAAGTTGTGTAGGGAACATACTTAAGTACAGAATCACATAGATCAAATGTATCATTGCTGTACTTGCTTAAGCAGTGCCTCAGGGTGCCTCTACACTAGTAAATTAAGTCGACTTAAGCAGGCTTAAATTGACTTAATTTACTCTGCGTCTACATTACAGTTTCCTTAAGTAGACTTGAGCAGCAACTTGTGTCGACTTAAGGAAATTTTATGTCGACTTAATAAGAACTGGTTTTAAATCGACTTACTAGTTAAGTTGACTTTATTAAGTCGACTTCAGCGAGTGTAGATGCAGATTAGCCCTAAATCGACCTAAAGTGTCTCCAGGGCTCCCCCACTGACCTCCCTGCCAGGGTGCCTGGCACAGCCAGAGCCTGGCGTGCCCATCCACAGGGCAGGACACAGGCCTGCCCACCCCGCTCCTGAACCCTGCTCCTGTCCCTGTCCTGCTGAGCTCCCATGTACCCTAGTGCAATGGGGAAGATGCTGAGCTCCCTGACACTTTTAAAGGAGTACCTGGGGAAAAGGGGCCCCTCTTGGGTGCCCCCCCTTCCCACCATGCACCACTCCCAGGTCCACCTAGCGCCTATAAATCGACTTAGGCATCCAGTGTGGATGCTCTAAGTTGATTTGGCAAGGTCGACTTTAAGTCGACCTAAATTTACAATGTAGACATGCTAAGTCGACTTAACAAGGTCGACTTAAAGTCAACTTTGTTAAGTCGACTTACCAAAGTCGACTTATTTGAATAAGTGTAGACATAGCCTCAGAGCCCACACTGCTATTTACACCCATGTAAAGGAGGCATGTAGGGTATGCACTCTACAGCTATGTCTACACTAGAAAAGCTAAGTCGACTCTGTTAAGTAGGCCTAACAAGGTCGACTTAAGTTGGCTTAAGGGGACTTAAGGGGATAAGGTGAGCCACAGCTCCCTGGGGACAAGGGGAGATGTGGCTCCCTTCTCCCTTCTCCCTGGGAGCCATGCTTGGCTCCCTTGATCCGGGGAGCCATGGCTCCCGTCTGCCAGGGAGCTGTGGCTCCCTTGTCCCCAGGGGCAGCCACGCCTCCCTTGTCCCCGGGAGCTACAGCTCCCTTCTCCCTAGCCCATCCCCCAGTCAATAAGGTTGATTTAAGGATACTCCCCATCTACACTGGCTTAAGTCGACTTAAGAGGTCGACTTAAGCATTAAATCGACCTTCAGAGGTGGTGTTAATAAGTCAACTTAAGCTTTTATTAAGTCGACTTAAGGAAGTGCTTAAGTCAACTTAATAAAAACCCAGTGTGGATGTGGATTTGTGTAGGTTGACTTATGCGTCCTTAAGTTGACCTAAGCTGCCACTGTAAGCACTCCCTACATTGGTTAAAATGGGTTTAAAACACTTTGGAGTTTAAGGAGATTGGGGACTGAGTTCTGTGCTCCACCAATTGGAGGCACAGCACAAACTCTGCCACATAGTCTTGTCTACACTGCTCAGCTCTGTCATTGCAAGTTATGTCAGTTATATAGCGTAACTGACATACAGGTAGCTTGCACTGAGGAGCCTGTTATTTTCACTTTGCTGTATTGAGGGAGATGCTTTCCCATTGACATAGTTTGCACTTCTTGTTCCAGTGGAATAACAGAGTCAGCAACTGACTAAGCATATTTTCATCAGACCTGCTCAATTGATGCCACTGCATTAATGGCTGCAGCACCAATTGAGCTGTCCAGTATAGACATGCCCATAGTCTTTGACAACTTTGCTTCCATTAAATTATCAACCTCAGTCCTATAAGAATTGATCCTCATCCAGCAACTATAGGAGTATAAAAGCAGCTCATTGTGGTTTTAATGATAGTAGATGTTTCAGAGATATTCCCTATACTTAAATTCAAGGATAGCACTAAAACTAGTAATATCTCTAGAACTGGAATTAATTTTTTAAGTGCACCCACTCTAGCGCTCATCAAATCTTGATGTTATGCAGACAACTGTTTCACTCCATCAGCCAGATCAGATGAAATGGAGCCATGGAGCTGAGTGTCATCAGCATGTTGAACATAAGGCAACCCATGACTTCTCATAAGTCGTCATTCCCTAAACTTTAAAGTTAATTGTTTTCATAACTTAAACACATTTAAACTGTTAAATTAATAAGTACAAACTAATCATTCGTAACAAACAATGAACAATTTTTCCTGCACCAAACAGCACTTCAGCACGATGCATATTAAATAGAAAGAATATGCAATAAAAGACAATGTTAGACTAAAAAGAGCTTAGACAGTTCACTGCAATAATACATCATTGGTGGTAATTCTGCTATAAAACTAAGGTGTTTATTTTCAGACTGATTCTTTTACTAAAATAAATCCAGTTGAAGGAATTTATACAGAAAAGTTATTTTTCTATGTATGCAGCAAGTCTGTCTAATTATCCAGTTATTCATGAAAAAACTAGCTACCAGTAAAATTTAATGATATGTTTGTAAAGACAAAGATTTACATTTTTCTTCCAGAAAATAAATCATTACTGACATTTTAATTATATAATTCCTACCTAGATTTCTAATTTCAATCTTGTTTCTATATTTCACAAGGAAATTGCTATGCTACTGTTGGGAATAATGTGTTGGTCTGTACAAGTGGTTACTTAAAAAAGATGTGCTAATTCTGTTGTCTTTCTAAGACATGAGCATTTATAAAATATAGAAATGGAAATAATGTGAAAATTGCATAGTTAGGTCAGAGAGAAAAATAGGGTTATAAAATGCAAATGAACACATTTGGGGAAATTATTGCATAAAAGTCCCTGCAATTTGAAAGAAAATTTGATTAAAGGCATCTTTAAAAAATGACAATCAAAGCTCAATTTCCACCACTGTTTAGATCCTGAGAGTAAAAGAAATTTTCCTTTCAGAGGTTCAAGGTTTGAAAGGGTCCAATGGAAAGAGGAGGAGGAGCTTCTTGCAAGAAGTGTGCTGCCAATAGATGTCTTCCCATGAAGAAAGGGAAAAAAATCTGCAAAATGGGTGAAGGATGCTACAATTAATGTTTGCTACATCCAGGGCAATGTAGAGGTTCATAACTACTGTCCAGGTGACTTCAGTGACTGTCCTCAGATCTGTATGGATCTTGAAGTATCTTTGAGGTTTGTGTGCTAAATCCACGCTTTTTAAAAGCCATTTTACTTTGATGGAAGGCTGAAAAGGAAACCCTAGAAGGAAAACCTAATGAAGTTTCCTCCTCCAGCTTTCTTGTGGGCAAGTTTGATCAGACTTCTTGTCTGTTTTTCATGTGAATATGCTTTTAACCTACCAAGTAAACCATTTATGTGCACTCCCTTCTTTTTTAATTTGTGAAAGGATGACATTGCAACCTCTTATTCAGATTATCATATGCTATCACACCCCCTTCATTCTGTTTTAGTTCTGCCTATTGATCATTCTCTATATATGTATTTAATTATTCCTGAACCATTTTATGTTGTTTTTTATTGAATTTCAATTCACTGATTTCAGCACTGCTCCAATTTATCATGAACATAGTACACAGCAGTTTAATCTCCTCCAGAGCATCCTCTCTCCATCTCAGCTACGTATCTCTCCAGATTTAATTAGTAGATTATCTATTCCTCCTCCCAAGCACTCAGATATGTATATCGAATACTTCCAAACCCCGAACCAGCGCCTTCAGGACTTTATATAACATCTCTTCTCAGTGTGACACTTAGCCGTTCATAATTATTCTTTGTTCTCGGTTTAGTTAGCGACTTTTGTGTCCATCACATAGCAGTTTCATTTCATTAGCATTTCTCTGCTTTCCCTATGAGAAGTTTAATTTCCACTATATCAAATGCTTCACTACAATAAATCACTATTAGTTCATATTTCCTTGTCATTCAAATGCTTCCATAGTGCATTGCCTTATTTAGAGCTAGATGTATTATTATTAATTTTATTGTATCAATTATAAATAAATCTATATTTAAGAGCCAAACATTTAGTAAATTCAGCTGCTTCTCTTGTCATATCTTCTTCACTCCCTCTTCCTCTCCCTCATTTCCCAACTATTAATTTAGGGGCAAATTATATTTTGCAAAGTATAAGAACATCAGTCGACGCCTCTAATTTGGTCACCCTCCGGGATCTTATACATCGGAGGTGGCGTGCTGACCTGAGTCCTTTTGGAAGTGGAGATAATAGCTCCGCCCTTATTTGGTGACTGATTTTTGGAGGCCCATGTTGTAACGTAGGAAGTCAGGATACAGGAGCAACAGAATATAGGACAAAATCCTCCCAGGACCCAAGCTATTAGTAGAAGGATAGGGTGCTTGTCCCAGGAGAGGGAGATTGGGAGGGGGGCCATGGCCAGGAAAGTGAGAAGGGTCAGGAGAAATAACAGGGAGGCTACAAAGAGTATTGTAAATAGAAGAGACAATTTATTTTTCATGGTGATAATAATCATAGCTCTGTAAAGCAACAGGAAACAGAGTTTAAGGTACAGAAATGCGATTTTTCTTGAGCAGAAGATTATGTGTCTATTTATACCTTCCTATGCGATTCCTTGCTGCAGCTGCTTTTAAAGGTACAGTATATAATTATTTCAAACTCTCTATGTGTACACTAAGCTTCAGTTACATGCGCATTATACTTAAACTGCACCCTGTTACACTGCTGCCGTTGCCCCTACCTTTAAAGGGGTCTTACTGCAGCCCTAACCTACCTGTACTCCCAGGTTTGGGGTTCTAACCTATTTCTGTCCTTACTCCAGGACTGCGGGGTTCTAAACTTGAAGGGTGCTAAACCTTATTATCTTGTAGCTACTATTATTCCATTATTCCAGGACCATAATTTATTCCCTTACTAGGGCCAATATTCACTAAAGTAATTTATTCCCGCATTCGGGCCAATATTCGCCTAGGTCCCTGCACGTGCCTTACGTGCCCTTTACCAGTTACACGTGCCTTACGCGCCTTTTATCAGTTACTCACCAGCGCTCCCAGCCAATCGTGTCGAGTCTGTCTCAACAAGGATCTGGATAGACCTCTCAAGTCTTTTCCACCATGTCAGTCCCTCTACCTGTTACCAGGCCGGGCCGCTGACGCCTCTGCCCAGACTCCATGATTGCAAGGACAAGCCCTGTGACCAAAGAGCCTTTGTCCAGGAACCTCTGACGTCTCAGAAGCTCTGGACTCTGACCCCCCTCAACATACAGGGGCATATTTTATAGTATTTTTTGGTCCGACCCTGTTTCACACCTTCCTTGGGGTGCGAAACTGTGGCCGCATGCTGTCTGGAAAGCATGGTTCCTGATTGGTTGACATTTACTTTGAGGGTAACACTTTTTGCCCAAGGTGCCTGGGAAGCTTCACACCTTTTGCCCGAGGCGCATGAGAAGCTTCACACCTCTTGGTCGAGGCGCATGGGAAACTTCACACTTCAGGGGTGATAGATATTGCGATTCTAAGACGGGTGGGAAACTTCACACCTCTCTCTGAAAGGTGGAGTGGTGGTCATGCACCTGGGCCCATGCCCATATAGGGAGCGGGCCTCAGGCTTGAGGTTTATGCAGGCGTCCCGAGTTCGGTATAAAATCAAGAATGGAGTTGCTGGGCAGACAAGGCCTGTATGGTTATTATAGTCTTGTCATTAGGCAAAGTAAGGCCCCTGACTGCTGTTTCAACTTCAATCTATCCTAACCTAAACAGACTATGCTTATCTATAATCCTATATAATATGCCTATACCTTCCTTATTTCTACAATCAGGGCCATTGAATCAGGTCAACTAAAGAGGCAGCCCCTTTAAGTCAAAGGAGAGGCTTAATGACAATGCGACTTGTGGAACTATTGAAATCTTTTCCGACAATTATGATATTGTGTGATCTTCTGTACAACACAGGCCTTAGGACTTCCCTGAACTGACTCCTGTTTGAAATAGAGAATATCTTTTAAGGACATATCTGCTCTTGATTGAAAAATTACCTGTGAAAGGGAATCCACTGCAGCCCTTGGTCAGTTGTTCCAATGGTTAATTCTCCTTGATAAAAATGTATGCCTTATTTCCAGTCTCAATTTGGTTAGTTTCAACTTCCAGCCATTGTATCTTGTTGTGCCTTTGTTAAATTGAAGAGCCCATTATCCATTTTTTGTTTTCATGTAGATACTTACACACTGAGATCAAGTCACCCCTTAACCTTTTTATATAAAGTCAATACTTTGAGCGCCTTTTGCCAACATAAGATAAGAGCAAACATCAAAAGGCAAGAAAGGTATTAAACGGATCTTCATTTACTGAAATGTGCTATCCAGTGTTGTCAGTCTATCTTCTAGATCTATTTTGGATGGTCCCTTATGAAACCAGCAGTTATCTCTCTGCCAGATAATGCTTCACACCAGGTATCCTCACTCCTTGCAGTATCAAATCTGAATCCAATTTGAAAATAAAGGCAATAACTTGTAGGGAACATCATGCTTAGGCTTCCCATAGACAGCAACTTAATACCAAATATTTCTCAAATACAGATGTGAACTTTTTTTTGTATAGTTAGTGAGGTGTGAACTCGGAAGAAGAGAATAAATTATATTAAAGAACATGAAAATATAACAGCTGTATCAGTGCGCCCATTGACATAATAAAACTTCCTAAATGGTCAGCAATAGATATGTGTGCTGGACACACAAGTTCCTACATCAGCAAACCCTATGTTGCTCAGGGCTGTGTTTTTTCCCCCACTCCTTGTTAGACTATAGATATTTAGGCCTAACTATAAGGCCTATGATTTTCTTTAAATATGTTGTATCACTACCTAGCTACAGTGGTAACAAATCAAAGAATCAACTTGACTGGCTGAGGCCTTGTACTTGAGCTAAGCAAAGGCAAAAAGCACCAGAGGCAGCCATAGACTGGGAAGCCTGGAGTCACATCCACACATTCCAAACACATCAGGTCAGAAGGAGCCAACACCTCAAGAGCATCACACTTGCGACACAATTTACAATATTGCTCTGTCTGCACCCTTAATTGTTTCTGTCTGTCTTGTAATTAGTTGTAATCAGTTAGAGTGGTGGGGATTATGTTACAATATGGTAGGATTGGTTCTTAAAATAATATCAAAGAAATGACTGGTTAAAATACATTATAAAAACTAAGGTAAACCAGGAAGGAGGAGGAAAAATTTACAGGGGGTGGGGAGATTTATTGGGAGGGGTGGGGAGTTTACTGGAGGGGGAATTTATTTGGAAGGCTGGAAATTTACTGGGAGGGGAAACTTATTGGTGTAAGGATTATGGGGTCCTAATGGATGCTTGTGTGGAAAAGATCCCAATAAACCTGTCGTATTGCCTGCTGCTGGACTCTGGTCTTCTGCTCCTGTCAGTGAAGCAAGAACTGAAAGGACTTGGGAAGGTCCTAACACTCCTGAACAACAAAAGGCCAAAGAGAAGGTTAAGGGCAGTGGTTAAAGTATAATTTGATTGGCCCAGGAATGGGCTCTGGAATCTTCCTAATCTCTGGGGCCCCTTCCCATAGGAATCCATAAGAATGAAATTTATGAAATTTGTGGGGCCTGGGAATGGCATTCTCTGGCATTACCACTTGCTTTAACCACCGGTTAAGGGGTAATTTGCTCACAGTCTATAAATATCTATATGGGAAACAAATATTGAATAACAGTATAGAAGAGGAAGATAAAACATAGCTGGAAATTAATATTAGACAAACTCAGACTAGAAATAAGGTGTACATTTTAAAATGTAAGGGTAATTAAGTTTTGGAATAAATTGCCAAGTGTCATCGTGGATTGTCTATTCACTGACAATATTTCAGTCAACATTAGATGTTCTTGTAAAAGATATATCTAGGAATGGTTTGGAGGAAGTTCTATGGCCTGTGCTATATAGGCAGTCATAGTAGATGATCACAGTGGTCTCTTCTGGAATTGGGATCCATGAATGGTCCCAGAAAAAGGGAAATCAGTTTCACTCTAAGAAACTGCAGAATGGCTGTGGGAGGCTGAAATCTTGTTGCCATTGCCTGTGTTCAGATCTTTGATGACAGTGTGGTAAACACTTTTCCTATAATCATCTCCTGCCATGCATGCTGTAACATTTGTGAGCTAAAGGGGAGTGTTTCCTTCCTGAGTGGACTCAGGACAAATCCTGTTTACAAACTCTGTATAGACATCTGTATGTCACCCACATACACACTGGTCCCGGTTCCATGTGGGATGCCATATGTGCACATAACTTGGCACAATCGCGGGGGAGGTGGGAGAGGCAGTGGCTGCGTCTACACTGGTAAATTAAGTTGACTTAAGCTTGGCTTAAGTCGACTTAATTTGCCCTGCGTCTACACTACACTTTGCTTAAGTTGACTTAAGCAGCTTGCTTAAGTCAACTTAAGCAAAATAAAGTCGACTTAATGAAAATTAAGTCGACTTTATTAAACCACCTTTCTACTCGACCTAAGGCTTAATTCAACTTTTTAAAGTCGAATTAAGCCAGTGTAGCCCTGGGGTAGCCCTAAGTCGACTTAGGGTTAAACCAATGCCCTCCCTGCCGGGGGGCACAGGGGGAGCCTGGCATGCCCTCCAAAGGGCAGGGCACATGGGCACGGTGTGACACTGTCTGGATTTAGGGAAGCATTTATGATATTATTTTCTATGGATATCTCATAAATGCTATAATCCATAGGAACGATGTCATGTTTGGTATCAATAGAAAGGTAGTAATTTGCTGGGAATGATTATATAGTTTATGTCTAGGAATTCTATTTCGATTAGAAGTTAGGAATTTGATGTTATATCCATACTTAAACTTGTGTTATTCTGGAACAATGCCTTAGACGGGAGGGTGTGAACAACCATTGTCTCCTTAATGTTAAGGAATCTGTTAAGGTCAGTGGGAGAGCCATGGGGACCCTTAATGTCGACTTAGGGCTAAGCCACATCTCCACTGGCTTAAGTTGCCTTAATAAAGTCAATTTAACCAGTAAGTTGACTTAAAACTAGGTCTTATTAAGTCGACTTCAAATTTCCTTAAGTCGAGTTAAGCAACAGCTTAAGTCGATTTAAGGAAACTGTAGTGTAGATGCAGAGTAAATTAAGTCGACTTAAGCCTGCTTAAATTGACTTAATTTACGAGTGTAGACGCACCCTCAATGACCTTGTCAACATTTGCTTTTGAGAGGGTTATAAGTAGTCATTATTTTTTGTAACTGTTAATCTTCAGTGGTGCTCTCTGCATATAGTGGCTGGTATAGAACCTTCTACAAGTTGAAACTTGTAAGGTTTCTGGGGAATGGGGTTGGGGTTGGGGAGGGAAAGATGAGATGTTCATACAAGGTAGTACTAGACGCTGTCACTGTCAGGATTCATACTGGAATTCTGTTTCAATTTTTTGCCCGTGTACTGTTTTCATTTACTTCTTATTTGTGATTTAGACTTCTGAAACATTGAAAACTAGCACTGATTTCTGTAACCACATAACACTAACAGCAAATCCCATCCTTTTTGTGTATCCTTGGGAATTGAGATATTTCTGAACCAAGGGCTAGGTGGATGTGGGACAGACAGAAAATTATTTGCAGTTTGATTGCACTAACCAGTAACACCATTCTACTTCTTGTGCTGTGAATAATGGGGTCCAGTTCCAAACTGGAAAACATTGTGCTTCAGCATACTTAGAAAGAAGGGTTCACACTGAAGAGAAAGAAACTAAATATTTATTAACTGTACTCTATGGAGTGTATACTTAACATATTTGTGACAAGAAATGTAAAACAACAGTAGTTAAAACATGATAGGATTGAATCTATGTACAATGGCCAAATATGAATGTCTCTCTTTGCTCTACCCCTGAGGAGTGGAGTGGGGGAAAGGGGAGGGGGAGAATAACAGAAGAAAATTATTCTTGAAGACATCTCCAGCATGGGGTTTGGGCGATGGGCATTTTTGGATGCTCGAGTCCTATGTGGGGTTTCAAGTGCCAATGGATAGTGTCCAGCAGTCGCTCTCTGGTTGCTTAGGCAATTGGGTCCTCTGACTCATCAGTACCCTGGGTGGCAGCCAGAGGATGATGAAGTGGTGGCAGTTCATGGGCAGATGCAATGGCCATGGTCAGAGGCAGAAGTCATTTGGCTAACAGTTCTATCAACCTACCCATTCAGGAATGCTCACATTCCCTGTGGCAGAACTCCTGTTTCATGAACCAGTTTATCAGCTGCTGAAGAGTCAGGTTTGCCTGTGCCCTAAGGAATCCAAACTGTTCCTTGTTCCTCTTGTTCTTCCCTATGAACAGCTCTTCTAGGGTCTTTCTCTGTCAGTCACCGAAGTGCAGCTTCTGCCCTCCTGGCAGAATGGTTTCCCTCTTTCAAGATAAAGATGCAGCCAATTTAACAAGAATATCATTACCTTTATGAGAGTATCATTAAAGAGTATCATTATCTTTATCAGTATCATTAACAGAGGACAGAACAAGGAGCAATGGTTTCAAGTTACAGCTGGGGAGGTCGAGGTTGGATATTAGGAAAAACTTTCTCAATAGGAGGGTTGTGAAGCATTGGAATGGGCTGCCTAGGAAGATGGTGGAATCTCTGTCTTTGGAGATATTTAAGGTCTGGTTAGACAAAACCCTGGCTGGGATGATTTAGTGGGAGTGGTCCTGCTTTTAGCAGGGAATTGGACTAGATGACCTCATGAGGTCCCTTCCAGCCCTAAGATTCTATGATTCTATGCTCTTTTTCCTCTGGAAGAAGTGAGAAATCCCCCCCCCCCCCCCACATCACATAATATTGTTGTAGAAGGCCACAAGTTTGAGATTTCACTGTTCCAGGAATGTAACTATTAGACTACTCTGGATTCTCAGACCACTTTTGCAGCCCATGAGGATGGAGCAGAGGCTAAGATAAAGATAAAAGATAAGATAAAATTTTCACAGTTTGCAATTTCATCTTTAAAGGCGGCCAACGTCTGGAGAACATAGCAGTTTTCAAGATCCCAGAACAGAAAAGAGAGGTGTTTTTCAGTCCTGTGGAGGAGATCTTGCAATCTATGTCAGACAGATATTTCAGCTAATGGAAGATGGACCAAGCAGATTTGCCTTGCTGTTGAACCTCAAGACCCAACTGGAGGTTTCTGCTACATCAGAAATTTGCTGAGAACTGCTTACAGGACTGAGTGGCAAGTTAAGTGAAAATTGACTATATTCTCAGCTAGCATGCAGAGTTTCCATGCAAAGGGAGATGCAAACCATGAAAACTGCCCATCTGTGTTCCCAACATTGCCAGGGAATTTGGCCCCTGGGCCTGTCTAACAATGATGAAATGGATAGGAAAAGGAAGAGAAACACCACAATTTTATTTTGTTCTCTGAATTTCAGATCAGTCCCAACTCACCACATCAAACGGACACCAGGCTGTGCTTATCCATTCACCAGACTAAATCCTTTTTCTCCAATTTCCCTGGCTTATGAGGGAGGGAGAGGCAAATCCATGAGGGACATGGTTGGTAAAAATGTTGTAATCTTCCAAGGAAGAAAAGACTGCTCTGACTAACTTTCCCTTCCCTTTCATGGACCTGCCACTACTCCTTTATGTTATCCTCGCTCATGCACACACATTCTGTGTAGCTCCCATTTGTAAGGGTGAGGCACACATTATTCCCCCAGTGTAACCCTTTATGTTATCCCCGCTCATGCACACACATTCTGTATAGCTCCCATTTGTAAGGTTACAGTAATATCAGAGGGAGTGGGGGTAGAAGCAATGAAAATCTGTAGTCTTCCAAAGGTCTGAAGACAGCTGTTTCTAACTTTAGACAACAACTAGAAATTTTTATGACTATCCCATTCCCATATGGGACCTTTCTAACCCTCCCTCTTTCTTCCTCTGTCCACATGGCCCTGTGACCATTGCTGCTTGTGTGCTAGCAGAGAAATGCACAGACACAAAGGCAGAAAGATTTTTCATTAATAATCAGTTTCTAAGACATTCCTCCATAATAGTGATTCTTGCTAAATCAGTGAAATAATTGATTTATACTCAGGTCTTCCTCGGTGACCATCTGGGTGGAGAAGAATAGGGGCTGGGTTTAAGATCTGGCATGTAGCACCCAAGGAAGAGGGAATATTGGTGAAGAAAGTGGAGGTCCAATGTAATTTACCAGCCTCGGGTTTTGGTGTTTGCTGTGGTTTGTACACTCTCCAAACTGGTGTGGTTATAGGGACTTTCTACACCAAGGCTTGTACCTACTACATCTCTCAGGCATGGTAGTTCCTGCCCTCTACAATGTGCTTCTGGGGTTTAGATGCAGACAACATGGGATTATGGCATAACCATGTGCATGGATGTCTGTACAATTGCCAGTGAAGACACACCTTTGGTGAACATGTATAATAAGAAAACAAACAAACAAAAAAATACAGACAGGATCACGCATCTAGTGGTACATTTTAACCCAAAATAAAAACAATTTTTATTCACTGTACCTTTTGACATTTGATGGGAACTTATTTCTGGGAAACACACTTCACTTATTTTATCAAGACCTCCAGGTTTGGAATTACTGTCTGTAGGGATAATCTTACTGTACATTCTGTTATGCTGTGGTTTAAGTACTTAGTCACTGATCTCTTGCAAAAAAAATGATGGACAGAGTATAATAACTCTTCAGGGAAGTGGATGTGAATATAATATTTGCATACGGCCATGGGGGAAGTTTAATACAACTTGTAAGAGTAAAAATGAAAGATGATAGAGTGTAGGCTCAAAACAAATGTCAGTTTTTGTAATTCACTGTCTGGTTCTTGACAGTAAGGTTTTTATTTTGTGTCTGTTAGCAGTGACATTACCATTGCAGGTGGTGGTGGTGGCGACAATGGTGGTGGTATTGTTTCTGTTGCCTTGTCCCACTATCATCATCTCAGGCTTTAAAGATTAAGAATGAATTTGGAGACTGTTTGGGGGCTTTTGTGAGACCCAACTTGTCAAATCTGAAGACCATCACTTTTCTTATGTTACACTAAAAAAAACAAAAGCAGGTGTTGATACATGCTCTTCAATGGAAGGATGTACAGGGCTAGAACCTGGGATGCTTCTGCACTGGCACAGGAAACTTAGGTCTTGATAGATGGTCCCCCCTCAAAGCCAAGTCTCACAGGATTCTCCCAGATTCCTCTAGCCGGCTATGTCTACGCTGGCAATTTAAGTCCACTTAAGGAGGCTTAAGTCGACTTA
>ML685849.1:4208959-4233350 GCA_007922175.1 Pelusios castaneus | reverse complement strand
CTCATCAGGTTTCTCCCTTTGGCCCATTGTAGGTGGGAGCTTCCTTATCATTACAACCATTGTCTCCTTAATGTTAAGGAAGCTCCCACCTACAATGGGCCAAAGGGAGAAACCTGATGAGCCATTAAGGAGACAATGGTTGTTCACACCCTCCTGTCTAAGGCATTCCTCCAGAATGACACAAGTTAAAGTATAGATATAACACCAAATTCCTAACTAACTAACTTCTAATATAAATACAATTCCTAGACATAAACTATATAATAATTCCCAGCAAATTACTACCTTTCTATTGATACCAAACATGACATAGTTCCTATGGATTATAGCATTTATGAGATATCCATAGAAAATAATATCATAAATGCTTCCCTAAATCCAGACAGCATCACACAGGGTTCTGCCCTGCCCTTTGGGGGTCATGCCAAGCTCCCCTTGTGCCCCCCCCGGCAGGGAGGACATTGCTGTAGTCCTGGGTTAGCCCTAAGTCTACTTAGGGCTACCCCACGTCTACAATGGCTTAATTTGATTTTAAAAAGTCGAAGTAAGCCTTAAATCTAGTGGAAAGGAGGTTTAATAAAGTCAATTTTCATTAAGTCGACTTTATTTTCCTTAAGTCGACTTAAGCAAGCTGCTTAAGTCGACTTAAGAAAACTGTAGCATAGATGCAGGGTAAATTAAGTCGACTTAAGCAAGCTTAAGTCAACTTAATTTACAAGTGTAGATGCAGCCCCGGTGCCTTGCGTCCAACCCCTGCTCTCACTACTAGATATGATTGCCTGTGGCCTAGTCATGACACTGACACATCATGCAGAGTGTTTATATTGATGTCCCAACTGTGTTGATTTTCATTCCTACAGTGTGTCCTGTCCACACTCTCCTGATAATGGTTGTTATTTTCAATGATATGTTGATATCAGTAAGAGGGTCTTTTTTCTTGCTACTCTTTTTATTGCAGCTATTTGTCTTGATAGAGTGTCAATATTCTCAAGCTTTGCCATTCCAGCATGATTTTTCTGATCTTCTAACTTTGGGCAGATCATGAGCCACATCAATCCTGTATATATCAATGTTTGATAGAATCCATCGAAAAAACAATTTTTTGTCTCATTCTTTGTTCACCCAAGCCTCGTTACTAACTGAATTGTAGAGCATTGTGGTTTTTTTTCTAAAGGAACTGAGGATTGTCATCCACAAATCAACAAACATCACAGTGTTCACCTTTATTTCTTCTGTTTATTTCTTAATGCAGTGAGAATAGCTTTCATTTCAGCTATGTAATTCAAACCAGTGCTTTTTTTCTTTAAAAAAAGCAAGTGCCAGTATGCTGGCAGGAGGGGGGTGATTTGTCAGCAGGGGAAAGGAGCTTTGATTTGGTTTTCCAGTTTCTGAACAGACCTAAACAATAATGACATTCAGGTAGGTAAAGAAGACAATTTCCATACTGAACTAGCTGTTCTTTTTTTACATGTCTCAAGAGGTTGAACTTCAGATTCATACTGACAAATTGCTGATGGAGTGGATCTCACAGCTCCAAATATCATGTGAACTGCAGACAGGACCACAAGATAAATCTTGACATAGTTACTGGGAGCAACATGTGACCAAAGAGTTGAGGCATATTAAAGTATTGGACTATCAGGCAAGTATGTTGTTTTCAGTGTCCTAACACATGAACCCCAACTGGTGCTGGGGATAGATCATAGAAGCTTCAGTTTCTTCTTTGCATTGGTCACCAAAATTCTGGTTGTGGTCCAAACCTTAATTCTGTGTCCAAAACACGCCATGGTATCTGGGTTACTCTCAGTGGTTATACCTTCTCCATCCAATGTCAATTTCAGACTTTAACTGAACTTCTTACAGTTTATGATAATGCAGATGGAATTCTTTGTTTCTGAACTGAGCTGGAATTTATGCCCATCTAGTTACAATTTCTATGTCCTCATTCAATTCATCCTCCAATGACTTAGTTTCATAACCTGTGATACAAAATGTGGTATTGTCTGCAAATGGGCATACAGATGATTTCAAGAACTGTCCATAGAAGGACAGAAGAAAAGATGAGGACTAAAAACTGAATCCTGAGGAACTCCCATCCTGACTGCGCTTTGCTGTTGCATATATATACCAAGAGATGGAAATGTGAGGACACTTATTTACCCAATCATCTAATCAAAACCAGAGCTGAGTGAATAATTGACATTTCAGTTTGGTAGCTAAATTGACTTTTTGTTTTTCATTTTTAACATAAACTGATGCTTTTTTTTTCCTTGCCAAAATTAAGAACTGGGAAAAATTACTTGGATTAAACATATTTTAAAAAGAAATGAAATTGATAAATGTTTTGACAATTCCAAAAATAGTTTTTCAACCAAAACTACTTGCCAAACTCAAATCCAAATTGTCAAGTAGTTTCAAAGTCCAGAAAAATGCATTTTAAGTGAGTTTACTGCTTCTCTCCCTCTTCCCCCCCAAAATTCAACCAGCCCTAATCACAGCAACATTCACGTTACATCTCTCTAGCATCTACTGCAGTTGTTAATGTGCCGCTAAACTGATCTGCCCCATTGTTTCCAGCTACTTCTACATACATGTTCTTCTTTGCAGTGAAGGGCGTGGGTGCCTGTAGGAACAGATAGAATCAAGGGAATGACCCAGCATCATGTGACCTAGCAGCTCTCAGAAGATTACCAGAAAATGTTCCACATATCATAGTTTATTGTCCATTGTTGTATAAATAGTAAATGAATTGTGAGACGTGTGGAAAAGGTCCTTCCTGCCTCTTTCCCTTCTGTATACCATGAGCCTAGTACAGGATTTATATCTTGGTGAATTAGTATATCCTATTAGATGGTTAAGAAACTGCAAAGTTCAGCTGGGTTTCAAAATTCTTGTTCTAATTCAGCTGCTTCTTTACCTTTGTAGTTCTAGTGACATTGACATTTACTTTTTCCAGAACTTATTCTAAAATATGTTCAAGTATCTCTTAGCAGGAGTTATTTCCAAACTTTGCCTTTACCCCAAGGGAATTGTATATTGCATGATATTCTCTATCCATGAATCAGGGATCATTTTCCCTGCCTCAGCCCAGCTGTGAGATGACTTTTGCAAAAGAAAAGGCTGCATGAGTCACACAATGCAAGATCATAGTGTTTGACTACTTAGAAATTCTGATCATGCAAATCTTACCGGTAATAACTTTGGTTTAGCACATTGATTATATAAATTATACTGCATCTCATATATGGGAAAATATACATAAGCTTAATTAAAAACAATATATAATTTGCTCCTGATTAGCTTCTTCACATTTCTCATTTTATCCAACTGTCATGATTATTTTTCCCATTTTACTAATTCGCTGTGGACAGTCTTTGTTGTGTATAGACTTTATAGAGGACAATGGGCCTGGAGCCTACAGACACTACTCTAAATACAGATATATTAGAAAAAAACCCCAATAATATATAGATCAGTATAGATTGAGGTTAAACACTGAGGATTAATCTGCACCATTTTTTAAAATATTTTCAGTGTGCCTCAGACATTCCTGAAGTCAAAGAGAAAAAAAAAGACCAAAGCCTTCATCAGCATTAGTACTGTAGTCATATCTGTCACAGCTAACATGCAATTAAAATATGTATCAATACAGATGTTATGCTTTAGTATAGAATCATAGTACCCTTAAGTCAACTTAAATTACTCTGTCTACATCAGACTTTCATTAAGTCGACTTACGAAATTCCTTAAGTTGACTTAATGAAAGCTTAAGTCAACTTAATAAGAACCACCCATTAGGTCGACTTAAGCTTTAAGTCGACTCCTTAAGTCGACTTAAAAGTGGTATGGACGTGGAGTAATCCTTAAATCTACTTTATTAAGTCAATTTAAGAGTGGTTAGGTTGACTTAACAAAGTGGACTAAGTTAACTTAACTTTAAGTTGACTTAGTCCACTTTGTTAAGTCGACTTAATAAGGTCAGCTTTAAGTTGACTTAAAGTCAAGCTTATGAAGTTGACTTAACAAAGCTGACTTAACTTTTTCTAGTATAGACATAGCCATAGAAACTGGAAGGGACCATGAGAGGTCATCGACTCCAGTCGCCTGCACTCATGGCAGGACCAACTACCATCTTAAACTATCCCTGATAGGTGTTTGTCCAACCTGCTTTAAAAAACTTCCAATGATTCTGCAACCTCCCTAGGCAACTTATTCCACCCTGACAGATAGGATTTTTTTCCTAATGTCCAACCTAAACCTCCCTTGCTGTAATTTAAGCTAATTGCTTCTTGGCCTATCATCGGCTATTAAGGAGAATAATTTTTCTCCCTCCCCCTCGTAACTTTTAAGGTACTTGAAAACTGGTATCATGTCAACCTCTCAGTCTCTTCTTTTCCAGATTAAACAAACCCAGTTCTTTCAATCTTCCTTCATAAATCAACCCCAGACCTTTAATCATTCTTGTTTTTCTTCTCTGGACTTTCTCCAGTTTCTCCATATCTTTCCTGAAATAAGGTTCCCAGAACTGGACACAGTACTCCAGTTGAGGCCTGATCAGGGAACAGTAGAACTACTTCTCATGTCTTACTTACAATACTCCTATTAATACATCCCAGAAGGGAGTTTGCTTTTTTTTTGCAGCAGTATTACACCATTGACTTATATTTAGCTTGTGGTCCATTATGACACCCAGATCCCTTCCCACAGTACTCCTTCCTAGGCAGTCATTGCCCATTTTATATGTGAGCAGTGGATAGTTCTTTCGTAAGTGGAGTACTTTGTATTTGTTTTTATTGAATTTCATTCTATTTACCTCAGACCATTTCATCAATTTGTCCAAGTCATTATGAATTGTGATCCTGTCCTCCAAAGCACTTGCAACCCCTCCCAGCTTGATATCATCGGCAAACTTTATAAGTGTACTCTCTGTGCCATCATCTAAATAATTGATGAAAATATTGAACACAACTGGACTGTGAACCATTGATAACTACTCTCTTTGGAATGGTTATCCAACCAGTTTTTCACTCATCTTATAGTATCTCCATCTAGATTGTATTTCTCTAGTTGTTAATGAGAAGGTGATGTGAGATCGTATCAAAAGCCTTACTAAAGTCTAAATATACCACATCTACCACTTCCCCTCTATCAACAATGATTGTTATCACATCATGGAAAGCTATCAGGTTGGTTTGACATGATTTGTTTTTGGCAAATCCATGCTGACTATCACTTAACAAGTAGTTCTCTTCTAGATGTTTGCTAATTCATTGCTTAATTATTTGCTCCATTATTTTTCATGGTACAGAGGTTAAGCTGATTGGTCAGTAATTCCCTGGGTTGTCCTTATTTCCCTTTTATGGGAATTTATGAATATAAAGTCACATTCTACTCTCAATGAAGTTCCTCCAGAATTAAACCAGTGTAAGTAGGAACAGAATTTCTTCTAAAGTGTTTAAGAGAATAAAGGGTGATCTGAGATATGGTAACAAAAATGTACATATCTTCATATGCTGAAATATTATCTTACTAAAACACATCTGGGTTCTGGTGATATTTTTGGTGCTAGGTAAACTTTTTGCTTGAATCATTTGCAAACAAATATGAATTGGAATTTGCCATATGAGAATCAACCATTGGTCCATTTACAATTGGCTGGTATGCTACCTCTGACAGTTACAGTGGGCAGAGCTGGGTTACAGAGGAAGGTGTAAACCATTGCACACACTCCAAGGCTATGTTTACACTGGCAAGTTAGTTCGAATTAAGGAAGCTTAATTCCAACTAACTAAAGCCATAGCTACACTAGGCTTTAATTAGTTCGAATTAAGGGCTTCCTTAATTCGAACTAATAAATTCAAATATGCTATTCGAACTAAGGGTTAATTCGAACTAATTGCTTAGTTTGAACTAACTGGCCCAGTGAACTCAATGCAATTTGCTAATTCAAACTAAGCAAGTGCCATTCATGGAACTTGCTAAAATTAGTTCAAATTAGTTAGTTCAAATTAACTAATTCGAACCAACTTTAGTAAGTGTAGACATAGCCCAAGTGTCTAACTATGCAGCTGTATACACAGAGGCAGCCTTTGGCTGTTGGGGGCCCTAGGTGAAGGCCCAATGTGGGGTTCCCTATAGGCCAGTGGGGCCCCCCTATAAGCCCCTGTACCCCCTCATAGGCCCTGCTCCTCACTGCTGCACCCCACCCTGGCTCCTTTGCTGCCAGCCCCAGCTATCCTCCTGTCACCAGCCCCAGCTCCCCATTGCTGGCTCCAGCCCCAGGGGCCAGTTCCTCCTCCTTCTGCCAACTGAGGCAGACATGGCTTTTGCGGTAGGCGAAGCAGGCAACGGGGCCCCTTACTGCTGGGACCCTAGGCGTGTGCCTGCTATGCCTATCTCAAAAGCCATCTCTGACACCAGGGCAGATGGGATAACTTTGACTATTATCTACACTTGTTAAGTCGACTTAACAGAGTGGCTGCGCTTTACATCGACTTAAAGTGGACCCTATTAAGTTGACTTAACAAAGTGGCTACACTTTAAGTTGACTTAAGTCGACCTTGTTAAGTCAACTTAACAGTAGACATAGCCATCCACACTGACTTTAAGTTGACTTAATAAGGTTGACTTAGCGCTATTCTCTGTCCACACTGGATTTAAGTTGACTTAAGAAGTCAACCTAAGGCTTAAGTCGACTTTCAGAGGTGGTGTTATTAAGTTGACTTATGCTGTTAATAAGTCGACTTAAGGAAGCGCTTAAGTCGACTTAATAAAAACCCGGTGTGGATGCAGCTTTGCGTAGGTCGACTCAAGCATCTTTAAGTTGACTTAAGTTGCCAGTGTAGACGCATCTTCAGTGTCTCTAGTGAGAGATCAGCTTTTGTGTGAAGCATAATCAATCCCATTTCTTTTCATACTCGTCTGTGTTCCAGAATGGGATGAAGAATATTAAAAGAGAATACCTCCTAATTATACTACTAAAGTACATGACTTTGATTCTATACTGCACCCAGACACTGCTCACTTCTCAATGCTTGGGCAGAGAAGTGGTGAGAGGCTGTCAGATATTCACCCTATGCAGGGGAAATTCTCCAGTGCAAATCTTTGTCACCTGTCTGCTCTATATTACAAAGTCACTGTGGCAGATCAGAGAATTCAGCCTACCATATTTTATTTTGGATGTTTCAAGTTGGGCTTCCAAAATTAGAGACCCAGTTGAAAAATAAAGTGAGCCCATGTAATTAAATTGTTGTAAATAAGTAAGTAAATAAATTAAATAAAGACCCCAAACACCTCACTTCTGAACATAGTGTAAATCATTGCAAGCTCAAGCTCTCTCCCAAATAAACTCACATGAATATATTCTAAAAATTATGTAGCAGCATCTTCTGCCTTTATAATCAGTTCTATTGGGCTGAGTTGGTTCTGCATGGTAATTGACTGCACTGTCATATGATAGGACCTAGGTCTGCAAGTCATTTCAGGATTCTGGCCTCCCAAGCCAGTGAAGATCAAGTGACTTATGAGAAGAAGTAGTGCATAAAACCTCCAGTAAGAAGAGAGCTCATTGCACTTTTGGTTTCTAGATCTCTCTGCTTATTGTAATGCTCCAGAAACAGCTACATATTCCATTTACCGAGATGCCATCATGAGGATCAGAGCCATAAGTAATTAGACCTCAAGGTTAAAACAGTATGTACTTTTCATATGAATAAGAGACTAACCAGCTAGTGAATGTACACTACCATCTTTAAAATATATTTCCAGTTGGTGGGACTCAGATCTGTGTGCACCAGTCAACATACAGCTCTCATCAAGGTCATATAGAGAAGGACTGTTATCTTCCTGGTGTGTGATGAGGCCTTTGTGTAAGATGCAAGCTCCTACACTGCAAGGATTTCTGTGAAGTCATATTACATTACAAACTCATTTCCAATTTGCAGTCTATTATTATTCCTAGGATTTTTTTCAACACTTCTGTGTCTCATGTATTTTAACCTCATTCTATAGCCTTTCTTGATGAGTATTCCCTAGGTGTATCAGCTTGCATTTTTCAGATTGAATCTAATTTTTACTATTATTATTTCTTGCCAATAATCCTAGCCTTTCTAAATACCTCTAATTTTTATCATCTGAAAATTGAATTAATATGGCTCTGTTTAATGAGGCTATTATATAAAACTGGACGTAACTGACAGAGCTCATATCCATCCAAATAAAGCTAAAGTAATTTTGCAAGTCAGATCTCAGCAAGCATCGGATAAATCCTTATTAGTCTGCAGCATTCCCTCAATCAAATAATGTTAATCTTTAACTGTATCTTGTATTCAGGAGCTTTTATTGCATAAATTGAGATGTTTGTGTTACCCTTGTGGAGGAGATGAGGTTAATATGTAAAGGCATATAGATAATTATGTCAGACACCACATGAGTAAATTATGAGTTATTAACAGTGATGTTCTTGTGTGTTTGGGTGAGAGAGAAAGTTGGAAAGACAGAACCTCCCTAGTGGAGAAACTTTCCAAACATGCAAAGTTGATTATAGAGATTAAATTAGGTTTCGGGCTCTGACATTTTTATTGTTAATCAAAGAGATTATGAAAACATAGAGAGCTGAACTCAGCTTTCCTCTATGGTGTCTTTTGCTAGTAGCCCTTCATTTTTGATTATTGCCATCTCTAGCTTCTGTGGAGAGCATGCACATGTGTTGATATATTTTTCATCAACTGACAAAAACTGAAGACTAGATTATTTCGTCTTTCCACTTTACCTCACTCTATCTGTGACATTGATGTTTCAGATGCTTTGACATATTTGTGACACACTATACTCCACATATTCCCTTATAGTGTGTTTGGTGTATCACTCATGTTCACCCTTGTAATGTAACAGTGTATTGTCTAATGAAAACTATGTTATGTCAGGTGTTTTTAGAATCATATGCCATACTGAACATTACTGTTATGGTAGTATGTTTTCTGCAATGTCGTACATATAAACAGGTATGAAAATCTGCTATATCCTCTCCCCAAATGGGTGTCTCACATGGCTTGAATAGATGCAACGAACACAAAGCTGAAGCTTTATGCCCTGCAGAGGTATGAATACAGGAACAAAGGACTGGCCTTAGCATCTTTGAGAACATTGGCTCAAGTGGAAGTAATCATGCCCATTGCCAGTCATGGACGATTACCTGATCTCAGGAGGGTCATAGAATCATAGGGTTGGAAGGGACCTCATGAGGTCATCTAGTCCAACACCCTGCTAAAAGCAGGACCATTCCCACTAAATCATCCCAGCCAGGATATTGTCTAAGCAGACCTTAAATATTTCCAAAGATGGAGATTCCACCACCTCCCTAGGTAACCCATTCCAATGCTTCACCACTCTCCTAGTGAGAAAGATTTTCCTAATATTCAACCGCGACCTCCCCAGCTTCAACTTGAAACCATTGGTTCTTGTGCCATCCTCTGTTACTACTGAGAACAGCCTAGCTCCCTCCTCTTTGGAGCACCCCTTCAAGATGAAGCTTGCTATCAAATCCCTCCTCAGTCTTCTCTTCTGCAGACTAAATAAGCCTAGTTCCTTCAGTCTTTCCTTGTACATCATGTGCCCAAGCCCCCTAAACATTTTCGTTGCCCTCCACTGGACTCTCTAATTTGTCAACATCCTTTCTGTAGTGGGGAGCCCAAAACTGGACACAGTATTCCAGCTCTGGCCTCACCAGTGCCGAATTGAGGGGAATAATCACATCCCTCAATCAGTTGTCAATGCTCCTACTGATGCAGCCCAATATGCCATTGGCCTTTTTGGCAACAAGAGCACAGTGTTGACTCAAATCCAGCTTCCTGTCCACCATAACCTACCGATCCTTTTTCTACTTAGCCGATCGGTCCCCAGCCTGTAGCAGTACAAGAGATTTTTCCATCGTAAGTGAAGGACTTTTCATTTGTTCTTGTTGAACATCATGAGATTTCTTTTGGCCCAGTGCTCCAATTTGTCTAGGTCTCCCTGAATCCTGTCCCTGCCCTCCAGCGTGTCTACCATTCCCCACAGTTTGGTGTAATCCGCGATTTTACTGAGCGTGCAATCTATCCCATCATCCAGATCATTAATGAAGATGTTGAACAGAACCGGCTACAGAACCAACCCCTGGGGCACTCCACTCATTACTGGTTGCCAACTAGACATTGAACCATTGATTCCTACCCACTGAGCCCAATGATCTAGCCAGTTTTCTATCCACCTTATGGCCACTCATCCAACCCATACTTCCTTAACTTGCCAACGAGAATGCTGTGGGAAACCGTATCAAAAGCCTTCCTAAAGTCGAGGTATATCATGTCAATGGCTATTCCCACATCCACATATCCAGTCATCTCATCATAGAAGGCAATCAGCTTGGTCAGGCACGATTTGCCCTTGGTGAATCCATGTTGACTGTTCCTGATTACTCTATTTTCCTCCAAGTGTTTCAGGATGGATTCTTTGAGGACCTGCTCCATGATTTTTCAGGGATTGAGGTGAAGATGACTGGTCTGTAGTTCCCTGAATCCTCCTTTTACCCTTTCTTGAAGATAGGTACTCTATTTACCTTTTTCTAATCAACCGGGACCTCCCCTATTCACCACACGTTTTCAAAGATAATGGCCAGTGGCTCTGCAATCACATTGGCCAACTCCCTCAGCACCCTCGGATGCAGTTCATCCAGCCCCATTGACTTGTGTACATCCAACTTCTTTAAGTAGTCCCTAACCTCACCTTCCATCATTGAGGGCCGCTTTCCTTCTCTCTATTCTGCATTACCCAGTATAGTAGCCTGGGAGCTGATCATCCCTGTGAAGACTGAAGTAAAAAAATCATTGAGTACTTCAGCCTTTTCCGCATCATCCCCCTTGTTGAACTCTCCTCTAAACTTAACCCACAGACTTTCAACCGGCTTGTTCCCAAGTCGACTTAAGGCATAGGATGTTGGACAGTGGCGACATGCAGGTGAAAGGTGTCCCTAATTCCCTGGACCTTCCAGTTTCAAAGCAGGGGATGAAGGGACCTGTGCCAGTGGTTGAAGGAATCCTTGCCATCTCTATGCCATCAAAGGAAACCTTGCCATCTCTATCCCAACAAGAATTTCCCCCTGTCCTGCCAGGCCCACTCTCAATTGGCATGACAATTATAAGGGCAATAAACAGGTTACAGCAATACATTTAGCTCACAGGCTTGTGGCAGTCATAGTGGGTTTCTCTCGAAGGAGGTCTTTTTCCTCTGGAGAAAACTCATGCAGCTGGTATAAACTGGAATGTTATCTACTGCAACAACAAATTCTCAGCTGGGGAGACAATGTAAGCAGGGTCTAAATGAGCTACCCTCTGCTGAATCAGCTGAGGGAAGGCTTCAGGAGCAAGCTGCATTTACATGAACACAGTCACTCTGCACAGGTATCCAGCAGACAGAGCTGTGTTGGCAAAGTGATTGACTTTGGCTGGTGTTTGGTTACAAATTCATTTCACTTAATACAAGGGTAACAAAATGCTCAATCTGTCCTGATTGAGTGGGTCACGGTCCCCTGAACTGAACTCGATAAGCAGGAGAATCGAAAACCAACCCCTGTGAAAGGCTGAGGGTGTGGAGACAAGTGTCACTTAGGCTACGTCTATACTTGTCAAAATAAGTCGACTTTGCTACTTCGACTTAACAAAAAGTCGACTTTAACTCGACTTTGTTAAGTTGACTTAGCATGTCTACACTATAAAACGAAGTTGACTTAAAGTGGACCTTACCAAATCGACTTAGAGCATCAACACTGGATGCCTAAGTCGACTTCTAGGGGCTAGGTGGACCTGGGACTGTTCCATTGTGGCAGGGGGAGCACTCCTTCCAAAGTGCCAGGGGGCTCAGCATTTGTCCCATTGTACCCTGGTACAATGGGGGCTGAGCAGGACAGGGACAGGGGCAGAGTAGAGGAGCAGGGTGGGCAGGGCTGTATCCTACCCTGTGGGTGGGTACGCCAGGCTCTGGCAGGGAAATCAGTGGGGGAGCCCTGGGGCCCTTTAAGTCGACTTAAAGTTGATTTAGGGCTAATCTGCGTCCACACTGGCTAAGTCAACTTTATAAAGTTGACTTACCTAGTAAAGTTGACTTTATGCTAGGTTTAATAAAGTCGATTTAAGATTAAATTAAGGTGACTTAAGCAGGCTTAAATCAACTTAATTCACAGTTGTAGACGTACCCTTAGAGCCCTTGGCATGGTTTTAACCTGACCTTCCCCACTGTTCAGAGATAGAGCTAATTAAGGCTCCATTACAATTCTTTTAACTTGTTAAGTGACCATTAGAGCTGAAATCACTTGATGTGGGGCAGCATTTATGGCTAGGTTCACCCACTAAGAACTGACAATGACAGCTGAAACCATTGAGATCTGGGAAATAAACAAGGAGTGCTGTAGCACTTTTGAAGATTAACACATTTATTTATTGCCAAGCTTTTCTGGGCACAATCCCACTTCATTGGATGCATGAAATGGAAACTGCCTACACTAGGTATACATACACATTCAGAGAAGGATGCCACAAGGTCGACTCAGGCCTTCTACATGATAACAAGGGAAGTGCACACCCACAAATGCTTCTTCTTGTGTGACAACAGCCCTGTTGTCATGCAACATAAAACCATCTCAGAGAGAGGCATAGTGATCATTACACAATGGCTGTTGCGCGATAGAGTTTGTGTGTACAGTAACACAATTTTATCCCACATTAAGCAGCCTCCAGAAATGTCCCAGAGTGCCAATCAAAGCCACTCTGGGACACTGGAGCTGTCATACTTGTCAATTTCTGTATTCTAACAGAGCAGGGAAATTGACAAGTAATGGAATATGTTAATTTCACTGCTCTGTTGCATCAGTGAAATTGACATGGGGGTCTCCTGCAGGTATGGGAAGCCCCAGCAGGGATCCTCTGGCCCCACACTGGGGCTTCAGCTGCCAGGGTTCCCAGGTCTCTGACAGCAGCAGGGCTCCAGCCACCAGGGTTCCTCAATCTCCAGCAGTAATGGGGCTCCAGCCGCCGGGGTTCCTGGGTGCCTGGTGGCAGTGGGGCTCTAGTCCCCAGGGTCCTGGAGCCCCACTACCACCAGAGACCGGGGAACCCCGACAGCTGAAGCCCTGCTGCCGCTGGGAACCAGGGAACCCTGGCGGCTGCTACCTGGCATAGTGGGATAGGGTGTCCACCATGCACTGCTCCTTGTAACAAAAATAAAAAGGAATGTGTGAATGCTCCTTTTCATTACAAGGAGTGCTGTGTGGGCGGGGACAAGCTTTATATTATAATACTTTCCTTGTCCTGCAATAACTTTATTGCATGTATATGTATACCTAGCATACTGCAGTTTCCATTTCATGCATCTAATGAAGTGGGATTATGCCCACGGAAGCTTATATGATAAATAAATGTGTTAGTCTTTAAAAGTGCCACAGGACCCTTTGTTTGCTTTTCTGCAATAAACTAATAAAGTTACCTGTCTGGAGCTTGAGAGTTGGGAGGAATTTCAAAGAGACGGACCAGCAAAAGTCACAGTAGAGAAGATGTTGTCAGAGGAGAGGCCAGCGGAGTAGAGCGACTGGCAGAGCAGCCAGCAAGGCAACAGGTAAAGTGGCTGGACAGTGCAGTAAGTAAGGTGCCTTCTTCCCCTCTCCTCCCACCAGGGTGGGAGGTGAACTTGGCAGCTGCATCTCTGAACTCAGGATCTTCACTAACTAAGGACAACTGTGAGTGGGATGCTGTGAAGGGAAAGGCACAACAAAGGAATTTCTGGTTGCTGGCCTTCAGAACCTGATCTAAGACAAAAGTACACTCCCAATGTACTCTGAGGTAGGTGTTTTGCTCATAGTTTTACCTTTATTTATCCTGCTTGCAGTATTTTTCCAAGTTAATGCTGGGGTGTTTTCCTCAGTTTATTAAAAAGTGTCTTTCCTATTCTCAAAAACAACAGAGTCCTGTGGCACTTTTAAAGACTAACAGATTTATTTTTCGCATGAGCTTTCGTGGGAGAAAATCCCACTTCCAAGCGTCTGACGAAGTGGGATTTTCTCCCACGATAGCTCATGTGATAAATAAATCTGTTAGTCTTTAAAAGTGCCACTGGACTCTGGTGTTTTTCTACAGTAGACTAACATGGCTACCCCTTTGAAACTTTCATATTCTCAGTCTCTGTTCTTGCAGGAGGGAAGTATTGCCTTTAAAGGAGAGAGGTGCTGTGTAATTTTTCCAGGCTACTCTTGGGGGGGCTTGAGTCGGTTTTGTGTTGCATTGTTGAGAAAAGAATCCCTAGTATTGAACCTGGCCCTTATTGCTGCCTACTCCAACTGATAGACGGGTTACAATGATAAATATGTCTTGTGCAAGTTAAGGATACTTTATTTCCTTTTAGGCTGACCAGTGAGCCTATAGTTCATCATAATGCAGTTTTTAGAGTGCAGACCATTAAATGGCGCAGACTTTCAACTTTGTGATGTCCATCATTTTTATAGAAGAAAAACAATATTTAAAAAGGAACAACAGGCTGGAGAAAGGGTAGGAAGTATAGACTGACACAAAAAATAAATTATCTTACAGATTAAATTTGTCTGCTGATATAAGAAAATAATGATTTATTTCTACAACTACTACATTAGACCATTTATAACTACCTCTGTATAAAAGGAATCTACCATATACCAATGGGAACACAATAAGAGGTAAGTGCAGTCAGCTTGTATTAAATTGAGATGTGTTAGGGTTTGTTTGATAATTTACTTGTTTTTTCCCCCTCCAGCGTCTTTGTGCAGTGAATTCGGCCCATTAGAATGGGAGGAACCTCATTATAAATTAGTTATATTTCCACAGCCATTGTGTATTTGAGCAGTTTGTGAATGCCAACATTTTAAAAAATCTTATTATTTATCCATATCAAGTATTTTACATTTGTGCATATTCATTATTTCCCATTCACTATTCATTGTTGTACTATTTTTTTAAAAATGACCTTATTTGGGAGCAGAATAAATAAATGATTAACACATTTGAAGAATAGGATTGGGGCATGACTAATTTGTGAATACTTATGAAGAGGATTGGAAACATTTTCAAAGGCACAAGTGGGAGGTAGGAACCCACGAATTTTCAGTGTCCATTATGTCTTTGAAAATACTTCCCTGGTTCAAGGGCATGCACAAAGGATGGCAAGAAGGATCTCCACCGTCTGTCCCCTGCAATAATAGGGGCACAGAACTTCTCTGGACCCAGGGCCACAACAGTAGGGAGAGGTAGAGGGAAGAATGAATTCCTACTAGGGTGGGGGAAAAGAATAAACTCTTCCCCGGAACTGAGGGGGCAGGGTGAAGAGAGTAAACTCCTGCAGTGCCAGGGCAGGAGGAAGGGAAAAAGAGTTCCTGCCAAGGATGGGGCAGGTTGGGAGAAGAAGGGAAGAGGAAGTTTCTAACAGGGGCACAGAATATGCCCTTCCAAAAGGGGTCAAATTTAAATTCTTGTTCATTCCCCTTCAGGACAGGCACACAGATATTCATTTTAGACTATCTGAAAGTCTTGTAGCATCCACAATTGTTTATTCATCTGAACAACAATTTGTGCTAGAGCCATATTGTTGTTTAGAGGTAATTATTTATTAATTATTGTATTAGATGGGATAAAAGGAAAAGGAAATGTAATTAGTTCAATACTTCTTTAACTACATGCCCTTTTTTTCCCTGGGAATAAATAATAAACTAAAGTTCTTGGAAAATGATCAAGTCCTATTTGCAACTATCTAGCAATCAATTAAATGACACATGACTCAAGTAAAATAACACAAAGAATAAAGCATTCCTGGCTGAACAAAGAACTCATAGAGTTGAGCATTCAACCAATTTAATTATTTTTAAAAATTAAAAAACAGATAACCACTTTTCAAGGGATTCTCAGCAGGTTAGCTGTTTAGTACAGCTAAGCCAATAACTCACAACAAACAGTTCATTTGATTATATAAGCCTCTTTTTTGCTCATGGAATATCTCAGAAGACCATATGATTTCCTTAAAGGATTTGTTCTTGTGAATTTATTCAAATACCTCTTCGTACTTTTTACCCTAGGAATTGATTGCCAATATTTTAAATTTAAGCTGTGGTCTATTATTATGGGTCAGATAAGTCACACAGTCCGTCTTCCTACTCTGATCTCTGGGCAGGAGTCTGCTCAGTGTGAGACCTGGGCCATGATTTGATTGTGTTCCCTGGGTGGCAGAATATGCAATCTCTTCTGGCATAGATTTTTGCATTTGCTAGTAAACCTCAATCACGTGAATATTTGCTAAAAGAAAAAAATACATGGTTGCAAGCATAGCTGAAGCAAATTAATATAAAAAAAAATGAATATTTACATTATTCTCCAAGTCCCAAATGAGGGAATAAAGAGTAATTTTTTTTCTAGTTGTGGAGGGAGTGAAACATAAATCAATACTGAAAACTTGGAAATATTGTGCTACTGACAATCGTTTGGCTTTTCTGCCATATGCTGAAGGACACAGAATGAAATATAAAATGTAAAGCCATACTTGAAGGGCCTGATACAATTTCCTTTTATGTCAGTTGACACATTTCCAGTGACTGCATTGGAGGTTGCAAAGGAAATGGTTCAGCAAAGGAAATGGTATTAGAAATTTGGATTCAGGGAATTCTTGTGGACAAAAGGCAAAATATCAAATGAGATGAAGGTGTATCAGCTGAAGTTTGTAAACTGTAGGTGAATTTTAGATGGGCATATATTTAATTGTCTTCAAATAGGATTCCTTCTATGTGCAACTTAAACTACTCTTGGATGAACATTTTCAGAATTCGGGAAATTAGTATGGAACCAAACTAATACCTTAGTCAGCTTTATTTTGGGGGGGAAAAGAAAACCCTGCAGCTGAAATTCCTCTGAATTTCCAATATGAAAATGCTACCCAGTAAATTCAGCACAGCAAACATCTGACACTGAAGTGACAACATACCAATAGTGGATCTGAATAGTAGCTGTGTATAAAATGACTAGAAATAAAATACTTTCCAGAAACAAAAGCACTTCAAACTCTGTAGATATGTTTTAGGTAAGCAGTCAAAATGCTGATTTTCTGAAGCTACTGAAATCTTCTCCAGACCCTGTAACTAAGACCACATTTATGAAAACATCTATACATGTGCTTAACTTAAATATCTGCTTACACTCATCCCTATTCAGCAATTCCTTATGGGTATGTCTACACTAGCAATTTAGGTCGACTAAAGGACCCTTAAGTCGACATAAATTAATCCATGTCCACACTGGGCTTTCATTAAGTCAATTTAAGAAATTCCTTAAGTTGACTTAATAAATACCCCTCCTGAGGTTGACTTAAGCCTTAAGTCAACTTCTTAAGTCAACTTAAGGACAGTGTGGATGGGGAGTAGCCCTTAAGTCGACTTTATTCAGTTGACTTAATGCCAGTGTGGATGCCTATGTCCAATGTTAAGTCGACTTAACTTTTTCTAGTGTAGACATACCCTATGTGCTTTGCTGAATGGGGCCTAAGCCCCCCTACCTTGTTCATAACTGTAGGAATTTCCTGTAGTGACTGTTTGTCACTTCAATGAGAGATAATGAGATCTAGCACAGAATCATCTGGACTCTAAAAAACACAGTTTCATAAATAGAGATATCCTCAAGCAGTGCGGTTTTAAAGCTAATTGATCCTAGGGATTTAATAAAGTTCAGAAATGCTTTCCATATTTGTCTGAGGGGCAGCAGATAAACCAGTTGAACAGCTAGCCTGCAATAATTTGGTATGAGACTGAGCCTATCAGAGATATCTTGGACTAGTCAGAATGTATGACCTTACTTTTTTCAGCTTCCCATAGTTAGCTTGGTTTTGTGCAAATGGAGGGGTGTGCTTGATTCCAGCTTTGTATGGAGTTTTCTGCACAAGTCTATTGCTACTGCTATTGCAGGGCAATAAAAGATTCTTGTAATTGATCTTCACATGCCAAAAGAATGACGATCCATCTCAAACATCATAAACCACAATTATTACACAGGTACAGTAGTAATAAACAATTTTAATACAGGGAGGAAGAATCAAAAGAGACAGGAGTGTGGCATAAGGTAACATACAGGGAAAACGGGGAAATCCAAATTTAATGGATCGAAGATTTTTCCTTGAAGTATCTATGATTATTGTATTTTCTGGAGACAAATAGTTGAAAGGAAAGGACCTGCATTTCTAATGGAGAAATATCCTAATTCATGTCTAAACAGTGTACATTGTTCAAGGACAGTTCATCTATGTGAAAATATTACCCCTGTAATATTGCCAAAGGCAGAGACCCATGGAGATGAGGAGTGTAAGTAGTGATTGTGTAATGGGAGATATCTGGTGGTTGCTTTAAATTATGTAGACAATTTTTCCAAGATGTCAAAAAACATTTTAAAAGAGACTGGATAAAATACTCATTTTAGACAGCAACTCCCTTTTATCTCCTTTTACCACTGACTTTTGGACAGGACATAATTACATCTGAATGTAACTTTCCCAGAAAGCACATGTATTTATAGTGCTCAAATTCTGCCTTCAAACATATATAGGAAACTCAAAAAAAAGGTAAAAACCTAAACCTAAAAATAATATTTGCTTTTAAAAAGGGGACAACATAGAATATATGTTATAATGCAGAGATATTTCATACCTTTTGGTGTCTAGAAATTATGTTCTGTTCTGTAGTTTCTTATACTGCACTCATCACAGGAGTCATGAGCACTGGATCGGACCTGCCTGGAGGCCGGATAGGGCCCTCGGACCAGATCCGGCGCAGCAGCAAGCCCAATCTGGCCCGTGAGCTCCATTCGCAGAAGACTTGGGCGGAACGTCCTGCTGCAGCCAGGCTGGGAGTTTCAAATCTCTTGCCTTGAGCATGCTCTGTCTCAGACAGAGCATGCTCAGGGTGGGAGCAGCTGGCTGGCCATGGAGCGGCTCCTGGTCTGGCTGCCCCTGCACCTCCGGGCCTCCAGCCAGGTAAGGGGGGGCCAAAGGAGATGGGGAAGGAGCCATGAGGGGGGGTCTGAGGATCAGGGAAAGGGCATGGGGGCATGAGAGGATCAGATAAAATGTGGAGAGCGGGGCTGAGAGGAGTGGAAAAAAGCCATGGGGGGGGCAAAAGGAGCAGGGAAATGCTGTGGGTGGGAGAGGAGCAGGCAAAGGCTGTGGGGAGGGGGGGAGCCGAGAGGAGCGGGGGAAATGGCCGTGTGGCGGGGGTGAGGAGCAGGAAAATGCGGGGCGAGGGGAAAGGGGATTGGCCCTGGAGGGGCCTTCTGTAATAAAGTTTGACCCTTGGCTTATGCATGGGTGGTGCATTTTTCCTGCATTTTGGGCTTTAAAAGCTAGTGTCGGTTTATATGTGGGTCGGCTTATAAGTGAGCATATACGGTATGAGTGCTGCAGTCATCATGGAAATACTAGAATGCACACATACATGGAGCACAGACTGGAAACTTGACCCTGCAGTGGCAAAAGCAAAGAATGCTAGCATTTGAAATAAAGGAGAGCTCCCTTAGCCAGTTTTAGTAGTAAATCTTCTAGAAAAAAGGAAATATATTAAAATCCTTAATCCGTGTATTGCAAATAGGCATTCCAGCACTCCAGCTCTAAAAGCACAGGTTTCTAGCTCATTACATAAGGAATATCATCAGTCTTAGTTGGTAGTATGATATGTACTTTGTTGGCCAAACAGTAGAGGGAGACATTACTCCTAAAAGGATATAAAAGCTGCTGTTTGTAATTATAGGCATCTTAGTGTCTCTGCTGCTCAGTCTTAAGGGGTATCATGACTCACGCACAAACACAGCTAGTACATTACAACACCGGGAAGCACACAGAGTATGATTCTCCATCTTATGCAGCATGTAGAACATGAGCACATCAGAACGTGAGCATTTACCACTCTTTGCACTTTCTTCACACAGGCAGAATCACCTACCCAACGTGCAAAGTAGTGACAAATCAGACCCATATAGTCAATGAAGAGATATATAGGTGATGAGTATAGCCACAAGATGTACTTGGTGGATTTATATCCTAGCCAATATTTATGCACTAAATAATATGGTCATCAGATGTCCATCAGTAAATCTTTTTTTATGATTTTTTAATCATTCAGCGATCATTATCTTGACGATTTGGCAGCACTTTCTACAGGAAGAAAGATGAGTTGATACACACATTAGTATGAGTATAACTTGAAAACAACAGTGGTTACTATTTTTGTGATCTAGTAACAGTAAGATTAGGGAACTGCACAGCTGTTAAGTACAAAAAACCCCTTCCACCCATTCAGTGGTGAGGGTAATTATGATCACAGTACTTCTGTGCTAACAGATCTTACTGTTACCATCAGAATAACCCCCTGGCAGCAGCAGTAACACCCCCAGCTTGTTGCAAGCTCCACTGGGAGAAGACCCCTTAACACCCTGCTTCTCTGAAGCTACTTCTTTCAAACTTACTGTGGGGGGCTCCACACCTTCTTCTGCCAGCCAAAAAATATACAAAAATTAAGAAAAAATATTTCAAAATCTATCCACTGTGGAAATTTCAAAAGAGGTAGCAGTGTTAGTCTGTGTACAGCAAAAAACAACGAGAGTCCTGTGGCATCTTATAGACTAACAAATTTTCTTCGTTATAAGCTTTCATGGGCATTTGACAAAATGGGTTATATAGCCCATGAAAGCTTATGCCGAAGAAAATCTGTTAGTCTATAAGGTGCCACAGGACTCTCGGGGTTTTTTTTGTTACCCACTGTGGGTGTTCCTATCGCTGGTGTTACAGCTTTGGCTGGAAACATTATCAAGCTACTGCACTTATATTGAAGCGCAGGAAGGTGGGGGCATTGGGGTAATATCGAAAGACTGGAAAGCAACAACTTTGCTGTTATCTTAGTGCATGTGCAGAAGTCTATGCTACTAGCAATTATACCAGAAGGGAAGATAGACCTACCATCAATAGAATTATCTGAAGAATAAACCTCTGATGGTGAATCACATAATCAGGCTATAAGTAAGGTTGCAAAGCAATATTATATTTCCATTTTCTCCCACAGAATTTTTTATACACTCACAACTTCACTACACATTTATCATTGTGGTTTACTTTTTTCTATGCTTGGGCTCTATATGAAGTTTAACTTCATTTTGCTGAAAGTTTGAACACAATCTTTTGACTTGGTTGGGTAATGTTCATAGGCAGCATTTTCTAATACAGTATGTGTATCCAGGCAATGGTGAAGATGGAGTTTTGCTTTTTGTTTGTTTGTTTGTTTGTTTGTTTGTTTTAGGATAGGTAATAATTCAAATAGGAAAAGGTGAATTTTTATTTTAATATTTGTCTGCTACAAAGGAATAGAAAATACTCAAAGATGTAAGTGTTTATAATGTGAAGAAAAAAAGACGAGAAGAAGAATGGGGAAGACAGAAGGAAATTGGTGATTTACACACACACAAAAACCTCCTAGAACAATGACTTAATATGGATGATTTGAATATCAGAGGACATAGAGATGGCATTTTATATGTAGAAAAAATTAACAAGTTTCTGACCTGGATAGTTTATAACTTAATATAGAAATGTAATAGCAAGTTAAAGTCCATCTGGCCTTTAAGAGGAGAGAGGGAAGTAAAGAGCCTTCTCTTTCTCCCTGCATGATGTGAAAAAGCATGTCAAGACTACACTGTCTAGGGCTACTACCACGATGCTAGCAAGAGGAGATGACTTGGGGAATAAACTGTAATCCTTAAAGGGGTGAGCAATTTTTTCACTCTTTCCCTGCACTGAAGAGCTTTGGGAGACATTTTACACCTCTAAGGCAGAATGCTTCCACGCGACAGTGTAGCACCCAGACAGGGTTGTGCCTAAGAGGCATAATTTCAGCCACATTGAGTTAAAACAGCATACAGTTGTGTGTCATGGCTAAGTCAATATTGCTGTAGAAACCTAAACTCTTATAGTTCTGCTTTAAAAAAAAACAAAACAAAAACAAATTGTGGAACCTTAATATCACATTAACCTAAGGGTTGCATTTAATAGAACAGCAAATTTAATTTATGTTAGTAATGGATGGCTGCTTATCCTCCACTTAATTAAACAATTTCCCCTTGCATTCACATGTCTAATCAAAGTGTCCACTCTCTCCAAGATCAGGTAGACACTGTCATTCAAACCTTTAAGAGAATATCATTATTTTTCTCTCTCTCTTTAGTGACAGAAAACCCCAGGAGGCAAAATGCTTATCTGAAGAGAATCTGTTGGCTTCTACACTAACACAGGTATCTAGCTAGCTGATTTTGGAGACTATAATTCTTTTTTTTTTTCCTTAGCTGTCTCCAGGGCAAACAAGATCATCATACTGCAAAGACATGTACAGGTAGCATGTAGCACCGACAATAGGAAAATATTTTGAGAGGCTGAAATATAGCTTTTACTCTGGCTTGAGAGTTTCTTCTGTAGAACGTGCTTTAGCCTACCACAAACATTTTACACGAGTACACATTTTCTATAACTGTTTGCAAAAATGACAAAAAAACATCAAATTCTTACGAATATCAATTTTATAACATTGAATATATATACATATATTCCAGAGGGGTTGTTTAACTAGGGAGAGAGAGAGAGAGAGAGAGAGAAAGAGAGAGAGCATGGCTAAAGATGAAGCACATCAGATCTGATAAAAATTAAAACAGAAATTAAAACAGGCGAATATGTTTGACGAGTACACTGTTCATAAGAACGACATGTAGCTAACAGAGTTAAAGTAACATATGCTCAGTGCTTTGGGAAATGGATAGCAAATGTAGAAAAATCTGAATTTCTCCTCCTTGCACTTTGCCTTTTCTGCAGATAAAGAACTTCAGAGTTAAGTGCATTAATCTAAAATCACTCAAAAGCACTAATTTCACATTAGGAAAAACATAAAAAAGCCTAGTGTACCTTGAACCTGTAACCAAACAACCATGTCAATCCAAGCAGTGCAATAATTAGTAATGCAGCAAGATACATTTATACTAGTTACAGTGCATAAACATATACAGAAAATGAACATTCAGAGCTATATTAATTATCCTGCAGCCTGCATGCTGCCTAATGGAATGTCAGGATGGAACAATTCCTGCTTGGCTTATTCATGTGAATAGATCCTTGAAAAACCATGGACTGCTCGTATAACTATGGAGAGCAGGATCTGATCCTATGTTTTTTGATTTTCCTTGTTCCTGAGATCAATCTTTCTTTGAGATGCAATTTATCATCCTTTAATTAGTAATGAACATGTTGAAAAAGGAAAAGGTCTCTTAGCAGGTAGATGGAAGATGGCCATCTGGGAGGGAAACAGCATAGATGCTAATCATGTCTTTCATCTCTATAAAAACAATATGGTGTGCTGACTCATTAAACCCCATATATGTAAATATACCTACAAAGTGTATGCAAAATGGCTGCAAAGCTCATGTCTTCCTTCTTATAAATACAGCTATTAATAAATGCTTATGAAAAATGTATCTAGGGTAGAATAATAATAATGCTATCAAAGTTGTTGCAAAACCCTTGTGCAAGGAAAAGGCACAGATAACAAAGACTGTCAGCGTTGGCAGATGGAACATTATTATATGCAGCAATAGGTTTATCTTAGCTGCCTGTTTCATCTTGTGGCATTTCAATAACTCGCTACCAGGAGAAAGCATTTCTATGCATATCTTCACCCAGACATGTTCATAATACCCAGAGCAGTAACTATTCAGTCTGCCGACTCTCTCTTGTTTCAGCTGATACCTTCAAACATGGATTATTAGACATCCCCAAATGGGGACAAACAACAAAAGACAGTATTTCCATACCCATCTCTTCTGCTTGCCTGATCATGGCACATTAGAGAACCATTAGTCTGAATACAAAAAGTACTTTCAACCTGAAAGGTTTGCCATTGATATCATTCCGCTAACAGGATTCAGTTCAGAGTTGCACAGCTAAAGAGACTTGAAGCAATTGTAATGCAAATATTTCAGATATAAAGCAAAGAAGAAGAAATCATAATGGAGAATAATAAAGCATTGATACTGCAGAGAAGTTCATTGTTTGTATTAATTTAGTCATCACTGCTCCTGATACTTTATGAAGTTGAAATAACTGAAGTTTGAATGTTTGAAATATACTTTTTTAAAGAGCCTGTGTTCATTTTTTAGTCTTTTTCAATTTACCATGGCCCAACTGTGTGATGAAGCCTTTTAAATATCTGACAAAGACTTAAAATGAGGAGCAAAATAATTAGAAAGAAAGAAAGAAAGAAAGAAAGAAAGAAAGAAAGAAAGAAAGA